>REGM01000410.1:10928-59897 GCA_004194415.1 Aurelia aurita
TTTCATTTTTATTTATTTAAACAGGGTAAAGTTATCAAATATATACATTGTTTTCCAAACTGCCCTGTGGAAAGAAAAAGATAAAAACCTAACTTACAATTCAAAAACACACAATAAAATTAGTTAAATACAAAGTAAAAGTAGTTCAAAATAGTAGCAAGGATCTACATGGGTTCCTTCATGTTCTAGAGTCTTCAAGACAGGATTTAAATTGTTTGAAGGTTTTGGATAATTTTGATTTTGCGTCCAGGCCATTCCACAATTTCGCCCCTCTAAAAGAAAAGCATTTTTGGCCACATGTTGTTCGTAGAAACGGGACACATAGATCGGTTTCGGTGTTCCGAAGTTCCCGAGTACTGGTTTCTGACAACCTGTCGAACAGGCATGCAAGATACGAGGGAGCTTCATCATTTGTACATTTGTATACCATTTTCAATGTTTCCGATACAATCAAATCATTCACTGTCGGCCAGCCCAGTTGCTTTATAGTTGGAGGAGCAGAAGCGTTGTAGGGGCTATTGGTTACGATTCTGGCCGCACGATTTTGTAGCTTTTGTAGCTTGTCTTTTGCCGTGATTCCGCATACCCCCCAAACCGGGCAACAATATCGAAAGTATGGCTCTACCAGACTTTTATACATTGTCTGCACTGACTTTATTGGGAGGTATTGTTTGGAATAGCGCAACATTCCTAACGCCTTTGAGATCTTTTTAGTCATATTAGTTATCTGTACGCCCCAGCTTAAATGTTGATCAACATGTACCCCAAGGTATTTAGTGTCCTTAATCATTGAAATTGTCTCCCTACCTCCCTAGTTATCGAGAAGAATTAGAAATTCCATATTTGTACAAAGAAATAGGCCAGAACAGCTGCGTTGTTGTTCAACACATGTAGCGAACTGGTGGCGGAATATATTACTTATTTTCATTGAAAAATTGGCTGTGGCTCTTTAGTAGTATTTCTTAATTTTGGGCACCAATCTTATAGCACAAGTTTCTTGCAGCTTGGAGGTAGATTTTCTTAATTTTTCATAGAACAAATTTGCACTTTTCAAACTCCTTTCCTTTATTCAAGCAATTTTCAAAATATATTTTACAGATGCTCTTGCTGCATTTCGTGATGCATTATGGTTAAAATATTCCTTTGTGGTCCTGGTGGTTCTGGCAAAACGACTCTAGCGGGTGAACTCCGAAAAATAAAAAAGCTCCGTAATGCCACACATATCTCAGAAGTGGCAAGGCAGCTTATAGCGAGAAAAGGATTGACAGAAAAAGACCTGAAGAAATTCAATGCCGAAGAATTCACTGAGTTTCAAGGAGACATATTACGGGCTCAATTGGAAGAAGAAGCCAAATGCGATGCTTTTGATAATCTTATAAGTGATCGCTCAGTACTTGATTGCCTCGTGTACACACTGTGGGGAACAGAAAGGGAGCATGGGGTTCAAAAACTGCATGAAATCGAGGAGAATCACAAGGTAAGACTGACTTGACCTCTTTTCCTACAAAAACCACAACTTTTTTGGTGTCTTTCTCAAGCCCAGGAGATGCTTTTTACGAGGATTGATTCATGCTAAATTCTGGTCGTTAGGGTTGACTAAATCTGTATAATTGTTTTGGGACACAAGGTAGTATTAAAAAACAATAATTCAAACCAACTATTTACAATCATAATATATACAAAAGCAGCAAAAAAAGAAATTGTATAATTAGCGACATATTTTACAGGTACATTTATCTCCAGCCCCAATCTCGTCCCCAGAGTGAGTTCGTTGCTCTACCTCTACTCTGGGATACAAGTGGCCGTTCTGCAATTTGATTGGCTATTCGAAAACAATAGATAGCACAAACTATTTCTCGAAAACTTACTAATTATTCGAATAACAACAATATAATCTAGTCACTAAGCAACAACCACAACAATGTTACTTTGTTATTTGGAATCGAGGTCGCATAATGAGCGTTACCATGCCAACGGTAAAATCCATAATGGCTGCTAATCCGCTTCGTGACTAGCGTATGACGTAAGAACACCCTGGGAACGATGTTGCTCCAGCCCAGTTTTTTATCCTCTTTTTAAAAGCCGATAATGTTGGTTCTTGTTCGATAAACTGTCATCGAGAGTGTTCAAGAGGAAACTACCTCTAAAAGACAGTGATTCTTGTCCAAAGCCCAATGTCTTAATTATTGGCAGCTTGCATAAGTTTTATATGCTTAGATTTTACATTGATGTTTCTTTTCCTGAAATTCCCAAACAATCGAAGGATTCAGGTGATTCATTGCCTTATAAATTTCTGTGTCATCAATTTCTGCAAGTTTTTGTCATGTATACTAAAGCTGCCACTTCGAGTGAGCAATGTTTCAAATGACGATTCGTAGTCTTTATAGAGGATCCGAAGAGCACGTTTATGAGTGCGGTCGATTTCTTTGTTTGCACCTTTATTGCAGAAAATTCCCACTTCGTTTATGGAATCGAATTGCCGGCACTGTGCTCCAACTAATTGTTGTGTCAATAGCGTTTACACTGCTCCAGAACAGGAGTTGTCTACATACAAAAGGAACAAAAATGATGTTACGCATTAGCAGGAACAGGGTGTAAACGGGAGGCTGATCCGTTACACTGTTGGTATGGTCAAAAGTTGTACGGGTACAGTGTAAACGGGGTTTAAGAAATTTTAGTACCACGTTTTAGAACCACTAAGAAATTTTAAAAGCTTAGTTCAATGATATCATGGCAACATTGTCGTCGAACTCCTTATTTTTGAGGTATTTTCCCTAAAGTTACATGTTTTAATCCCAATAGAAGTATACCGGATGAGCCAGAAAAAAGTTCCCACTTTTGAAAATTCATAGCACCAAGAGAACTGGATGGACTGGAATTTATCGAATGCTGCTTGATAGCCGAGAGACTGAAGTATTTTGATAATTTTTTTCACGTTTCTATAAGGACTAAAAATATAGGTAAATTCGACTTTACGAAAATAGCATGATTGCGAAATGCCCGAGAAAGTGCCTGAAACACTTGATCAAATCGTAAAGAAACTCTTCCCACAGAACAATAAAAAAGTACAATTTTCACGGNTTTGATAATCTTATAAGTGATCGCTCAGTACTTGATTGCCTCGTGTACACACTGTGGGGAACAGAAAGGGAGCATGGGGTTCAAAAACTGCATGAAATCGAGGAGAATCACAAGGTAAGACTGACTTGACCTCTTTTCCTACAAAAACCACAACATTTTTGGTGTCTTTCTCAAGCCCAGGAGATGCTTTTTACGAGGTACACTTTCTTGTAAGAAACTGGTTTATATAAAAACCACTAAGAAATTTTAAAAGCTTAGTTCAATGATATCATGGCAACATTGTCGTCGAACTCCTTATTTTTGAGGTATCTTCCCTAAAGTTACATGTTTTAATCCCAATAGAAGTATACCGGATGAGCCAGAAAAAAGTTCCCACTTTTGAAAATTCATAGCACCAAGAGAACTGGATGGACTGGAATTTATCGAATGCTGCTTGATAGCCGAGAGACTGAAGTATTTTGATAATTTTTTTCACGTTTCTATAAGGACTAAAAATATAGGTAAATTCGACTTTACGAAAATAGCATGATTGCGAAATGCCCGAGAAAGTGCCTGAAACACTTGATCAAATCGTAAAGAAACTCTTCCCACAGAACAATAAAAAAGTACAATTTTCACGGGTCAGAGAAATGGTCTGCACATCTATTGCCATGGGATGCAAACTTCACTGTTTGTTTAAAGTTGAATTTATTCTCCAGATCCATCAAGTACTCTTGGTGCTATGAATTTTTAAAAGTGGGAACTGTTTTCTGGCTCAGCTGGTATTCTTGCCAAATGTTGGTTTATACCGGGTGTCTCAGAAAAATTACCCCCTTTTGACTGGAAACAGGAACGAAACTATACAATTTCAGGACTTTTTGTCTGCACAACTAAATTTGGTAATCTTCAACTTAAATGCACGTACCTTGCATTCATAAATCGTCTGCGAAACACCGGAGATACGAGCTCCCAACGTCAAAATTTTTAGTGCGCCTGAAACCAGAGGTTTTGAGAAAGGGCCTAACCATGATTTGATTTCCTGGGCATTTTCCAAAGGAATTTTCAACTTTTTCTCTTTTAGTTTTTACTTTTGAAAAGAATTCTACTTGGAGATGTTTCAATTGTTCTTGAAAGAACTTTTCTTTTGAGGAGAAAATCGTTCCTTGCATTCCATTTAAAATCTATTTGCATCAAAGAAGAGGAAAAGGAGCGCATGCACGCTTATTTTGGAGATGTGGCACGAGTTTATTATTCTCGCCACATTCTCTTCTATTTGTTTAATCAAGGTCGTGGCTATGCGTCTATGATTCTTTTCAAAAGCAAAAACTAAAAATAACAGTTTAAAGTTCCGTTTGAAAATTCCCAAGAAATCGAATCATGGTTAGGCCCTTTCTCAAAACCTCGGGTTTCAGGTGCAAACAAAATTTTGACGTTGGGAGCTCGTATCTCCGGTGTTTCGTGGACGATTTATAAATGAAAGGTATGTGCATTTAAATTGAAGATTCGAAAATGTAGCTGTGCAATCGGAAAGTCCCGATATCATATCGTGTTGTTCCTTTTTCCAGTCAAAAGGGGGTATTTTTGAGACACCCAGTATATGTCAAGAAATGTATCTATAGCAGTCATAGAAACTACATTAAAATTCTTTGAGCCAAAAACAAAGAAATAAGTTCTAAAACTTTTATTGCTGAAAAATGGAAAATTTCATGTGAAATTAAGAAACTTTTAGTACTATGGGCTGATCCAATTTTCTTATAAAACACGTGTGTCTGAAAAAACATACCCAGGCTTGATTAACGCTAACAAAAAGAAAAGAGCAATAAAAGTTGGAAAAAATTATTCATATTTGATATTTGCCACAAAACGCTGGACTTATTTAAAATTCCTGATGATTCATGGTTCAACTTACGATTTGGCAAAGAACGTCCAAAATTTTAGTGATATCTCCAAGGATTTTATGAAGATATAAATTTTAGCCTAAACCCCACCAATCAACATACCTTCAGTGCTTTGTTGGCTTTGAAGCATGCTTTATTTCACTTTGATATTAAACCAAGTAAAAATGTTTTTATCTTTGTGTGATAGCCTGCTCTCGTATCCAAACAAACACAGCGCAGCAACCGCCCCTCTGGCAGCCATGACACTTAGGCTCGCCCTCCTGGAGGCGCATTCTGAATTTGGGCGTAAGTGTAATGGCTGCCAGAGGAGGTGGTTTGCTGTGCTGTTGTGATAATTTGAATACGAGCGCAGGTTATCACATAAAAATAACAACAAGTTTACTTGGTTTAAAGTTAGTTGACGGAGCTAAAGCCAACGTCGTTCAAAAAATAGTTTCAATTTAACTCAATAGACCTTTTCACAGAGGTCTGGGACGGCGCGCTACTTTTCTGGAAGATGGCGGATACGCTGCGAGAGTGAATCCCCTTCGCGATGCAAACACTGACCTGGAGTTGCAGTTGGCAAAGTTGTCGGCAAAAAATCGCATTTAACTCCCAGTTACTGAGCAATTAGAGGACACAATTGAATTGACCAATCAGCGCTTGCCTTTCCATGCGTGACTGAAGTGATCACGTGAAATTGGAACCACAGAAACAAACTGATCACGTGAAATTGTTGATTACACAAAGCTGGTCAATTTTCATTGGCTAAGATACCAGATCTTTTTTTATCTTACCCAGTCCCCTGCATATGCAGCTCTGAGTTAGCTATTTATTAGCCTGCGTGCAGACTATACTTTTCCATACTATAGGTTCTTGTATAGTCTGCGAATTAGCGTCCATGTTTGTGTTCTGTGACTTTGCGCAATAGTTCTCCCCTTTGTCTGCTTATTGTCTTTTGACCAATCAGTATCTGTTTTGGGATATTCAGGACCGAATCAAAAGCCGATAGAATCGTCACGTGTTTCGTAGCCATTTGTGTTCATTGTTTGTGTCACAACAACAAACCGTTTTCGTAAACACAACATGGAGGAGGGAGCAGTGGTACGATCGAGGATGAAGTTTGCCAAGTTTGCGTGTCTTCAAGACTTGAAACCTTGGGATGAAACTACGTTTCAAAAGGGATTAAACATGGTCAATCGCTCAAACATATATTCTAGGTGAAGGAAGTCTACAACGACCAAGGGACGATTCTTCAAAAACTTTGCTTTTCCGAGGACAACGTTTACGCGGTTACTTTTCAGTTCAGCTTTGTTTTGATCTTCGACATGATCACTAGAATGGGGAATGATGTATTGGTAGTACCCTCAAATGTTTGTCATCAAGTGGGGTTGAAGAAATTATTGATGAGTCTTTTATGCCTATTGCCTCTGCAGGATCTGAAGACTCTCTGAAGTTGCCTCTGACTTTCTTCACAGGACGGGAAAGTTCTTCCACATCAACGCAGTTTCTACATATAGGCCTATACTTTGAAAATGGAACTAAAAATTGAAAATCAAAACTTAATATTTCTGCTTTCGGATTAAATACACCAGATCCTTCCACTAGATTTTGATCGCACCTCAAAATAGTTTCTCCACAGCAAAGAGCGAACTTGCTCTCACCCGACATTTCCGTAACGCTTCATGTTTGCGGAGTCAATGTATTACGCAAGATTGAGCTCCTCTTCGCAGGAGGCAATTTGCTCTCAGAACACAAAAATGGACGCTAATTCGCAGACTATACAAGAACCTCTTTGTCACTCCTTCGCAGTGGAAAAGTATAGTCTGCACGAAGGCTAGCTATTTATCTCCGTCAACTAACTTTAATATCAAAGTGATATAAAGAATGCTTTAAAGCTAACAAAGGATTGAAGGTATGTTGATTAGTGGGCTTCATGCCTAAATTTATATCTTCATAAATTGGAGTATAAGCGGGGATGGCTCAATGGTAGCGCGCTTGACTACCAACCTGAGGGTTGGTGGTTCGAGTCCCCGCCCTGTCGANCAAAATCACTGAAAACTATCAAAACTGTTGATCAAATTTTCTAAATTCAGTGTTTTCAAGAATGCAGATCTTAAGAAACTCACTTATACCTCCAGAAACAGAAGACTAAAAAAATATCTTCATAAAACCCTTGATATCTCGTTACATTCAAATACCTCTTACCTAGAAAAGCACTGTTACAATCTGGAAGCGCAGACGTCTGAATCCCTGTGCCTTGCTTATATGCAATATTTATTCCCGCCTCCTTTTTTGCATTTCGAAAATCTGATCTTCTGAGTCCATAGTGCAGATAGTTCCACAGGGAATCCACTACTAAAATTTTCTTCGTTTCTTTTCGCATTTCTTTCGAAATTTTCCTCTGCGATGGCCTGGCGATGAGGAGCGGAAAGTGCAGAGGAGAAAGCACGGAGGAGAATCAAAAAAGAAATGCTCGAAATTTTTTATTCTCCTCCGCGCTTTCTCCTCTTCACTTCCCGGTCCTCATCACCGGGCCATCGCAGAGGAAAAATTTGAATCATTATCATCATCATTATAGTTATCATCATTATTCCACAAGACTGTATCAATTTGAGGAAATTTTTATGGAAACATCATGTTGCTTGTTTACTCAATGGTATTTGTCTAATTTTTTTATTTCAGCTTCTTATAAAAAATGCAATCGAACGATACCAAAGTTCGTTAATTGTTGTGGTACACCCATGGAACACAGGGGCAACAAAGAAAGATGGGATACGCCTATCGATGTCAGAAGAAGATTGCAACCGTTTCACTGAAATACTCGAAACGTTATTGCGTCGCTACAAACTTGGATACATGAGCCTCAGACAATCAAGCTTAGAGGATCGAATGAAAGCTCTCCGAAAAGCACTGCAAGGGGAAATGTGCAATCCACAGTTTAATCTGGAGCATTATATGAAAATTTCTGCAAAAAGCCAAAAGAAACCGTTCAATCGTAATGATCACAGAAGACAAGAAAAAGCTAGGCCATTTAGGCCACCAGATAACCCTGCTAATAGTGAAATCAATGAAACCTGTTTTTCGTTTCATTTGGAAGACAAGGGAAAGTTTGGCATGGCTATCAGGTCGGTCAAGATTTTTGAAGACCGCAGTAAAATGTCCTTCTCGAAGCTGGGCTTAAAGAAAGGTCGGTTCTTCCAAAACATTCCAACAAATGATCTATTCTGCCTAGAATTCGACATGAAAATGTCACCTCTTGATGTCCAAAAGATTCTGCTAGGAAAAATTGTTTTGAATGGGCAAGAATTTAGTTTTCTTGGATGCAGCAGCGATGGGATGAAACATCGAAAGGCTTTTCTTTTAAAAGGTGATAAGAAGTCGGTTGAAAAGAAACTAGCAGCTTGTGGAGAATTTGAAAAGATTCAATCTGTGTCCAAACGTTTGGCTCGCATAACGCTACTGTTTAGCTCTGTTTATCTGACAAATATCGAGATAAAAAACGATGATATTGTTTACTGCAAAGATGTTCTTTCAAAGGACGAGAAGTACAATTTCACAGATGGCTGTGGTGGGATGAGCTATCCATTAAGAGAGAAAATTTACCATGAAATTCCTGCAAAAGAGAAAACAAACGTGCCAGAAAATTATTTGCCAGCTGTATACCAATTTCGATTGAAAGGCTTTAAAGGTGTTGTTGCTGTTGATCCAACACTTAAAGGCAAACGACAACTTCTTATCAGATGCTCGATGGTGAAGTTCCAAACAAATTCGTTCCCACACATTGGAATATGTGATTTCAGCCGACCTGATACGTATGGGCACCTAAACAGACAGCTCATCTATCTGTTGTCGGCTCTCGGGGTCACAGATGAATGCTTTCTCGACCTGCAAAGGGAGCTTTTTGATTTGCTCTCTGTGATGCATGAAGACCCTGAAGCTGCTGTAGTGATGCTACAATGGGAAAGAAAGTGGGACGTTGCACGATTAGTAACCAGATTAGTCGAGCATAACCAGGCTTCGAAGAATTTTGCAGTTGATCACAGAGATGTCAAAATGGCCTTAGATGAGATTTTGCAAAATCACATGAAGAAAGACCAGAAATTGAAAGCAGATGGGACAACAAAAGAGAAACTTCGCATCTTCGTGCAGAAGTCAAGAATGCTTTATGGTGTGTGCGATCAACTTGGGAAGCTGGAGTATGGCCAATGCTACGTTCGAATCACAATTAATGGTGTACCCAAAACCATTACTGGTAAAATCACCTCAGGACGAATGCCTTGCTATCTCCTAGGTGACATTCGAGTCCTCCAGGCCGTTGATGTTCCAGATTTGGAACATTTGGTTGATTGTATTGTTTTTCCTACCAAAGGCAAGCGCCCGCACGCGGATGAACAGGCCGGTGGGGACTTGGATGGCGATAAATTCTTCGTTACATGGGATGACAGGCTGATACCAACCAAGATTGTTCCGAGTAATGAATATCCGGCAGCGGAAGCAAAAAAGGAGGGCCACATCACCATGGAAAAGATGATACGTTACTTTTCAGGTCAGAATCTAAAAAGTAAAATAATTTTACTTCTTTCTAACATGTATGAGAGCTGGGCTGACGTGAATGGGCCTGGATCGACTGAATGTCAACGAATAGGCCAACTGTTTGGACGAGCAATTGATGCAGGTAAAACCGGCGAGGTTTTAAGAATTCCAGAGGGTTTAACAAAAGTTCCTGCAAGTGAAAACAAATCGTTTATTTGGCAGAAGATGGAGGCTGAATCAAAACAATTCAGATCAAAGCTTCTTGAAGATAGCGTCAAAGAAAAGCGTGGCTCTGCAAAGCTATTCACCGAAGACATAACAGAAGAATTTATCGCAGAAATTCTTGACGAGGAATTCACAAACGTAACAGAATTTCAGAAGTTTGAATTCATTTGGCGATATGCATTGAATAGATTTCAAGATGAAGAAGAAGCAATTGAGTACATGAAAACTTCAGTGTTGCGAAAGCTCAATTTCTCTCTGTTTTCGTCAACAGAAAAGTCCCTGGCCATTGACGTGGGCGTTCCCGTTTCAAGTGTGCGAAATGCACTCACTACTGCTGATGTTTTGACCGTTGCGGAATTGGAACATTTCCAAATGCTGAAAGAAGCGTCAGACTGGGGATTTTCAGGCCGTTACGAGCACAGTGAATTCGACGTGGCAAAACTCATGAAATGTTTGACACATAATGACAAGACACTGATTTCCTTTCAAATGCCAGATGATGTAGTCATATGCTTGCAGTTCAACCAAAGATTACAAGGTGATGAAAAGCAGCCTTTGGAACCAGGAACATTTAGAGCTATCTTCATCTCCAGAAAGTTTGGGTATCGAAGGATGCTTGCCCGTGATAAAAATTTGTACTACGACCTGGATGAAAGTCGTTTCCAAATTTATTGGGGTGAAAAGATGAGGAGCTTCCTTTGGCTCAAAGGTGGGGATATTGCTCTGAAAAAGTCAAAAGATGAATCGTGGTAGATTACAGATATCAGAACGAAATGCAGAATACTATGAGTGTCGATCTGACCAGTTTTGGCAGCAACTTGGTAAGGCAATCAGGGAGTAATAAACCTCACCCACTAGTACGAAAGACCCCATTTACAGAGGTGGAAATATTCGCCACAAGAGATCATGCTCCTGTGTACCCTGATGTCCTGATTGGAAATGAGGTTAAAAAAGTCGACGAAATAGAGGTTAATGAAGATCTTGAAGAAATTTTCGACAGCAGAGATTGTTGTAAGATCTTCCTTGATCATCTTCAGAATTCCAGCTTCACGGAGTTATCAATTGATGCCATTTTGTCTTTATTGGAGGATTTGGTTTCATTGTGTGCACCGTGGAACAACGAGTCATCAGAAGCGACAAATTTGGCATTGTCACGATTGCTTACAGTGCACCAGATTCCTTGGATGCACCGTCTTGATATCGCAGCATGCTTATACAGACTTGATCATCAATCTTTAGCAAGGCAAATCCTTTCAGATAACACAGAAATTTATCCACCAGTGTCAGCAAAAGACTTGGTGCATGCCTTTGGAAATTGGCTACCAAGTTTGTTTGTTCCACCAGATGTTCTTGTGCCTTTCATGAGAATTTTAGTAGCGACGTTACTTTCAGAGGAGGGCCTAACAGACAACAACAAATATATCATCAATATAGTTTGGAACAGTTTCCTCGAGTTTGCTAATGACATCACTCTATGCAAAGAGAACCTCGATGCTGTTGCTATCCATAACCTCAGGATTGATTGGAAACCAGAACGGAAAAATGATGATAAAGATGACTTACTTATTACAATGTATCGATCTAACTCAGTACAGAATCTATCAAGTTGTCCGTCAAATGGAGACTTCGTTCTTCTTGTAAGGGAAATGGATTGGAAGAGGAGCAATAGGCCTAAATCAGTTTGTGCAGTTGCAACTGTCGATCATATCACTGTTGTTCCTTTTACAGTTAAAGTGAAGATACTAGATAAGAAGCTTTCAAAAGTGATTGAGAACGACACGAAAGAGAATTCCTGCAAGTGGATGATAGTTCTGCTTTCAAATGCAAACATCACACTGTACACAAGAGTGATCAAGGCTTGCGAGTTGTTGATCAAAGAATCAAATGGCAACCCAGTGTTTCAAATGATTATGGAGATGCAATGCCCGATGCCAGTAGCAATGGTAACCACAGCAACATCTGTGACAGCAACAACGACCATCACCAACAAAACGAGCCACATCACACAATGCCAGACGCCAGTAACCATGGAAGCTACAGCAACAACAACATCTGTAACAGAATCAGCAATAGGCAGCAACAAAAAGGGCGTTGAAATGCAGAGCCAAATGCCAGTACCATTAACTGCCAGAACAAAAACAGCAACATCTGTGACAGGCTCCAAGGACAGGAACCGAGGGATCAATGTTTCTTTCTGTTTGGATGATCAGTCGAATAAGGTCGAGACAACCCCGCACGAACTGCCTGATTCCTTTGCCGTCGGTAAAAGCCAACAAAGCTCCACCACAAGACATGACGTTCTAGCCCTAAACGGTAAAGCTGCGGTAAACAAGTGCCAACAGCTGGCTATCAACGAAGCATTGACGAATTGCATAACACTGATTCACGGGCTTCCTGGCACGGGCAAGACGATGGTTGCCTGTGAAATTTTACAGCAAGCTGCAAATCTTGAGTTTAAAGGAAGAATTTTAGCAGTTGCGGAAACAAACACTGCAGCTGATAACATAACCAGAAGGCTGTCAAAAATGGGCCTAAATATACTCAGGGTTGGCAGCACTAAGTACGTGCCCGGAGATCTATATCATTTTTCTGTTGAAGGAAAACTAAGGGAGCTTGCAGAGCAGGAAGGTAAAGGCCTTGACTATCGCAGGAAAAATCGTCGAAAGTTTTTTAACAGGATGCTCGATGCAGCAGATATTGTTATCACCACATGTGCAGGTGCAGGCGAAAGTCTCTTGTTGGATAGGAGGTTCAGTTTTGTCTTGGTAGATGAAGCAGCGCAAACGAAAGAGGCTACTGTCATTTGTGCACTGGCTCATAATGCAGAAAAGCTAGTGCTGATCGGAGACCCAAATCAGCTTGGTCCACTGGTCAAGATTGAAAGAGACTGGAATTGGTTGACCAATGAAGAGTACGAGTCGGTAGAGAAAAGTCTCAAGGGCACTCTGTTCCATAAATTACACTGCGAAGGGAACATCAAAGTTAATTTTCTAGACACACAGTACAGAATGCATCCCACCATTGCGAAATTCTCTTCAGAAAGATTTTACGAAGGTAAGCTAAAAAGTGGAATTGATGCAGAATACAGAAGGTCCATCTGGTCTCTGACGAATGAGCCAGTTGTTTTTATCAATGTGGAAGGCAGGGAAAGAAGAAGTGGAACCTCCTATGAAAATGAAGAGGAAGCTAAGACGATAGAGAAGATTGTCCAACTAAGCCTTGAATGTACCAATGCTACTGTGAAAAGCAAGGATATAGCAGTGCTTGCTCTTTACAATGGACAAGTACGAAGGCTGAGGAAAACACTTCGCAATATTGAAGTCAGCAGTATCGATGGTTTCCAAGGAAGGGAGGCTGAAATAACACTGGTTTCAACTGTGAGATCATCTGGAAATTTAGGTAAGCATGTTTGATAAAAATTAACCATAATCGTATTTCAGCTCATGTCTTGAGCAGCTCACCCCTTGAGAGAATGATCCTGTAAGAACCCTACTTATCGAAGCTCCGGAAATAACTTTCTTACCTTACCATAAGCATAGCTACCTAGCTCGTATGTCCAAAAGCCTCTTTATTATCTGATCTTGAATGAACCTGATGTTTCAAAGAACATTTAAAAAGCGTAAGCGACAGTGCGAGAATTCCTCAGGATCAATTGATTTCTATGGGACTTGCCTAAAGATTGAAGTTTTTCAATTGAGCTCAGTGGCAGAATACTGATTATTTGTGCTCGGGGTGTGCTTTATAGGGTCGAAGATCCGTTAAGTGGTGAATAGGCTCTCCAATCAATGCTTGAAGACATTTGAGAGCACTTGCTATCAAAAGCTGCATCGAACAGAACTCTGCTTTTTGGAAAAAATGGAGTAAAAGAGGAGATTGTTTAACGCTCATTTCTGCTAAAACTGCGTATTCAAAATTAACATTTAAGTCTTAAAGATTAAGTTGAAGTTTCAAAAGACAACTGATTTGCACATTTCTCACATAGGTTCCTTGTGCTTTGTTATAACATTCTCAAATAGTAGATAAGTCTCAGCAGGTACAAGTTTTGGCGTTGGCACAAAACTTAAAAATGGAACAATTTGCTATGGATATCTACTCTTGTGCTTATTCTCGTTTCTTCTCTTTTGCCACAAGCGTACGGGAAGTTAAAATCTAGGGGGGCTGCCCGATATAATGTCCATTGTTTACCGAATTTTTTGCCCGACGTAGGGTGGATTTTTGCCCGAAAAGGCTGATTTTGGTAAATTTTTCCAACTTCAGGGGGCTGCCGCCTTCCCAGCCCCCCTGGCTCCTACGCTTATGTCTTTTGCATCTCATCTGACGATTTTCAGTGACCAGTGTCAGACGAAAAAAAGCTGCATATCGTTGAGTATCACAATTCTTCTTTCAGGCTACACTGATGACCAGAGACGCTTGAATGTGCTACTGACAAGAGCCAAAAGGACATTGCTCGTTGTGGGACATCACCAAACACTACTCACTTCAGAGATCTGGAAGGCCTGGATTGAATCGGTTCCATGTTTGACTTATGAAGCTTTGGAACTTGCAAGTAACACGTAGATACTCTAAAAGCAGTTTAAAAACAGTAGAATTTTTAACGGGATTAATGCCAGATGCTACAAAATATCTACCGGAAACACCAAAATGAAGTTCTTATTTTTGGCAGCTAACTGCAGTAAGTTATCGATTTCTTTGCGTTTCTGTTAAAATACCTAATAACTCTTAGAAATATAGTTGTGTTAATTATTCTGCATTTAGATTTTCAAAGAAATTCAACGATTTCTTTGCATAAACATTTTGATAGCTTTCGCTCTTTTGTTCCAGAAAAAGACTTTTCTAATTTTCCTGAACTGTTTGATATAAAAGTGAGCTCAAGTAGACTTACTATTTTCATCCTGTTTATCGCTACTGCTACCTCAACTATCATCCCCATATCATCGCTCAAACTAGGACTTCAAATCTTATTATTGTCTGATAACTAATGTCGGCAAAACAATACCCCATGCGACTGCTTCGCCTATTTTGTTTCTTGGAGTTGTTTCAAGCCACTTTTTCGCGCAGATTGCGAATATCGATGTAGCTTTGTAAAAGTCTTCGCCATTTTGTAGCGACGTCACAATGAAGTTTTCAGGAATCCTCGGAAATAATAGTAATCCTGTTGAAAAGCGGGTTGGCTTACGAAAACGTGATATCAAGCCAAGCTGGAAGTAACATTGATCGATGCAGAATGCTATTTCTCTACAATAGATCCAAAATTCGCTGAAACCCGCTTTGGGGAATAGTTTTAGGGGAGTTTTCATGAACCGCACTAGCACTTTTTGCTATATAGTTCTTTGAAACCCTCATAAGCGTTAGATTTTGAAAACTTTTTCACAAAATCAGATGCAAAGATGAGAAAAATATTGGTGAGTAGATTCCGGAAGTGTACTTGTTTATGATATTTTGTCAAGTTATTCAGGACTTATATGACAGGCTAAAGTTTTGGTGAACTCCTGGAAAATGACTGATTAGAAGTACATTTTGGGGGCATTCATGAAGTATACGTGCGTAAAAAGTTTTTGATTTCCAGACTACTTCCCTGCCTGGTACGCGTTTGCAAAGGGAAAAAAGGCAATTCTGTATAGAGCATACGATTTTGTAATTAATCTCTCTGCTTGACACCCCTCCCGACTAGTGCTTACGTACCTTATGGATGCCCCCTTTTGGAATTTAATCATCGAGATCTTTCTCGTCATTGTATTGGAGCAACTGAAAGTTGCTGATTAGTACAAATTTAACAAAGTATTGAACAACAACAATGCGCAGAACAATCAAAGAACAATCTGTGTCATTTCTTGGACAAGCGAACAACTTTAGTTGGCACTAAAATCTTGCGAGAATTTTTAGCAGATATTTACCAGAATACAAACAAAATCATACAAAGTAAACCTATTTTTAACTACCGTATAAAACCACCATTCTATTGGAAAATTCTGCAAGCTTTATGAATCATTAAAAAGTGAATACATAGACAATTTTAATTTTAACAAGATTTATGAAATTTTGTCCACCTAAAGGCGTTCAATGTATTTTGCAATGATGATGGTTTTATGGCAAAATACTTGTTTAATCTACATCAGCATAGGTTTCAAATCTTTAAAAAGGTCGGTGTAAAATTATGTGACCTATTTCTTTGCATGCAATGGCTTCAAAGAAACTTTAGCTACTTTGTAATAACTCTACCGTTGGACTCTTCAGAAATCTTCAATATTTTCAGAATTAGATTGCTTTTCTTCTTTTTTCAGAATTCAAGTAAAATTTTGAAAAAAACTTCAAACAATCGTAATTTTTAATCTTTTGAAGAAACATCGAATAATTTTCCAGAAAAGTATCGTTGATGAATGTCTACAATATGGTATCAAGCAAAGGTCTTTCACTCTTCTAGTTTGCGATTTAGAAATTTGATGACGTCACATCCTCAAATGAGTTGAACTATGAAATACGCTGTAATTTTGAAAATATTCAAGATTTCTGAAAAGTTCAACGGTAGGATTATAGCAAAGTTGCTAAAGTTTCTTTCAAGGCATTTGATTCAAAGAAATATGTCACTGAATTTTACACCGACCTTTTTACACCAATTTAAAGATTTGGAACCTATGCTATCTACATCAGATGTGTTTGTACTTAGTATTATACATAATATTCACATAGTATACATAGTATACATAGTGCATAATACTATATTATTATTATTATTATTATTATTATTATTATATTATCATATTACTATTATATTATATTATATTATATTATATATAGAGTAACTATTAAACATCGCCTTAACCATAGTAGTAAAGTAATAAGAATGCAACATATTTTACATATGAAAATCTAATTCAACAATATTCATCTACTATTAAACTACAATTTATAAATATTTCTAATACTAAAATACATACTCTTTTCTACAAATATTCTACCATTATTCTAATATCTACACGTTTGTCAGATGACAGAACATATTGATTTTTATTGCGATATTTAGGGACATTCATGGCCTCAAAGCAAGTTAGCTTCCTTTTGAAAACAATGCAGGCATTGAACTTTCCAAGGAAAATTTTGTACGCGAGAGGTCCATTTCTGTCATATACATTTCTGTGTTTTATCAATAAAAGCTAGACTTTTTTACATTAGGGACATATACGGCCTCTGCAGAATGGCATCTAACTTGAAAACAATGCATGCATTGGACTTTCCAAGAAACATGTCTTCTGCAAGAGGCCTAGCTGTGTCCAATACATTTTTATGATGTTATGATACAGCTATTTACCATTCAGAAATTTGTAGGTGACTTTTTTCGCTGATCTTTACATCATAATGCATTTATCTATACTATTCTAACTAACAAGCAGAATGAGACCTCGCAGAGAGAGAGAGAGAGAGAGTATTATATCAACAAGGGCGTAACAGTTGCTCGTTTCTTTTGAAAAGGTCTACGAAAAATACGCGATTTCATTTCACACAAATTCGTAGCCAATCTTCTAATGCTTTTAAACTTCGTTGTGTGAACAGGCCCTTGTTTCACTTGTTTAGAAGAGCGATCATTCGTTAAAGCGAGTTTCACTCTTTTTAAAACTTTGCAGCGCTGTTTAGCACTCTCTTCAAGGATTTCCTGAGCGTCATTCATTGAGTCTGTACAATTATCAGACTCACTTTCTGATCTTTTTCGTTTGTTTGATGTTTTCACAGCCCAAATACCACAGCCTTTATGAACGAGAGTAATTTTAAGGGATTTTCTTTCGATTGCCTCGCCTGAAACTTTGATATTGTTTGTTGCAGGCGAAATCTCATTTGAGATTTGACAAGCTTCTGCTTTGGGCTCATCTTTGCAACCTTTTATGACTCTTGCAATATCGTTAGAGTCAACTTTATCTATATCTGACTTCGAACTCACTTTGTCATAACATTTGAGCTCTGAAGTGAGGTTGCTTTTGCTCTCTTGTTGGGCAATTTTGAAGCATTTGTTTGAGTTTGCCTCACCTGAAAGTTTGTTACTTTGTCTTTCTGGCAAAATCTCATTTGAGGCTCGACAAGCTTCTTTTCTTGGCTCATCATTGCAACCTTTTATGACTCGTGTAGTATCGTTCGAGTCAACTTTATTCATATCTGACTTCGAACTCACTTTGTCATAACATTTGAGCTCTGAACTGAGGTTGCTCTTGCTGTCTTGTTGGACAATTTTGAAGCATATGTTTGAGTTTGCCTTGTCTGAAAGTTTATTACTTTCTCTTTTAAGCAAATTCTCAATCGAGGTTCGACAAGCTTCTTTTCTTGGCTCGTCATTGCAACCTTGTAAGACTCGTGTATTATTGTTTGAGTCAACTGTATTTGTATCTGATTTCGAACTCACTTTGTCATAACATTTGAGATCCGAATTGAGGTTGCCTTTACTCTCCTGTTGGGTACATTTGTAACCCTTATTCATATCATTGTTAATTGGCTGGGTTTGCTGTTTAACATGATCAGATATGTCACTTTTATGGCAATCAGTATAAACTGTATTAGACGACGGCTCAAATTCAGTACTTGGTTTTTCGTTGCGAATTTGAGTTGGGTTTAAATGGCCTACATGTGAACTGACGCCTAGGTCTCGAGAAGGCAACTGAATTTCAGTAGCTGCGAAATTTGTTTCGCTAACATTGTCAGAAAACTTTCCCTCGACCGAAATCTCACCTAAATCCATGTCTTCACCGCTAAACGAGCTAACACTGTTAGCAGAATTGCGATTCAGACATGTTTCAGATTGGCATTCAGCCCAGGCCGTTATATATTTATGTTTACTTATGAAATCTTCACGTGAAATGCTTTTACCTATGACGCAACCTTCGCTTGGATCATAGTCATAAGCAAAAGTATCGTCACATGAAGAATCTAAGATGATATTAGGCCTAATAACTGCTGGCATATCCTTTGAATTTTCCAATTCGCAAGATCTCGTTCTCTTTGCGCTAGATTTTATTTCAAGTTCATTTTCTTCATTTTTCGTATCTTCTTCGTGTTTTCTTTTCAATGTTTTGTTTTCAGTCTCGCTTTTCATATCTTCTTCACTATTTGAACGTTCACAATCTCCAGCTAAACTTAGTTTATCAAACCTTAGCTGGTCGAGCTTGAATGCTCCCAGACTGTAGATCATGCAAACATTGAACTCTTCTCTTGAACTCAACTGGCAGAAAGGCATTCTTGAAGCAATTTCTTCTTTTAGCTGGCCAAGAGATTCGTCAAATTCTTCCATATCGATAGAGGACAACTCGTAGAACAGTTTGATTTCTTCTGGCAGAGTTGTGCATATCTTGGGATTCTGAAAAAGAAATAAAATCGTATTATTTTCCTTAGTGGTTGATTTTGCTTAAAGAAGATAATAAAAATGCTTCCTATTTGATATCTATATATCAAGGAAGATAGATTGAAAGTTGGGGGCAAAATGGGTCAGAGTTGGGCTAAATGGGTCATTAGCAAATTGATGGATTTAGCTTTAGTTGTTGCTGCTGTTATTGTGCTTTACTTAAAGAAAAGAAGTTTCTATGACAAGGAAAGAAAATTTTATTGATTTGAATAGCTGCAAGTTACAGCCAAAGGCATTTGCCTCAATTTTAGATTCAATTAATCAAATGACCCATATTTGCCAATTCTGACTAATTCCGATCCACTCAGCCCTACTTTTCGCGAGGAAACTAGTCAGTTGAATGTTTGAAGTGAAGAAAACAAGATATAGGTGTAATGTAGAGTTATTTCAAATTAGTCACCGACACCAAAAATACCTATCTTCCCTTGTAGTTAATGTCAACATTTTTAGTATGGTCGATAAAAGAAGGGCAAAAAATGTGCCCCTTAGCTTTGGGAAGGCTTATTTGAAAAGTAAAGGCTCATTTGAACGTTGTCTGAAAATGTGTTGTCCTCCCAAGAAATATGGCTTTGTTCATTAAAGAAGATACAAATGAATTTTTTATGCTTTTCCAAGAGAAATGAAGGATGTTAACAGAGCAATGAAGTGAAAAAACTCACCCTATCAATGACTTCAATTCCATGCAACATGATATCCCAAGATTCCATGCCCTTCTTTATCATTTTTCCCATTCTTTGAAGCCTCGATGTCATGAAGTCTTCGTCGATCTGAAACAAGAAGAGGATGACAGTTAATTATAAACAAACTGATTCTCTGTCAAATCGTGAGTTTTGCTGACAAAGCTGCACCAGTTTCAACAGATTAACCTGAATAGGCATCAAAATTACCTACTAGTCTTTGTAAAGAAAAGCCGACCATAGACAATATTACAGTATTTTTCAAGCAAGAATATCCCTTCTTCTCAATAATTCCTGTATCAAAATTATGCTACATCATGGGCAATAATATCACCGACTTGACTAGTCGCAGATCCTTATGTGATTTCCAATGTTCCTGTTATTATGAAATAAAGATCACAAATATGTTCGGGAGGAAAATCAACGCTCAATGATCTCGTGCAGTTGCTGAAAAATCTCTGAAAATCTGTTAGAACAGGTTTGCTTTATTATAGAGTTCGTGCGGTCCTGGGAGGAGTGACACTAGACTTACTATCAATAAATACAAATGATATAGACCCCAATTTTCTAACAATAAATAACAATTCAATTCAATGGAGCAAAACTTAGACTCATATCATCAGTCTAGAGTGACACACCGTTCGAGTAATATAATAAGGTCCCTAAACAGATTGGGACATCTACGTCAACTCAAAATTTAGCACATACCATTGCTGTGACTTGCATAAGATCATTCAAGCATATAATCACGTGTCTTTTTATCTGCAAGAAATTGGAACGAGTTTACATTTTCCATCATAATAATAATATTAATCATTTTCCATCATAATAATCCAATTGGTAAAGTTTACCTGAATGATTTCAAGAAGGTTAGCTTCGAGGAACTTTGCAAAGATCTGGCAAAGATGTCAAATGAACGGTAGAGTTGTTTGTCTTTGTAAACATAACAGATTGGACATTTGGTGCCTTATGAATTTTGAAGGATGCTGCAAGGGTATCCTTCCGACGAATAACGATTGTTCTCGTCAATCTTAAAAATTAGCTTGCTTTGTCGAACTATCACTATAGCTATTCTTGCATGTTACTTTTGTTTATATTGAACAATTTTACCTCGGAAAGGGAAGGGATCAAGTTGAGTTGAACTGTAACTCAATGGTAATGGTAAGCCTAAACAAATGTCCAATTCATACCTGTCTAACTGCAAATCTTCGGTATGAGGCATTCTCCAGTTTCTTTACAATTGCTCGATCTTTGTCATTGATATCAGTCAGTTGTCTGATAATATCCACAAGTAGATCTGAAAAGAAATAAAATGTTAACTACAAAATGAACTTGCAATTTTTAGGCTCTTAATATTATCAGTAAGTATCAGATTCATACTTACAGCAAATGAAACGCAACGCAATCTAAAGATGTCCGCGCATGTCTTCGAAATAATGTTCAAGGTAGCATATATATTGCAAATAATTGACCCTTCAACTATCTACTAATTGGAAATATTTGTGGCAGTTCTTGCAGATTGTTTCGACAGCCTTTTCTGAGAGTCAAAAGATAGGCTGCCACAGTCGTCCGCGTTTTTACTCTCAAACAGATTTTTAAAAAATGGTAAATGTTTATTCCATGGTTGAACCGTTTTCTGGCCACAATGGCCAAGTATACCCATGTTCTGAATTTCTTCCACCGAAAGAGAGATTATCTTTGCCCACTACAAATATTCCAAATTGGTTTTGTCTTCTTCTCGTTAATTCTGAGGGATAAACCCTATCCTAATATGAAAATTTTTCAGGATTGCTTTTCATCAAAATCTCTTAAAACTGTGTTTAGCAGAAAAACGCACCTGTATTTTTCAGCAACATGTGATATTTCTCAAAGAGACTCTCTCGACTAACTTGGTCATCTTTTCCGACCTGAAGAAAAGAACATTAGATTAAACGAAGATAATGACGAGCACAATCATGCAATAAAAGAGATTCTTCCAACCTCGATTCCATAGCCTGCGCGCAGCCTACGATTCCAGGGCTATCAGTGTCTTCGGCCTCCCTTCAACGGTTACCCTGGCTTCGAGTGTGAGATTCTTCAGAATGTAAAACAAACAGGAACGTTCACGTAACTTTTAACGTGGTGGATTTTCTCTTAAAATCGATGTTCTTACTACAGGGACAATTCTCCGAGCCTCAGGTAACGGAATAATTTTTGGAAATCTTGAAAGTCCGTGGAAATATCAGACCCCAAACGAGGCAGATGTCGTTATCGTCTCTAAACGAGGCTACGGATTCCTCTTAGAAACGTCTATAGCAACAACGAAGGAACTTTTGCCAAGCTCCTTTCAGTGGCATTTAGACCATCTTTCTTGGAGATTTACGACCTCTTTTGGGCTTTATGGTCTTGTGGAACCTTCATTGTTGAAAACCTAGCC
The DNA here is from genome assembly GCA_004194415.1 of Aurelia aurita. Lineage (NCBI taxonomy): Eukaryota > Metazoa > Cnidaria > Scyphozoa > Semaeostomeae > Ulmaridae > Aurelia > Aurelia aurita. Next base: position 33,099 of record REGM01000410.1, read on the forward strand.
TGAATATTAGATATTCTACATAACAATAGTGTTGAAAACCAAAGGAAAGACCTTGCTGTTCCGCTGCTCTGCTGAGGGTTTCAAACGTCCGCTGCTTACTAATCAGTGAATCAGTAACGTTTAAGAGCTAACATAATAATGGCTTGCTTTTACGATAACTCCCAGTAAATCCTGGCGGCTGAATCAGATCTCTCTGTTTAATGTTCCTTGCATACAATGTTTCTACCAAAAGCGTTTAATAACGAAAGATTCACATAGCAAAGTGAAGGGGTAAAGATTCGCAGCGATAAGCTGAACTTACCAATCTGTCGAAGTCCAAACTCGACGGCAACTGTGCAGTTCTTTTCGAATTCACCATTTCCATTCTTCGAATTGTTCCTTCGATCACCTTTTCTCTCAAAATCAGCGATAAATCGGCTTGAAACTCGTAAATATTCACGATACGAAGCAGCGAAAAGTTTACGTGCGATCAGTAAGTTGATAATAACGCAACAGGATGACNTTTGCCAAGCTCCTTTCAGTGGCATTTAGACCATCTTTCTTGGAGATTTACGACCTCTTTTGGGCTTTATGGTCTTGTGGAACCTTCATTGTTGAAAACCTAGCCTGAATATTAGATATTCTACATAACAATAGTGTTGAAGACCAAAGGAAAGACCTTGCTGTTCCGCTGCTCTGCTGAGGGTTTCAAACGTCCGTGCTTACTAATCAGTGAATTAGTAACGTTTAAGAGCTAACATAATAATGGCTTGCTTTTACGATAACTCCCAGTAAATCCTGGGGACTGAATCAGATCTCTCTGTTTAATGTTCCTTACATACAATGTTTCCACCAAAAGCGTTTAATAACGAAAGATTCACATAGCAAAGTGAAGGGGTAAAGATTCGCAGCGATAAGCTGAACTTACCAATCTGTCGAAGTCCAAACTCGACGGCAACTGTGCAGTTCTTTTCGAATTCACCATTTCCATTCTTCGAATTGTTCCTTCGATCACCTTTTCTCTCAAAATCAGCGATAAATCGGCTTGAAACTCGTAAATATTCACGATACGAAGCAGCGAAAAGTTTACGTGCGATCAGTAAGTTGATAATAACGCAACAGGATGACTAACGGTTTTTCACCACATTCGATTGATCAATTTTCGACGTTACTAGGAAATAAGGCGATCAATAGAACGCGATGTTCATCGATCCATAATGGCGGCAGATCAACACTTTCTTGCGTTGGAATAATTTTGTTCAGTTTTCCGGTGGTCTTTGCGCGAAAATTTTCGCCCAGTGGAAAACCGGCTTTACAGAGCCTTAAAACGGCAACAAAGTCAATCAAAATATCTAAGAATAAAGAGCTCTGGGTGGAGCTATTGTAAGATCAAAGCCTGTCGCCTTGTATAAACGTATAGATCATTCGGTTCCAGCCTGGTTCCCAGGCATCGATTTTGCGGAGGAGACAAACGGGTTATTTTGTTAAGAAAAATGGTAGAATTGTGAAGGAGAAGGAAGCGGTCATGAGACAAGTCCCCTTAGTCAAAAATGACGTCAATGAAGCAAACTGATTCAGTTCCATGCCTACAAGGAATAGTACTGGGTGTCTCAAAACAAAGTACCTCCGGTTGCATCGTTTTTCAGTAAATCTAAATTGCTTTAGTGAAAGTATTGTTAAATATTCATTATCTAGAGGCTCTGTTTTAAACTTTAATACAAACGGCATGAAAATCGGTCAAGAACTCACGAGAAAAGCACAGCTGCATTATTCGGTAGAAAAAAGGATGTAATCAAAAACGACTTCTTCGATAAACAAATGCATTAAATATCAAACTATTTTTATTTATATTCAACTGATCCGAGGCAGTTATTTTTATACAACGCTTCAAATTAAAGCAATAGTATTTTCCTAAAAGTAGCTAATTTTTACAAACTGATACAGTAGATAGCATAATTATTTGCCTTTCAAAGTCGATGTTATTTGCTAAAGTCCGCGAATCAAAACTAGTTTTGCTTTAGGAGCCTAATTGAATGCAAATCTCAGGAGACATTTGTTTTTTATTTCCGCTGGTCAAACAAGACCCGCGCGCGTCTGCCCACATAGTTGCATGCAGCCCTGGCCAAACAAGCACACAGTGTTTGCCAAACGTTTGAGATTTTCTTGCCAAGCAAAAGGTTTGTGCGTTTGGCCAAGTCGCAAAGCATTGCTTGACAAAAATTTGTTGCATGTGACAAGCAGAAAATTTTTTCGAACATTTTCAAAAGCATTGCCCCACAAATCTTACTTAATTCTGTTTGTCACACCCTTTTAATCACTCCAAATTGAAAAAAATTTTTAGAAGCTTTCCTGGATTCTGCCCTGGCTTATTCACGGCCAATGGGGTAAATCGGTGTAATTCAGGGAATTAGGAATTCGACTTTTTCAAAAGTTCTTCAACAACTCAACCTAGTAGGTAAAACAAAATGCTTGTTGCCCAGCTAAGAGGATACCTGTTTAGAATATTGCGTTTAAACAGATCACTTTCAGGATGAAAGAAATTCTTCCAGCACTGAAAGGGCGATCCCCATGATAAATAAATTTCAATGTTTATTTCAATTCTTTATGAAAACTAAAATGACTAAATTTGTCCGAGTTAAAGTCATTGGAAATGGAACAAGTTAAACTACCTAGGAACCAAAAAATCAGAGATTGCTGAAACAGGCATAAAAAACGGACATCACGAGACAGAGAAAAGTTGATTTTGAAATATGATATGAAAGGAAATTTACACATAAAAATCTCGTGCGGTTTTAGTAGCCAGAAAGGNAAGCAAAAAATGTTCGAAAATTTTCAAAAGCATTGCCCAACAAATCTTACTTAATTCTGTTTGTGACACCCTTTTAATCACTCCAAAATGAAGAAAATTTTTAGAAGCTTTCCTGGATTCTGCCCTGGCTTATTCACGGCCAATGGGGTAAATCGGGGTAATTCAGTAAAAGGGAATTAGGAATTCAACTTTTTCAAAAGTTCTTCAACAACTCAACCTAGTAGTTAAAACAAAATGCTTGTTGCCCAGCTAAGAGGATACCTGTTTAGAATATTGCGTTTAAACAGATCATTTCAGGATTAAAGAAATTCTTCCAGCACTGAAAGGGCGATCCCCATGATAAATAAATTTCAATGTTTATTTCAATTCTTTATGAAAACTAAAATGACTAAATTTGTCCGAGTTAAAGTCATTGGAAATGGAACAAGTTAAACTACCTAGGAACCAAAAAATCAGAGATTGCTGAAACAGGCATAAAAAACGGACATCACGAGACAGAGAAAAGTTGATTTTGAAATATGATATGAAAGGAAATTTACACATAAAAATCTCGTGCGGTTTTAGTAGCCAGAAAGGATCGCTATGTCATGGGCAAAACAGTGAACCTGTGAAACGATATACGAATATCTTTCTAGAGCATCTAATTTTAGGCTGACCGCCTTGATTGGTTACTTTGTGCATATTTAGATTTTGGGATTCGAGATTTCGTCCAAAAAATTTAGCGGCATTCGAGATTTCTAGCAAGTACGCCCAGTATTTTCTCTATTCATTATCAGAAATTGAGTCCGAGATAGAAACCCCCATTCGTACCCCTCTTCTTGTTAACTTGGATTGTTCCACTCTTACACAAATTCAGGTTCCAGCTAAGTTTTTATAAGATCTGAAACGATGTGTTTTAAGACGTGCCTTTATCAGCAAGCGAATTTTAAAAGATTCTTGTAGTGAAATGAAATGATATTTTCTTGCAAGCATATTTGTATAGCGTTTCCCCAGGTTCGCAAGTTTGACTCCATGGCACAGTTAGCCAGATCTCAGGCTTATTTTAGAGGAATGATACACCCCTCGCTTTACTCGCTTTATTAAGGCCCCGTTTACACTGTACCGCTACAATTTCGGATCCGTAACAAAGTGTAACGGATCAGCCTCCCATTTACGCTGTTCCTGCTAATCCGCAACACTTCTATCTATAGAATAATTTTGTTCTGGAGCAGTGTAAACGTTCTTTTAACATACTAGCTGGGTAGGCAATTGCCCCCCTAGTCCCTTCTTTAGATCTATTGTTTTACCTTTTCAAGCAATAGGCCTATTGTCCCTTTTAATCAAGGAAACAATTGATTGCCCCCCCCCGAGTCCTGGTCCCTTAAAAGTCCTGTCTTAAACAGTAACATTTTTGTATTGGATCAAAATTGTACCGGTACAGTGTAAACGTGGTCTTAGCCCCATCGTAAGCCTTTTTAAGGAATGATATACCCCTCATTTTACTTGCCTTATTAAGTGAGTCACATCAGTCAAAGTTAACTGTACGATGATACCCACCATTGTGATGACTAAGCTACATGTAACATCCTTAAAACATACATGGCATTCCTCGTTGTGCCGTGTTTAATTCATTTGTACCATGGAATGTCAATACAAATTTAAGTAAAACACCAGAACATGAATCGTACCCACTAACACAGGTGATTTTAGGGTTCTCATATCCAGCGTTGACCTGTACCCTTTGAGTCCCTGTCTCCTCTTCTGTCACTTGCACTTTTTTGTATGCGTTCATCGCCTTGAAAAACGGATTTTCATAAACGCTATTTTTCCGGAAGCGGGATTCTGTCTTCGCCTCTTGTTGAGGAATTCCGTACATTTTATAGACTTCTTTTTGGAGATTTTCACGATTGAGAGGATTGATCACGCCATCCCGCTTTACTTCGTAACCGCGCGATGTTGCGTCTCTTCGATAACGTGTTCCGAATTCCGTTGGCTGAGAATCGCTTACTGTTTCTATCACTGCATCACTGTCTTCAGGATTCTCAACTATAACACCGGCAGCTTGTTGTGTAAATTCGTCTGGACGAGCAATATAGCTGCGGTAACTGGGCATATAGTCCGCGTCCGGGCTGTTATAAACTGGTGTGTCGACTCCACCGTCCATAACTCCATAATTTTGTGTATGTTCAACACTGTCTCTGCGCACTCCGGCAGGATATGCAACGTCAAAGTGTTGGTTCTAAAAATAATTAAGGAATTGTGTGAGAATTATTTTTGCTTAAAGAAAATATTTTGGCAAAATAAAATAAAGCATAAAAGTTGAATGACCAGTCTGCACCATGATTATTTGCATATTACAAATTGGTTACCCACATGGGTTCTGGGAAACATAGTAAATCTAAAAGCTGTCGAAAGATAGTGGAATGTACCTAAAAAATATAGAAATGTTTTTGAAGAAATGAGCAACTCCGATTCCTCTATCCTATGCAAGCAACTCCTATTACGAGGATGAAGGACTTCCCCTACTCCCATTTTACTCTGTCTTGTTGTGAAACAAATTCCTCATTTATACCAATATTTTCTAGCGAAAAACTTCGACTCACCCTTAACCAATTACTTTATTTCATGGCATGACAGATCTTAGACTGCGTTCACACGATACCGGCACAATTTGAAACGGTGAAAAATATGACTCTAGCCAAATTTTAGTTAGCGTTCACACGATACCGGCACAATTTGAAAACGGCAGGAAATTTGACGGTAACGAACTCATTGCAATCTCCCCAAGAATTTGATGTCAAAGAAATGTACATACGCCTTAAGAATCGATCAGCCTCGTTTTGAAAGCGTCGAAAAATGTTCCTTTTTCATCGTTTTACGAGTGTTCACACGATACCGGTTAGAGTTCTGTTTTCAAAATCTACCGTTTTCAAAATCTGTCGGCAAAAAATGTGCCGTTTTCGTGTGAACAACTTTCGTCACAGTTTTCGCCGTTTTCAAATTGTGCCAGTATCGTGTGAACGCAGTCTTATTATTACACTATTTCTTGAATCACTTTGTACTTTATGGATCCCTCGAGGTCTAAATGCTAAACACTCAAATATCAAGCTCTCAAACTTAGATGAAACTTCTGAATTCTATCATGTACATAGTCAAAGATTCAATGCAACCTTGCTTTTCACTGCTTAAGAGATTGTACTCAAATGGATGCAAAATCATTTAAAGCTTGTCTACACGTAATAGGCTGCAAGTTTTCAAGCAGCACGACCCAATATTCGATATAAAGTTCGATCAATATATGTTCACCTTTTCTCGCATAATTCTCCAAGTATTTTTATTCGCTTTTGTCTTTTCGTCGATGACTTTTTCTTCAAGATCTTCGACATCTGTTTCTTCTTGGCTCAAAAGATCATTCTGTTGCATGTTATTGTTATCTGTGATTTTCAATTGCCAAACACCACGTGGATTCTCACCTATGATGAACGAATATCGATTGTCATTTCCTGATGGACAAAGATTACTAACTGATGCTTCAAAGCAGTGATTCTGAGNTTATTATTACACTATTTCTTGAATCACTTTGTACTTTATGGATCCCTCGAGGTCTAAATGCTAAACACTCAAATATCAAGCTCTCAAACTTAGATGAAACTTCTGAATTCTATCATGTACATAGTCAAAGATTCAATGCAACCTTGCTTTTCACTGCTTAAGAGATTGTACTCAAATGGATGCAAAATCATTTAAAGCTTGTCTACACGTAATAGGCTGCAAGTTTTCAAGCAGCACGACCCAATATTCGATATAAAGTTCGATCAATATATGTTCACCTTTTCTCGCATAATTCTCCAAGTATTTTTATTCGCTTTTGTCTTTTCGTCGATGACTTTTTCTTCAAGATCTTCGACATCTGTTTCTTCTTGGCTCAAAAGATCATTCTGTTGCATGTTATTGTTATCTGTGATTTTCAATTGCCAAACACCACGTGGATTCTCACCTATGATGAACGAATATCGATTGTCATTTCCTGATGGACAAAGATTACTAACTGATGCTTCAAAGCATGATTCTGAGCTATATAAAAAATGACACATTTTGAAAAACAACCAAATTTGAATTATGTTACCGACCTCGAACTTTCTATTTGGGGATAGTTTGTAAAGAATCAAATTGATTTCAGAGATGTTTGTTATTCTATAAGGGGAAGGAAAGATGACACCATTGCTTGAAAAACTATGTTTTGTGCAAAAACATCGTATTTTGTCCTTGTTATTCTCATATGAAAGTTCGAGTGATAAAGATGAATGATAAAAGCAACGATGTCCTAGATATAATCTAATCATCTCTTGCGATTTCAGAGTATGCTTCAAAACCAGGTCTCTCGTAAAGCATAAATTCTCACAAACTCAAGGCACTTTGCACTGTTGCAGTCATCTTAAAATTTTAATTTGGCTCTTGACACAAATTTTCAAAAAGACATTTCCAAGAAAGGTAACGTCTTCAAATTTTGCAATTTTCAAAATGTTTCACTTTTTTGGTCACCTGGTAGTTTTCATGGAACATCTTAGGTACTTTATTTCTGATTCTAAATGGTCATTCAATTTTGTATACAAGTATGAGTCTTTAAGTCTCTGTCACATATGTAACCTTGTAACAGACTGGTCTAGATCTGAACATGATTACTTTAATCTAATAGTATTCTTCAAAGTTAGATTGCTCACAGCTAAGGATTATGCTAGAAAATACTTACCCGGTACAATATTTCTAGAATTTATTGCGTGCTCCATATATAGTAAACGATTGCGGCTAAGATGGCGCCAAGGAATTTTTTACCATAATCCTTTGTGTCTCAAGGAATCTCGATTGATATGATTGGTGGATTTTACCATGAGGTGCAACGGGTCATGGTAAACAAAACAACCTGACGCCATCTCTCATTCAAGGTGACCTATTGCATGAATAATTTTTAGAATTTTTCATTTTGCGAAATGGATGATCAGTGGTCTGTCCGACACAGATTGATTTCTTAAATTATAGGGAGACAGTCAAGTCCTATACATATTACAAATAGCCGAAAAGCATACTCTGGTCTGATNATGAATAATTTTTAGAATTGTGCATTTTGCGAAATGGATGATCAGTGGTCTGTCCGACTCAGATTGATTTCTTAAATTATAGGGAGACAGTCAAGTCCCATACATATTACAAATAGCCGAAAAGCATACTCTGGTCTGATGGGACCGAACTGTCCAACAAGAAAAACTACCCAGTTGATATGTTGACCTTAGTTAACAAAAACAGTCCCGTGTCGGATGGACAAATGATCAACCATTTCGCAAACAGCCTCGAGATCAATTTGTGTCATTGAGTACTGGCATGAACTGTTTCTCGCCTAAATCGTTTTAAAGGAAGAACTTACCCCATTTGTGAACAGTCATGAAATTCCACTCATCAAGTCCTTCATCCGAATCATCATATTTTCTTGTACTCAGCATTTGACTGCGTGTTTTTGCCGGTGAATACAAATCGATGCTCACGTCTCCACGTTTTTTGTGCACGAAGCTTACTGTTAAGACAACGTGTTCGAGTTTCGTGATTTCTGCATTTGGGATTCCTTTACACGCACACGTAGGGATATTGATGTAGAGGGAGTTACCGTGTGGAATGTCCCTAAGAGGCGAAAAAGAAATGATTTAAATGCTTGATTTCATGTGCAGCTAATCTTCTTGAAACGTTTTAATTAACTTGAAATAAAATAACGAATGTCAACTGCAGATGCTCATGCTTTCTGGGTCTCAAAATGTTTCATTTTTCTTTTATTTTCATTCAAAAACTTTATTTTAAGTAGGCTGGAAATAATTCTAGCTATAACACAGCTAATTTAGGCCTACTATGCATGCCACATCCAGGCGTGGGACCCCTAGCTTAACGTCTCTTCCGAAGGACGACGAAGTGAGTTACTTGGTCAGGCATCTGGAAAGTCGTCCATCCGGATTTTTAACGGAAACTATATAAGCCACTCGACCACTGCTGCCGCTAGTGAGTGATTCCAATCACACCGCTAGCAAGCCACTCAGCCACTCGGCCACTCACCCAAAGTAGGGATAACAAGAAAGGTATAAGTTTGATGCACGGATTTGCTTAAATCTACCAACCAACTTTTTGCAACGGTTGACCTCACCTCGTGTCTCGCAGACACACACATTAGTAAATCAAAAGACTGTCAACTGTTAGGCTCAACCTCTTAGATGGCTCAATTAATTTTGCAAGGGTAAACAGCAACAAGATAACAGCAACAGCAACGGGGACGCTTCAAATTACCGGATGTCCCCAAAAAGTAGAAATATTTGAAAATCACTAAAACTGTACTATTACTGCAATCATTAAAAAGAGCTTAATAAATCATTTCTAAAATTAACAATAGCTTTTTCTCCTTCTTTTGAAGGGTAAAAACTAAAATCTTGAAAATCCATATTCTGAACCATACTCTTTAAGGGACAATATAACTCCTGACTAACAGAAATAATTCCGTGATTTGTTTATAACATTCAAGTCTTTCATGACAGTGTGCATTCTTTTCCAGCATTAGCATTTAAGACAAGGACAAATGCTAAATATATGCAAAGAAATCAATATAATCATCTGCGCATTTTTGCAGTATGCTTCAAAACCAGGTAATTTTCAAAACAGCCTTATCAGCCAGTTCAATCCTATCAAAAAGATCAAAGATCATTCTCAGATGAAAACATAATTTGTTCTTCATCTGTTAGTCGAAAGGGATGATTTTAAGATTGATCTTGTAATCAAATTTTTGTGATTTTTGAAACATCTCTACTATTTTGGGCACAGCTGATAGATGTTACAATTTTTTCCATAACTTAAGAAAATAGCTGCAAACAATTTGATAAAGCAAGAAATCTTACTGTGACTCAAAACTTGAATATGCCGTGCATGTCCTTTGTTCTGGAACATTTTGCCATACCCTAGCAGCCTCAACAAGTGCATCTGCATCTAGCCTACCAAATCCAAATTTATGATTGAAATGAAACCCAGCGCCATTCTTCATCCAACCTTCATCGACTGGTGAAGTTATTTGTGCTGTGTTTACTATCAAATGCTGTAAATCTCTCCATGTCAGCTTTGGGCTAAAACAGAAAAAATTCAGTCAGCATCTCAAAAAGTTCATGAAGAATCTCGCACTAGCCAGTGTCACAGAATGAAGTTGTGCTACTTTGTGAACTTCACTACTTTTGATGAATTCTTCACTCTTCTATTTTTAGAATCATAACGCACTTTTAAAGAACGAAAACTCTCACGGAAGCTTAAAAATTCAAGAAAGCGTCGATCAAATTATCTGATTCCTAAGCTCGTAATATTGAGAGCAAGAACGGTTGACCTTGTTGGCTCTTGTTGGCTTTTGAGCGATGTTATCACATTTTTCTGCATGTTGAATATCAAAGATTCTGGTCAATAGAGCTTGTTTTCAGCTTTCAGAATGTTTCCAAAACTAAACAAATTTTGTAATTATTGACAGATTGAGATGCTATTTCGTTTTTGCGGCACAAAATTTGTTTAACGAGACAGACAAACTATAAAAATGCATGTACTCACTTGACTTCTAACGCTAATGCCATTATTCCAGCAGCCAATGGGGCAGATGCGGATGTCCCTTTGAATTCTTCTGTACATTGATGGTAGAGATCTGTTGTAATCTAGGGTTGAATATAAAGAGTTTGACAGTTATCACTGGTACTAAGTCTACTCCCTGCGACTTTGCCGCATCTCCGTGTCTCTTTTACCCCCTTTTATTTTAGTAGGAAGGATATTCGAACTAACCAATTCTGTCCAAGTTTCATGTTCAGAATAATTGCCATGCGCGACGGAACCAAAACGAGAAACAGATCTTTATCCTTGTGTCTAAAATTTTCTTAAATTTTTGTCGAAGTTTCTCCAAGAATAAATGTTTGTCTTTTCATTTTCCTAAAACTCAAATTCAGAACAATTTATAGCCTCTTTTCGATGATTTCTCTCAATAGCCTCCAAGCAACAGAAGTTTAGAAGCGTAGCAATAAAAACATTTCGAATCTATTTGTCTCGGTCTTTCCTGTACTCAATTAGGTATGATTCCTTGAAATTGGTTTACAAAATTTACAAGCCCAGATCTCAGCAAAACCTTAAACCCTCTTTCTCTTATCACTGAAAATCAATCCTTTTTACTTACCATTTTGTTCTCCTTTCCCTCCTTATGCGATGCACCATTGAATGTAACAGCCAGTGTGGAGGAACATTTCTCAGTGTAGTAAGCAGATAAGCCATGATCACCGATGCATCCGATTGAAATTGTGTATATGCTGGTTGTGTAGCCATCACAGTTACAATCATCATCTGTTAATCCTCCGTTCCCTGTGGCCCAAATGTATATGGAACCGAGACCATTACGTCCCTGTATATTGGAAATGATAAAGCATTTAGGACAAGAACAAGCATAAAACGCTTTCAAAGATGAATGCTTCATATTGAGAAACATGGTGTATTTTAGCTCGCAAACAGTAGTGGATCTCGCCCCCTTCGTCATGAAAAATTCTGCTTGGCACCACACGCCCTTCGGCAAGAACTGCGGCACAGATCGTGCGAAAACGTGGAGAAGACCACAGGGGGGGGGGGTTCTTGGCCAAATTTCGGATAGGGGTGTGCCGCGAGCATCTTCAAAATGGTACCGTTGGCTAGACCAATTTTTGTGAAAATGATACCCTTGGCTAGACTAATTCCTAGACCAAAACTGCCATAATTTGCCGTATTCTAGGCACAAATCACCAAAATTTCACCTTCTCTAGACCAAAGTCGCCAAAATTTGGGGTTTCTAGGCACAAGTTAAAAATTGGGCCTTTCCTGGACGAAAATTGCCAAAAATTATACCCTTGCCTAGACTGGCCTAGACTAAAATTGCCAAAAAGCATACCCTTGGCTAGACTAGAAGTCCGAAAAAGTATACCCTTGAGCGCGGCACATCCCCAGGTACCTTTACTATGGAAGAACCCCNGCCCTTTCCTGGGCAAAAATTGCCAAAAATTTAACCCTTGCCCAGACTGGCCTACTAAAATTGCCAAAAAGCATACCCTTGGCTAGACTAAAAGTCCGAAAAAGTATACCCTTGGGCGCGGCACATCCCCAGGTACCTTTACTATGGAAGAACCCCCCCCCCCCCCGCCCGTGGAGAAGACAAAGAGTTAAGGTTTTATTTAGTGGAAAAAACTCAACTCTAGCACTTAACTCAAGTCTACAAATTTCAAGCACTCCAAATAAATTCACATCTCCTAAAAACTTCTATAGTTGTTTATCCTGACCCTGACGCCATTGTAGATATAAAAGATAAAAGTGTAGTTAAAATCCTAGATATAGATGATATCCTGCTAGCTTTTTAGTTAGTTGAAATTTGGACCACTAAAAGCAATCCGAATTATCATAGCCTCCAAATCTTTGGCATCTTTAAAAAAACATTGCACGGATCGTTAATGAATCTTCTGTTTAATTTAACGGCTTGAAAAGAACTTTGCTATAATCCTATAAGTAGCATTTCTGATATCTTGATTGTTTTCAGAATTAGAGCGTCTTCTTTGCTTGGGCCAGTTTTGAGAATGTGACGTCATCAAATTGCTAAGTCGTAAACTAGAAAAGCTACAAATTTCTGCTTACTGCCATGTTATAGACCTTCATAAACTATGGTTTTCTTGAAGATTGTACCATTTTTCATATTTTAATTTAGGGTCTGCGATTGTTTTCCTTTTTTTCAAAATTTTTCACGAATTCTTTCAATAAAAAGAAAACCGCTGTTATTCTGAAAATAAACAAGATATTAGCAATGCTACATATTAGATTATAGCAACGTACCTGAAGCCGGGGGGGGGGGTACATAACATGTTGATGGTGCGGGTATGTGCCGCCCATATGGGTGGGTTTTTGGCCCAAAATTCTCTAAACAAGGGTCATTTTTCGGCAGATTTCCCATAAACATGCATGGGTCGGTTTGGCTGAAATCGACAAAAAATTGCTAAAAATTGGTTGTTTTCCATCAAAATTCATCATAAAAGTGGGTGGCTTTCTGAAAACCAGGCGGCAGACCCCCGTCCATCCACAAGTCGTGTACCCCCCCCCCCGGGACCTGAAGTCCTTTTTAAGCCATAAAATCAAACGAAAGATGCATTAACCATCCATGCAATGTTTTTTAAAGATTTCGAGGCTATGCTATCCGAATTAACATTTTATCAGTATGATTTACTAGGGATACGATACGAGTCTCATGAATATTAATATTATATTCTAATGAATGACATCTAAGCCAATCAAAGCTAGTATGTGTGCTAAAATGTTATGGATCATGGACAGCGAAGTGAATTCTACGCAGCACCAGCAAACTTTAGAGCTATGAACCGGTAAAGCCCATGCATAGCAATCTCTTGAAAACTTGACCTCGCTTGTATCTCGATAAAGCCTACTATAATTTCCACTTGGCGCAAAATTCCGGTGAGTGGGTTCCGCTTGAAAATTGAAGGGGCTTCGACTTTTGAGTGTTTTCTCTTGTTCCCCAAGCCAATCTGATTGCTAGAAAATTCTACTACACGCATAATTTTTCGCATAGATGGGAAACTTCGCATTAATCAAGCACTTATTCTCACCAAGAAAAAAATCAATGTCTTGGTACCGATAGAACGTTGTTTTGGCGCCTAGGGAGTAAGGCTGTCGGAAAAATACTTACATTCTCCGCTCCCTCTTTCAATGCTCTAGCAGCTATAGGACCAGGCTTTCCAAATGTCTTCCCATCATCCTTTGGTCCCCAGCAATTGATATAAATATCAACGTAATCTGATTTGAAACCCAAAGCTCGTGCTTCTAGGGCATCAGTTGCTTGTCCATCCAACATACGAACACCTGGAAAGTGATACACAGAAGCCGTAAAAAGTTTGTCCGATTCTAACTTGACCTTTTCACGCCCTGCGCAACTGTGGTTTGGTAGTTAAATTAAATACAAATTGTTGTTTTGTAAGGGGGTATGATATGATGAAAATATTTCTTTTCAAATGAAGATGCCAGGCAAATAAACCGAGGAATGAATCAATGGTTCCAAAGGCAAAGCCTCCTAATGATTTAGTAACTACAAGACAAAAAAAAAAAATTATGACTATATAGACTTTCCTAATGATGAAAAATAGAAAGTACAATACCAAAGGATACTGTAAACGAAGAAGTCAGTCTGTACTCAGTGATTCCCAATGTCGGTACTTGATGGTTTTTCAGCTAAATAATTAATTTCAGGTGGATGCTTACCTCCAATTTTAGCGTTGTATGCAACACCGGCACCACACACTCCATTATTTGCAACAGCTGCGACTTCTCCTGCACACCTCGTCCCGTGGCTGTAGAGATAGAAAAGATAGATAGACCATTAGCACCAAAAAATGTTTTCTGAATGTATGTTCATTTGAAAATATTCTAAGTGATCATCACCATTTTCAGAATGTTTTTTTTTTTACAAAATCGACAAGTTCATGAGACTTCAAAGATTTACATTTCAAAAGAATAAGCCATAAATAAAATATCCTGAGTTCATAATGATGGATTCCAAACTGACCACAGATTTAAGCTAATAAAGGCAAACATCAAAATAAAAAGGAGCTTGCAATAACATGTGATGTTTCTTTGAAGGTAGAAAAATGACTCAAAATGTCTACTTTCGTTATGTGAAGTTATATGATGTTGAAAATTGGTTGGCTAGAGACAATACTAGATATTTCGCTTTTCTTCACTAATAATCCGCTACTTCTCTAGATATTTACTAGTCTTTAGGCCATCAACACGCAACGACGAGGAAAGCAACAGTAAAAATAAACAGACAGAAGGAACTAAGCAGGTGACACAAAAAGTTGATTTAATAATTTTAAAGGGCGTCAATTGACCAGCATGCATTGTGGGCGGAGAGGGATTCGCTCCTCACACCTCCATAATTTCTGATTTTCAGAAATTAATCAACGAAGTCATGTTCCTTATTTACCGCAGAGGTAACATGGAATTCATTTTTGGCAAGATTAAGTGTCCTAAGAGAATTAGACTTGCTGCAAGTCTATTTCTTCGTCAGGCAATATTTATCAAGGAAATGCGACGGAGAAAAACTGAGGGAAATGCGAAAGAGCAATTTTCCGTCGCATATTCCTCAATTTTCCTCCTACGCATTTCCCGTGATCAATTTTGCCACACGAAGAAATAACTGGGAGCAAGTCTACAAAAGAATCTAAGTACAGTTATTGAGTTTCCCATCGGATTCTTAAGAATGGTTCTTTGATTAGAGTTAAATTGTACTAACCAGTTATCAGGGTCACTGTCTCTGGGTCTTGGATCATCATCATTATCATTCAAATCAATACTTGCTAGCTTGTCCTGTAAAGATAAAAACGTACCGTAATACATAAAAGGGTAAATCGATACGTACAAGACGAATAGCAGCTTTGATACCCCAAGCAGACCTCTTATCGAAGGGCTGGGTTGGAAGACCATTGAAGAACTCATTAGCAATGAGTCTAAGATTATGGTCTTCAAGTCTCTTCATGAGTTGGCTCCACAATACCTGTGTAACCTTTTCCCCAAAAACTCACAATGCTCCTCCGGTAACCTCCGTAACACAGACACTGACTTGAGGTTACCAAAGAAAAAATCAGCAAATGGACAAAAATGTTTTTCTTTCCGAGGAGCTAAGCTGTGGAATAGCCTTCCAGCTGAGTCAAAGAAGGCATCCTCCCTTAATAGTTTTAAAAATTCTATTAAGGGTTGAATTTTCCTTTCACTTTAGAAACTGTAATTATTGTAAATAGGTTTTTAGCTTTATGGTTTTTTATAATTTAGGTTTAATTTATTGTATATTGTAATTAAAAATTTTTACTGGAGGACCCCTTGAAAATCAGCCTTTGCTGAAGGGCAACCCTCCTTAAATGAATTAAATGAAAATGAAATGAAAAAATGAAGAATTGTAAACATTGTAAAAAATTGTTTAATGATCTTTTTGGCAAATCCCGGATAATTCGAAAAATTGAACCTTTGTGTTCCTGTACTTCTGTAGGATATCCACCCTGGTAAACAAGGACAGATTTTGAAACGTCAATGGTAAACTCACTCGTTATGCATGCGAAGCGCAAACTGGTTGCTACGGGACGACATTAACAAATATCAAATGTGAAGAATTAATCTGAGTATCTGCCTTAGGCATTTTATCTATCTAATTCAGAAGCTGAGGATCAAGTACTTCCATTACACATAAAGGTTTCATTTACCGTAAAATTGTGAACTTACATAATTTGCAGCCAGATCAGGATGTGTGTAGTCCACACCTTTTGGAAAAATTCAGAAAATGAGACATGGTAATTTCTTACCCAAGAAAAATTATGCTATTAGTGATAGTGATTCGATATTTCAAGAATAATTAACGGCAACCCCCTCCTCCATTCTCTCAAGAATATACAATCCTTGGTAGATTCCGGACGGTTACTATGCCACTTCCACACTGGCTTATAAGGCTGCTGTTCCGACACCACTATGACTCCAATTTACATACATAACATCAATTCATTATCAAACGTTATTTTTGCCTAATTTCTCCTGTTTTTTTTGTCTCTAAAACAACGATAAACTATGACACTGGAAAATCAAAGAAAATCGTTGCTACAGCTTTCAACTTCACACCCCGTAAATACTTTTGCCAGCCTCTTCCCGAACATCATGCAAACATTGCTTTATTGCTTTATTCGTGGAAATCAGAAGTTTTTTTGAAATATTCAAACAATTTAAAAACAAGTTTTGTTTAATTCTGCTTGTCAAGCAATGTGTGTCTTGACTCTTTGGCCTCTCTATAAACAGCTTTGAAAATCTTCGCAAACAGCGTTGATACAGCCTTGCGAGAGTATTAAAGATGCAATCCTTGAAGAATAAGCAAGAACATACCATCATCACAAACGGCAATAACAACTCCATTCCCTGTGATATTTTTCTTCCAAACTGGAGCAACGTTGATGTCAACACCTGCTGGACCGGATGCTTGTCCTGTGTTTAGCTGTAGAATAGAAGGAAAAGGATGAAAACAAACGTGAATGAAAACAAAACACTTTAAGTTGGAAGAAGCATTGAATGTCCAGGCAGTTCAGTATGCAGGTTTTTGCTGCAAAATGGAGGTCCTGAAGAATTTATTTTATTGAAAATGATATGACTTACCAAATACCACATGCTACCAAATTCTGGATCTGTTGGCATGGCCTCTCTCTTAAAACGATCTAAGATTTCTTGCTGTTGTACCCATTTAACCTACAGTAAAAGGAAATGCTTTAGTAAAACCGCATCTGTTGAACGTTTTCAAAGCACCAATGTATGAAAGATCTTTCAATGATACAAGGGACTCTATCATTTTTGGGCTTGAAATTAGAGGTTTTCTGCATTTGGAGAATTTTCCTTGGAATAAGCTTTTTACTGCACATGAAATCGGTCATGATAGAAATGCTGTTGACATGATATAAGCTGTATGCATTTGAAAGGTAGAAGAAGTGCTTCCTAAAAAACAGATTTTCAGATAACTTTCTTTGTCTTTTAACTTTGAAGTACATAGACAAGACCTCCTAGGCCGCCTGGCTGGTATTTATGCGTTAATTCGACAATTTGAATATGTAAATCTTGCAAATTATTACAATTTATTATTACATTAAATTTATTACAATTTTTATTGTAAGGCTGTAAAGATTTTCCTGACTCACTGAATAGACATATCCTTGAGCTTACGTTACATTTTATCCATGAAACTGGTCGATTCGAGTGAAGTCTTGAAGTCCTTTACCCGATCCCTTCATGAGCTGCCAATTCGTTAAGGTTGTTCTTGTAACTTTTTTGCAGCCATTGTTTTCAACTTTGTTTTTGTCTTTGTTTTAAGTGTATTGTGAAGTAGTTTTATCTTCATGTAATGGCCGCTACGGGCTAGACATAGCCTTTTGCTGCTCGTGGTGGTATCGTTTTAGTAGTATCGTATAATAATTTTTAACTAGCGTAGTTAGAAATGTACCGGGTGTCCCAAAAAAAAGTATACAGATTTGGTCAAGCCTAACGATCAGAATTTAGCATGAATCAATCCGAAATCATTTTTAAAACATTACTCGATAGTTAACTTGAACATAGATACCTTGTTTGTTGACATTGGTGCTTTTAGAGTAGAGATATAAATCTTCAAAGGACGAATTTGCCACCACCTCCCAACCAGAGCTTTGGCGTTTTGGCCTAAGCAATATCCACAATTTGTTTCACTTGAAATGAATAAAATTTACTTTGGTGATAAGATTCACATAAATTATATTTTGTGAAACGAATTTGTTGTGCAGTTTCTAATTTTTCTCCTCCTGGTTCAAATTTTTCCAAGTCTATTGTTGACTTATTCGCTGTGCTTTAAGAATTTGCTTAGGCCAAAACGCCAAAGCTCTGGTTGCGAGGTGGTGGAAAATTTGTCCTTTGAAGATTTATATCTCTATTCTCAAAGCACCAATATCAACAAACAAGGTATCTATGTTCAAGTTAACTATCGAGTAATGTTTTAAAAATGATTTCGGATTGATTCATGCTAAATTCTGATCGTTAGGCTTGACCAAATCTGTATACTTATTTTTGAGACACCCGGTACATTGTAATATTTTTTTTTTGGAATGTATTAAAAAGCTTTTAACTTCAAAATAGATGGAAGAAAGAAATATATCTTATCACTCAAGACTTGATGATAAGGAAAACTAGCAAATTATGGCTCTCATGTAAGAAATTTTCTTCCGTAAAGAGATGTCCTTTTCAATATGTGGTTTCATATCCATGAACAATGAGGCAAAACAGTATTACCTTTACAAATAATCTGATTATTCAAAATAGAGAGCAAACAGATATCTTAATCATAAGTACAATGATCGAATTTTGTGATTTCGTGAGTACTCTTTTTGGACACTCAGTAGTAATAACAGCAATAATTGTATGCATATATAGAAATAAATGGTATTCAACAGGACTCTTTCCTAGGATCACTTCTGCTTAATTCAAACAGTAGTGGCCCTAGGAAAGAGTCCTGTTGAACATCAATCAATTCCCTCTTTCGTCTATATTTAGAATATACATAAGAAATAAATAGTATGATGTATAAAAGAACTATCTATGTTCTTCAGATGCATTGCTATAATACCTCTTCTTCCAGACGAAGCAAATCAGTCTTCCGGCTTGCTTTACCTTTTGCTGATTCTTCCACATCTTTATGTTTTATATGATAATGACCTGCTAAACTACCTATCTGAAATTGAAAGAAGTATCATCAAAAACTATACAATAACTTTCCTTGATGCATTTTCGTGAGCAACAAAATATGATGTGTTTGCTAATTCATACAGAAGACATGTCACGAGAAGTCATATGCTTCAATTCGCCCTCGAAAATTAGACTTGGGGTAAATGAAGCCATTACAAAACATAGCGTTGCACTGGGATTTTGAGAGTGTCTTGTTTATTTATCGAAATAGATCTTTTCTGAAAGATTGGAAGCTGTTCAAATGATTCAAAAACTTTAGCGCATAGATAGGCGAATATCTACAAGGAAGGTTGCCTTTGAAGAAACGACGAGCAACCAACAGCTGATGGAGTTTGTGGCGCTTTTTACAAAATTATCGTCGCAAAGGCAAGTTTCTCACAGCTTTCATGGACTAAAATTATAACTTGCTTTCAAGAACAGCTTATTCGTGCAATTATTTCATTGGTTTTGGTCTGGCTGACAATTGCTATCTATCCTTTCCCTGCCCACTATCGCAAGGAAGAATAGCAGAATTATTTCTGAAGAGCTTTTCTGAAGATTTACCCCAAACAAGATGGCGTCGTGTTTTCAAAGCTGCTGTGACGTCATGCCGTCTGTATGAATTTATATGTTTGCGAGAAGACCTGTGTTTTTGTTTGTTGAAACTTAATTGTTTGAAAAAGAAAGTATATTTGGTTTAAAGAGATTGTTCTGAAGAATTTTGCAATATTACTGACAACAGCTAAAGGCAATACCTTTACACTGTATAAATTATTCAGCATCCGTTAAAATCAAAGAAAGACACGAAAAACTACGAAAATTTATCAACGGTCATTGAGCTCAAAATGGCGCCAGGTCACAATTTACCGTGATCCTTTGCGGCTAATCAATTTATCTCGATCCAGTTGGTGGATCAACATCAATACAACTAAGAACCGTTGATACGATTTTAACTTTAATTGCCATTGTACCTTTCTTCTTCTTCTATCAAGAAAAACCTAAAACTAAATAGAGAAACAATGCTGTTCCCAACCGCAGCTGGAAAGGACACTTAGTCACCTAGATTTCCCACTGCAGATGGGACTTACAGATCGAACCACATGATTTCAAACCATTGTATCTAGCGCATTGAATTCAATAATATTTGTTATATTTCCACAACTGGAATAGCGAGTAAGACCAGTAGCAGCGTAGAACTGACTTCGTAAGAACTACAAGCATTGCCTTATTTGATTTACTGTAAATCGAGAATCTTTTACTCAAACTGGGACTCCAGATGGAATTAGAAGAGCTATGGAAGAGCTTATAATTTACTTGGTAAGATCAGGAAAGCTTTCAATAGAGTCAAAGGGAGATAAAAAAAACTGCCGGTACTAAATGCTTTCTCGGGCCTATGAAATCAAATACACCCTTTTGATTGTTCATTTCAATAATTTGCAGAACTCAATAATAAACCTGGACTAACTCACCTGTCCTAAAATTTCAAATCCATGTTTCTTTGTTATTCTGTCTGCTATATCTCGATGCGGTGGATGAAAGTGAACAGCCCATGTATTGGAATAATATTTGCTATGAGGTTTTAATTTTCCCTTTGATCTTTTATGATGCTTGTGATTGCTCCCAGGCCTCCTAATATACATATTCTTGCCAGGATGGCGTTTGTGATTTCTTCTAGCCAATATCTCTTCCGAAAGATCTCCAATTATCAAGAAAATTAAAACTGGCACAGCCAATAATCGAATATTAAGTTCATTGCAGCCAATGCAGTTGATAAATGTAGATGGTCTCATCTCCACGCATTAGGCCTAACTAAATAGGCCTATGAATTGTAATAAAAACTATAGGCCTATCGCTAATAATGCATGCAAAATAAAGTACGCTGTCAAATGTAGCTAATCATTATTTTTCTGTTTTTCTTGTTGAATTTCTTGCAAAATTTCCTATACAGCTAGTTTAATTCGTTACGCAAAGCGAGGAATGCTAATCAGCCTGGCGACTTATGTGCAGTGAACAGGTACTCGCATATAACCGACCTGCTCAGCCATGACCATGTCATGATTTTGAATAGAACGCTGAAAATCTGCAAGCAAGAGGTGTTTCAGTATCTTATATGCTCAACTGAGTCATGCAATTGTCTATTAGACGCAAAATCCACCAGGAAACATAAACAGATCTTGATCGAATTACGCGCCATTTTGGCCTAATTTGTGCTTCTCGTATCACGTAGTAAATTGCCTTAGGTTTCGGTGAAAGAAAAGGATAAATAACATTTTCTTGCTTAAAGCTTAAAAACTGCAAGCAAGAAGTGTTTCAGTATTCTATATAATCAACTGATTTATTCAATTTTCTATTAGACGCAAAATATATCAGGAAACATAAACAGATCTTAATCCAATTAAACACCATTTTGGCCTAAGTTTTGCTTATATTGCATGTGAATTACACGGTAAATAGCAGAAGGATGATGAACATGAACCATCGTTGGCTGAAAAGCTCGACTCAAAAGTGTTTCGGTATCTTAGATGCCCAACTGAGTCATTGAGATTTTCTATTAGAGGCAAAAACAACCAGGAAACATAAGCAGATTTGAATTCAATTCGACGCCATTATGGCCTACGTTTTGCATTGTATGTCAGGTAATGAATCGTCTTAGGCTGCGTTAAAGAAAAGTAGAAGAAATATATCAATAAGGATGATTCATGCGTAAATGTTTAGACAATGACATTTGTGAGACCTTTCAAGGCTATTTTGAGTTGCAAAAGCACAAAACACAAACAAGAAACAACGAATGTTTGATAAGGCTTCCGGGCATCAAAACAGAATACGCGAGGAAGTCCTTCCATTTTATGGGTGCAAGGACTTACAACGAACTGCCAATTGACCTTAGAAAAACTGATTCTTTTAAGCAATACGAAGAACTATTAAAGAGACATTTTAGTTAAAACTTTAGACATGTATGGAAATTTTAAATTATCTTTGTAATTACTGCTAGGTTTTATAAGAGTTTGTATAGGTTTTTTTCTTTCTTTCTTTTCCTTTACAGGACACATGTTGATAACAGCATTTTTTGTTGAAATGTATATCCTGTATAAAAATTCGTTATATTATTATTATTATNTTTTCTTTCTTTCTTTTCCTGTACAGGACACATGTTGATAACAGCATTTTTTGTTGAAATGTATATCCTGTATAAAAATTCGTTATATTATATATTATTATTATTATATTAATTAGCAAATCTTTGCTGCAATAGTGAAAGCAAGATTGGTTTTAGTGTCTCACATACTCAGCTGACTAAAGTAATTATTTATTAGACGAAAAATCAACCCTGGAATACGAACGAATCTCGATCCAATTAGACGCCATTTTGGCCTAAATTTTGCTTCTCGTGTAACACCTCAAATCGACATAGGCTAGATTAAACCTCGCAATATCGATTCTTTTGTAAACTGAACAATGAAAAATGACATGGATTCTTTAAAATTGTTTGAAAAAATAATTTAACCTCCAATACAAAGAATAGACCTTTTCGACCATACGAAAAAGGGATTGGAGAGAGCCGCCAATTCTGGTAGTACGTCTGGAAGATGATTTTAATGACACTCATGCAGAGTTATTGCAGTCGTCGTACTAACAGATATTGACATCTCGGTTGCAATCTCATGTTCATGAGGAATATCTGGGACTAATTTTAATAAGTGGCTGTAACCTTTATAAAATGTAAACAATAAAAGAACAGCCGCAAATATTTTGAATAGCTTACCAAAAATGAATTGGATTTACCAAAAATTAGCGAGAATTTGTTTCATCAACGTTTGGTAGTGCAGGCAAGTCATTATTATATGCAGTTTAACTTTTTTGTGGCTTGGTAAGATAAATTGCTGCATGTGCCAGGCATTAGGCTCGTTGCTCGTTAATGGAAACGAGAAGTAACAACATGTCAGCGTTATTTGGCCTGGGAACTACTGGAAATTGCTATAAAATGTTGATACATTTTCAGCTGCAGAGCATTGAAAAAATAGAGCAAGCCTCTTCCGGGTGAAAAAGATCACAAATTAGTATCTATTCGCCATAAAATTATGAATCATTGCTTCTTTCAGTTTCGTAGGAGTTGAAGAATGAAATCGATTTTTTTTAGTCCTGTTTCAGACCTTTTAAGCTTGGTTTACGCTAGAAAAAAAACATGTTAGAATTGGGATGACGCATTTTGTAGACTTATTTTAAACGCATGTTTTATCGAGTTATCGTTCCCAAATGGCACCAAACCGTTTTGATTGCATCCCTATGCGCTACGACATCTTCAAAGACGCTGCAAAAACTAAATTGCGGCACAAATAATGTTGACGCTTTTCCGTCGCATTTCTAATGCATTTCCAACCCTGTTTTACTCTACAGGGTGTATCAAAAAAGGCTACCGGCCATACAATTTAAATTTATCTGGCACAAAAGGTCTGACATAAATGAGATAGTGATTTTCTGAAAGCCCAACTCGTGTGCTTTTATTTGATATATACGTTTTGGGCCGTTTTGCAAAATAGGTCTCTTGGAAATTTGCAGGAGTAAGAAAGCAAACATAGGTGAACATGAGGTATCATCTCAAATACATATTAATAATTGTATGTTTGTTGGTAGCAAGAAACTAACATAGCAAATCTTTTAATTTTTCTGATTCTGTTATTAACACAAGAAGCTTCCACAGTAACATTCATAAATATCACAACGAAAACTCTTCGAGAAGCTTCCGCTACACAGTGTTTCTTCGAAAGAAATTGTTGAAGCAAAACATTTCAACTTATAAGAGACTGTTTCTGATAAAGAACTAAGTACTTTGTTCATACCTATGTTACTTACTGCTTGCTTTCTAACTCCCAGATGATTTAATAAACGCAACAGATTTGTGTGATGCACGGATAAAGGTCCGACTCACATCAAATGATACAACTAGAGTAATTTTCAAAAGAGAAGCTACCTCATTTTGACATATGTTTACTTTTTTACTCCTTGCGAATTGCCTAGAGATCAAATTTGCAAAAACTATACATCAAATGAAAGCACAAGAGGCGGGCTTTCAGAAAATTATTATATCATTTACGTCAGGCCTTTCGCTCCAGAGAAATTTAAGTTTTTCGACTGGTAGGAATTTTTTTATACAGTGTGGAGCAAGATTTAATGAGCAGCTTCCAAGTTGAATCGCACATAATGTTAACACGGATTGACTCATTTCAATTAAATGAATTTTCTCATCAAAGTAAGCTTTTCAACTATAAAGTGATTTTTTCATTTTCATTTAAATCGGTAGATAGTTCATGATCTTAAAATATTTTTTAGTAACTACATGTGATAGTGAACGCGTGAAGTTTCGCAGGTAGATGATTCTCAATATAGTGATAACACCGGCATTGATCAGTGCGTCAAATAATTTAGTGATATGCTATCGAGCCCTACCAGTAGATTAAATTTCTGAACAATTGAAATCATTTCTAAACATAGGTTTAGCACTCGGCTCATGTTGTGAACGAACAATCAGTGTGAAAGAAACCTTTTAGCCCTGGCAACGTTTCTTTTACAAGGAACTAAGAACTTGCGCAGAATTGAAAGTTTCTCAAAATTATCATTAAGATTAAAACTCAACGTTCTTGCTGAAGTCTTTTTTTATATGTACATATTATCATGAAATATTAGAATAAAAAGTAACAGCAACAATTAAATTAAAATAAAGAAACATGTGTCATTCGTAACGACAATTAAGTTCATCAAACAATTTTTCTAAATAAATAATGAGACTTGCATAATAACAGGATAAAAACATAAACTTCTAATGATAGGAAAGTAGAGTAGATCCTTCAAGATCCCCCGAGCCCCCTGTTCAGTGTTCGCCGAGATAAACTTGAAAGACCAAATGAAACTTTAAACAATATTACGTTTCATATATGTTTTCGCTTCCCGTTACTTCAATAAAATTACGATTATCTAGAAATATTTTCTGATAATATTATTCGAATTTACTGTCTAGTGAAGTAAGCAATGGTATAGCAATGGTACTTTCTTAGACATCTAGTATAACCTTCGCTACTGAATCATCATCATCATCATCATCAAGCTTTTCGGCAGTTTAATCCCACGCTGGTGTGGGGTCAGCTGCTCGGATTCTATTTCGCCACTGAGTTCTGTTTTGGCTGTCTTCTGGGAACAGTCCTTTTTGTTTTATGTCCTTTCTAATTTGGTCACTCCACCTCTTCCTTGGTCTTCCCCTACCTCTTCTTCCGTCAACTTTTCGATCCAGTGCTGGTTTTATTGCATTTTCTTCTTCGTTTCTCATTACGTGTCCGTACCGTCTTAATCTTGCTTCTTTTATCTTTTCCAAAATTCCCACAACGCCTAGCTTTCTCCTGATGTCCACACTTTTGATTCTGTCCATCAAATTAACCCCTAAGATCCATCGTAACATTTTCATTTCTGTTCTGTCTAACGCGTTCTCGTCTTTTTTCTTCATTGCCCAGGTTTCCGCTCCATACATCAATACCGGTCTTATGTCTCGTTCAATTCCTACTCTGACCATCCCCCCGGGCAGCCCGGGGGTCGACGAAAATTGATTGCGCAAATGCCCGGGGGCTGGGGAAATTTTTTTGGCGAATGCCCGGAGGCCGGGAACCGAGAACATGCCATATTCCCAGTAACTGTATAATGTGAAAGCTCCTAGTGTTGTCAAATGCCCCAGAGCCGGGAAAAAATTGACAGTCAAATGCCCGGGGGCCGGGAATATTTTTTGTGCAAATGCCCGGGGGTGTCCCGGGGGGATGGTCAGGGTGGGTAGGACTTGAACGAGACATAATCACATAAAAGAAGTTTTCTAGGTATTACATGAATATTACATATTCTTGAATATCCTGATTTTGTTCAAAAATGTAAGTGAATTCTTTTCATAAAAAGACACAATATAATTTTGAAAATTGTCAAGATATTACAAGAGTTCACGGTAGAGTGAAGTGCATGAAGTCTTGCAAGCCATTCAATCCAAAGATGGATGACATAACTATTTACACTGTTTTTTAATCTATTCATTGCGACGGAGCCGCAAATCTATTCGAGTTGAATGAAAAACTTGCGATATCTGTCGAACGATGTCAATCTCTAATTCATGTTCAAAAGAAGGTAAACTGCTGCTAAGCAGTTGCGGGGGCGGAGGCGAAATACAACACAAAGAACAAGAAGGAAATGCTGTTTTGAATTGGAATATCGAAGTGAATTAGAAGACTGAAAGTACTAGCGAAAGAATGCCGGTATTGATGTATGGAGCGGAAACCTGGGCAAATGAAGAATTTTGATAAGGAGCTCTTCCTGGCAGACCTGGCTTCTGTTGATTGGCAATCGCTGCTTCATTGTTCCACTGATATCAATGTTATCGTGGGGGAATGGACCAGTATGCTTTCCATGATTATACAGAAGCATGCCCCTATTCTCGAAAGACGCGTCTCCGAGCGATATAGCCCGTGGCTTACCCCTGATGGATAAGCTGAAGACTGCAGCCGTCAAGAAAAAATCCGAGATTCTCATGTCAGCCTACAAACAACTTAGAAATAAAGTGAATAACACTTGTAAAACTCTAAAAAGGGAATACTACACTGACAAGATTAATGCATCCGAGGGAAACTTGAAAGAAACATGGGCAACTATTAACAAGCTTATTAACAAACGATCAA
>REGM01000410.1:74273-110687 GCA_004194415.1 Aurelia aurita
AGTTGTGGATAAACTGCCTTTTAGGAATAGTGAATTGTCTAACTGATTTAAGGACATGTGTTACTTCTTTTATTGTTTCTCACTGTGAACGTTTTAAACAGTAGAAAAGGCATCAGATTTCTGTAAAATAGGTACGTTCAGTAACCTAACTTGAGTGATCACGATGGCGAATGGAAGTAGAGTCGAAGTTTCAACATTTTTAAGCTGGGGGAAATGCGGAATAATTGGCCATTGCAGCGAGCTTGCCGTGAAAGATGCATTTAAAAATTCGAAGTTCAAAAAGATCGAAGATTTTTATCATGCAAACTTCAATCTTTTGAAAGCATCAGGAAAAATCAAAAGCGAGGTAACTAATGCTGCTACAACCCTCAGTATCCAAGCATACACCCTGCCAAAGCTGAAAGAAACCCGTTTCCTTGGACATCGATTGATGGATGAGGAGAGCGAAGGGGAAACTGAGCCAGAAAACAATTAATTGGCTACAACGATCAAGAGACACATGTTTGTATATTGTTTTAGAACATGAGTTTATTTATAGTAGAAACAAATTAGATTTCCGTTATGATGTTAGCTAGAAAGATTTAATCGTTTTCGTGGAATTTACAATTGTTTCATTTCTTTTGTGTGCTTTATCTTGATAGCATTTCCAAGGGTCATATCATTCTTTAAAAATCTCATATGCTGTTGGTAAAAATATTTCGTTTTCAAGAAACATCCTGAAAAACTCTGCAAAAATTATCTGGCTTACAAAAATTTTGTACGCTTTTTTGAAAGAGTGATATACCCCTCGAGCATTTCCACAAGTATATATGATACTTAAGGTTATCAGGACTTCATAAAAATTGAAAAGGCTACATTTTATGGATCGCATGCCATCGCACGCCTAAAATTTTCAAGGCGTGCGATTACCAGCACGCCAGAAAATTTCATATTACCAGGACTGAAATATCACCTAAATTCTGGTGATTGGGTCAGAACAGAAAACCTTGCGCTGCAACGCACACCCCCATACCCGACCAGAGTGCCAAATTTCCAAAGTGCATGTGAAAGATTTCTATTCCAAACGATAAACACACACATGGATGAACTTTGCTATTGGTAAATTTCAAGTGTTATAAAAAATGAGCGCAGGAAATTCTTTAAAATAGTGTTTACACATTTGAAGATTTGAATTGCGCATGGAGTTACTTCTGCGCGAGAGACAAAGTTAGTGGTCTGATGACCCGAGTGAAGTGGTCCTTTGGGGATATTAAAAACTAGCCTTGCCATGGCCAGGTCTTGGGCTAGTTAGGCATCTATAGTCTAGCGATTAACGAACCGCTGCTACTCTTTACATTCAGAAAGTCACAGTCAAAATAAAGTTGTCAAAATTCGGTTGAATAAAGTAAATTTTAGCAGAGAACAAACTTCAGAGCATGGAAAAGATTTTCCTTTTTTATTACAGTCCACTTTGTAATCTAAGAAGTGGGTCGATGTCAGTAAGTCAATTTTAAGCAAGTAAGGTATGAGACTATATATTTCCTCAGTATCAGGCCCTTAGGAAGCAGGGGCATAGGAAGCAGGGGCTCGTGCCCCCCAATAGTTTTGAAAACAATGGTGCTACGTCACAAGTATAAATTAGATGCATTGTTTTTTATTGTTTTGAGAACAAAAGCCCCCCCAAGCTGCAGCTGCTTCCTATGGCCCTGCTCAGTATCCATAAAAGAGCCAACATTAAGCAATCAATCAAACTGGTATGTCGTAAACAAATCCCGTTCTCCATTTGCTAATTTAATGCAATACCAGTTTCTTAATCATGTTTACATCCTTTGATTGTGTTTTTTTTCAGGTCAATGAAAATCTCATCACCCTAACTCATCTAGCTGAAAAACATCATGATGAACAACTTTCAGACTTCATGGAAGATCACTTCTTGAATCCAGAGGTCGAAGTACTAAAGGAAGTTGGTGACCATGTTACTAATTTGAAGAGAGTTGGAAATGGCCTTGGTGTATACCAATATGATCATGAAACCCTGGGAGACTAAGTTGGTAGCTCCTACTTTATAGAACTTGCTGTTGGCTTTTAACATATTATCTAAAACTCAACCAGGTAGAATTGATATTTAAACTTTTCAAGCTTATTTAATGCATACATTTGGTAATTGGAAGGGTATCAACAACATTGTGTCTTATATATATACTGAAAATTTAGTTATTTTCCAAAAAGCATGCTTACTAGCTAACAACTAGTGACATATATATAGATTATATTGAATGTCAATAATCTGCAGCTCCAGGGAGATACCGATACCAGGAAAGTTTTTTCATGTGTGTCCAGATTTAAGATCAGCAAATTATATATCCCAGGTATACCAGATATTTTTTTGCTGTCCTGGACCAGAACTTGAAATGAAAATTGATTATGAATTGGCTAAAATTGTTAATCACATTTGTCTCCTGTTTCAGATCATCCAATTCTGTCATTATCTTGTAAAGAACTTTAATAAGGCTTACAGCCGTTTCATATTGAGGCATGTCTTTAATTTCTTTGAAAAAATTAGTGCAACAGAAATTAGTCATGTTGTTCCTTCGATAGCAAATCAGCTATCAATCTAATTTCCTTTGAAACTATTGGTCAAAGTGAGTGAGCAGAATTCTGCACCCAGTAGGCTTGACTAACGTGACCTCGTTTCTAGCTAGCAATAATACAAGTCTCTCCCGCTTTCTTTTCCCTTTCATACACACCGTTGTTTATTACATGATGATTTTTAACATCCCTTAAAGTATGTTATAATGGAATTACCACTTCATACCCAGTCGTAAGATCATACAGTATATACATGATACAATGTCGACTTGTCCAAGTCTATTTTTCAAGGGGATAAGAAACTGCATGGTACATGGTAAATGACTGTGCCAGCAGTGGTGATATGGAAAGATATTTTTAAAGCAATTCACATTTAATCTATGAAAAGTAAAAACTTATGCACGTGAAAATGGAACTCTGCAAGGAACCATACATGGCACAACCCTGGACCATCAAGTTACCCTTTGAGTTGAGTCTGTTGCCTAATTTGACACAATGTCATTGCAGTCTGCAGTACTCATTCCAGTAGACTTGGGGCAAGCCTAAGCATAGTGAAAAAACGAGAATTTTATACTTATATACAGGAGCATGTCTAAAGCTGTAAGGGGGCTGTTGTTTTTATTGAGGGCGAATTTATTTATTCAAAATCCTATCATTGCTTAAATGCTTTAGATTGCAAGTTTCAATGGAAATATCTGTGGTCAGAATTTAGTATCTTCTTTGCTATTTCCTGATAAATTAATAAGCTTGGAAAATTCTGCGAAATGTTTTTCTAGAAAACAAGCTTTGTGAATATTTTCAAACTTCTCTTTGCTTAAAATCAAGTGAAATATTCCTCGTGAAATCAATCACGTGTTAATGATTTGATTGGTTTGGAAATTTTCGAATGAATTGAAGTACATTCTTTCTGACCGGGCAGAATTATTGTAAATGGGATAAAACACATGCAGATTTTGTAACAATAGCATCCATTGCATTTGATTGACAAGCCAATATAAAGCGATTAGCTATTGAACACAAAGGGATTTTGCAGCTGAATGAAGTCAGCGTCAATAGTTTCTTGGAAATCTAGATAGCTTACTCACTTGTTTTGCGTGTGAAAGTTTGTTGTGAAGAGAAGACATAAGTATACAGGGTGTCCCAAAAAGTTGTGCCCCATTTGTGCATCTACTGTGGAGGAGTTGTAACTTCTATTGTCCCGCTTTTGGTACGGTTGCGTAGGATAGGCTTCTAGCATTTTATTTGAATTTTTTATGCATTTCACAATGGGTTAATGGTGTTGTGTTATCAGTAAACAATACAATTAACCATTTATCAACGGCAGAAAAAGTTCTAATACAGCTCTAGTACCTTTTCTTGTAGTATTTATTTGATTTTGGCATTTTTGGAGAACAAAGAAAGTCCAAAAAGTTTCTCTTTTACCTAAGGCAGACGTCCAGATCTACCCAACTTCTTTTGATATACACTTAAAAGAGACACAATTGCAATTTTTTGTGTGCGAGAATCTCGACGCGATTTCTCGTGCACAAAGTAGAGACTTTGTTTATTCTTAAAATGTGGTTACTTTTTTCGTACGACGTCTAGAAGTATGGGAAAACAGCAAAAGGAAAGGAAAAATGAAGTTTTTATACCCACACTTTTTACGTCCCTTGCGCGTAAGACAAAAGAAAGACAATAGAATGATTCTCGCGTTGTGACTTTCTTTCCTTAAATCTCGGTTTTTAGTAAACAAAGATAAAGATCAGCTAGGCAAAACACACCTGAAACTTGTTTCTCATAATCCAGCTGTACCTTTAAAATCGTTGATGACATGAACAGTCTGATTCAATTGGCTAATTATATGGAGTTCAAACCTATAGAAAATATCTTCATTTGCAACCTAACCCTAACCCTAACCCTAACCCTTTTCAAATGCACAACAAGTGACTTAGCCATCAAGGCTGCTGGCTTCTTTTGATGCTTTCTTTTATATATTTTTGCACTTTGACTTATCAGCTGCTTTTAAAAATCTGTCGTTTTATGTATTAGATACATAAAGTGCCCATACCATAGCCAGTGGTGTAACGGAGACACTCGGGGCCCTTAGGAAGTTAGTGTGAGTGGTCCCTTACGCAATGACCAAGAAACAATCATGTTATAGCGCCTATGAGAGACGCAAAAAGAGATCTAATGGGGGTGCGGGGGTATCCCGGGAAAAGTTTTGAGACCACGCCAATTAGAACGCAGAAAATGCCCTACACATGGAAGAGACTTATCATGGTGCCATAGGAATCCACATGTGAATGTGGTGTCAAACATCTTCTAAGCAAACTATGATTCATATACTATACGACAAGTTCTTGAATTAGATAACTTCAGAGAATCCGTCAAATATCTGAGTCACAGAGCAGAGAACTCATACAGCAGTGAAAACAGAAATTGAGTAAAAGAATTCTACCTGGTGTGCCAAAAAAAGCTATCCACTTTTGACAGGGCACGATAAATCGTGCACTGGACCTTGGTGATTGGGGTCTTAATCTTTGGCAAATATCTTGAATTAGAATTGTTTGTAAATTTTTTAGTTATCTGTCTATTGAGCAATAAGCGAGTTTCTTATAATCTTTGGTCTAGAAAACACCGAGAACACGCTTACACAGTACCGGTACAGTTTTGACACGTTACAAAGTTCTTGCGGTTCAAAAGCATTTACACTGCTCCAGAACAAACTTATTCTACAGATCGAAGGAAAAAAGTGTTACGGATTAGCAGGAACAGTGTAAATAGGAGGCTATTTACGGATCCAAAGTTGTACCAGTACAATGCAAACGGGGTCGGAAAATGATCAAAATCGTCTATCAAATTTTCTAAAGACTCGACATGAATGGACAAAGAGAAAAATTTCGTTGTCATTCGGGGATTTAGAAATCGATTAGTTATAATTTGCTGCACGAGCGTTAGTTCAGCGTTGGGAAAAATGTACGATTACTTTTAGTGATACAAAGAAATATCTTTCCTTTTATAATTTCAATGAATTTATACTTTGGTGCAGGTACTGCGTTCCTGTGTCAAGGGGGTTAAAAAGAAAAACAGCGAAGCGCCATGAGGTCAAGCAAGTATGGAGTCTCGTTGAATTGCCATGCAGGGAAAGGCTTGGCGTGGCGCATCATTGCAACTTGTCCAGAATTTAACGCTCGTGCAGCAGATTATAACTTATCGATTTCTAAATCCCCAAATCACCATGAAAAAGTTTTATCTTTGTCCATTCATGTCGAGTCTTTGCAAAATTTGATCCTCGTCTTTTTTATCATTGTCAGTATTTTGAAGATCGAGCGTTTTAAGAAACACGCTTATAGCTCAAGAAACAGATAACTAAAAAGATTGCAAACAATTTCAGAATTTAATTCAGGATGTTTGCTAACGATTACGTCCTAAATCTTCAAAATCGGTCCAGTGTACGATTTATCGTGGCAATATTGGATAGTTTTTTTTTGTCGCATCCAGTACATGCCAGCAAATGTTTTTGAGATGGGTATAAAGCTATGGTTTAAAGAAGCCTTTTTTGCAAATATGGCCGCACAGCACAGCTTATGAAAAAATTATTTTGGCCCTTAAGGTGCCCTAAACTGCGTTGCGCCACTGACCATAGCAGATGTCTTGATCCTCTACCTCTTTTGCTTTATACTTATGTCTTCTCTCAACGCCCCCTTTTCTCAACGCCCTCTTTTGCTTCATACTTATGTCTTCTCTCAACACCCCCTTTTCGCATGCATAATAGGTGAATTAGCTATCCAACTTTATGAGTCTCTTTTGAGCATTATTGCTTTTATGTACATTTATGGCTTTGACTAATTGGCCACAGGAATTCCTTTTTTGGTGAGTTTTATATTTTGCATGCAGTAACTATTCTGCATTCTCTCCAAAACAATCCCCACTTCCACATTATCGCAATTCCTCTCTTGATATCGTAACAATAGCATTTGTTGCTTTGATTGACACTGACTGACACATCAGTACAATGCGCTACGAAGTTGAGCAAAGCAGGAGCAAAACCTGGATGGCTAACTCATTGGTTATGCATGCGAAAATAGGATATTTAGAGAGTATACGAATATATATATGTATAGAAAGTCGCATGCACAAGGCATAGGTTGGCCATTTTGGTTGTAAGTTGTCTTTGCAGTCTGCGTTGTTTCCATTTGTACCTTGATTAATCAGCCGTATAAATCACCTTGTTTGCATGGCTAATCGTTTTGTATTGGTAAATGCTATTCTTACAAAATCGGTGGGAATATCAAATTTGCAAGATGACGAAGACATACTAGATTACTAGATTGAATACATTAGTCGTATTTTTTACACCTTGCCTGAACCGGTACATCGCTACAAGGCCCTCATTGAAGCTACAACAACAACATTAATTCAATTCAATTTGCGACAGTCGCTGGGGCTTGTGGAATAAGAGTAAAGACCCACGTGGGTAAGAATAACAACAATCCGCCAAAACCATGTGCAGACGAGCAGAGCAAGCAATCAAGACGCAATTAAAAACAGCTGCGAGCGGTCATCATCATCTCATATGCCTTAACCTTTTACAAATAAGCAAACATCATCAAAATGGCTTCAATACGACACAATTTCCACCTTGATTGCGAACGTGCCATCAACCAGCAGATAAATAATGAACTGGCGTCGTCATATTTCTACCTCTCGTTGGCCTATCACTTCGACCGAGATGATGTCGCATTGAAAAACTTCCATCAATATTCTTGCAAGCTGTCTGCAGCTAAAAAAGCTAACGCTGAAAGATTGATGAAGCTAATTAATGAAAGAGGTGGTCGAGTAAGGTTTGCAGATGTGCCTACACCAGCAAACAACTTTGGTGAGCCCATCGAGATTATGCAAGTTCTTCTTCACCACGAGAAAGAAGTGAGTACATTGCAGTTCTTGGTGTTGATACAGCCGACCATATTATACCGTAAACGAACCCTACCCAATGGTTGCTTAGGTCATAGACCTAGTTATTTCATGTGCCTCAATATATGAAAGGGTTGTTTTGCAAGAGAAAATTCTCTGAAAGGATTAAGTTTTGGTAAAAAAAAACCAAAAGATTTTTGGCAAAGTTGAGAACAGTTTTGAAAAGTTGCCAGAATGGTTTAGAAGTGTGAAATTCCTTGAATTTTATGTTTTTTTTATACTTAAAGATAATGGTCATAATCTTGATTATAACTATTAATGATTCCTTGAAATTCTATTGTTATAACAGATATCAAATGGTTGTATTGTCCAGTTCTCAGTGGCACAGCTCAGTATAAAATTAGTTCAAGTTTCCCTTGACAGTGCAAGTTCTAAAAACTCTACATCGCAATACCCAACGAGGAATATTACAATCCAAATAGTTAGTTTGTCATTTTGAGATAAATGTGTCAATTTGCATATTTTTTATAAATGTGGTAGGTTAATTATAAACAATATTTTAAAAAATGAAGCAAATTTCATAAGGGTGCTGCTGGAACAGGGCTATATATATACAGGGCCGTCACGAACAGTGGGGTGTGGGGGGTGTGACACCCCCCCTGGAAAAATGGCTGTCGGCAAATGATGCTCGAGCTAGCATTTGTCGGCAAATTTACTTCTGAAAGTAGGGAGCCCCGATCCAGTTATGCTTCGGAACATTGTTGTTATGAGACTTTAGGACTGAAAATTACGACTGTTACTGTTTCAAACGACAAGAAAGCTTTTCAAGCGGATCAGGGCCAATCTTATCGCAGCAGATACGAAATTTATTTGCTCGCTTCGCTCGCACTGTACCCCTATTGTTGGTCTAACATGCAAATCACCTGTCCTCCCCCAGATTCGCACTTGAAAGTAAGAAGTTACAATGACAACTATTTTCAATTGGTTCAGCTTGCATTTTTACAAGAGGCGTTTTCCAACGATCTGAAGGGTGTGGTTTCAAAATTTTTCCCGGGGGGGGGGGGTAAGCCCCCCGGGCCCCCAATGTTGATTCGTTCCACTTGCATTGAGCGTTAGCCCCACAATACGAATTTCCTCCCAACGGGCTGTGTTAATTAGCTTGTTGGTTATGACTGAATCTATGGCCTTTTCCATATAAATGCATTTTTGTCATTGTTAGGAAGTAGTAGCAGTTTGGAATGACCACGCCCAATGACCACGCCCTTTGTCGGCAAAATTAAAGCTCACACCCCCCTTCCTCGAGTACCTTCGCGACGGCCCTGTATATATATGAAGCAGTTCTCACTTGGAGGGGCAAAGCTTATAGAAGGGCCACTTTTTAGAACTGGGGGGCAATTAAAAAAGGGCACTTTGAGGTTAAAATAAGGCACTTTCACAAGAATTTGGAGGGGCAAAATGCCTGTTCCCCTCTGGCTCCTATGATGTCTTTGTACTGGAGGGCTTGGCCTTTTGGATAATACCAGTAGCTTGAAAGTTTATTTTCTATTTTTCAAAGAGCAATGAACACCTTCTGGCTTTGACATTTCTTGCTGAGAAGTACAAGGATCCAGAACTTCGTGATTTTATGGAAGAGTATTTCCTAAACCCAAAAGTTGAGTTGCTGAAAGAGCTTGGTAACCACATAACAAATCTCAAGAGGGTTGGAAATGGCCTTGGTGTTTACATTTTTGCTCATGAGACACTTGGGAAATAGAAGACATGGACTGATATCTAAAAGCTTGTGTGGCTATAACAGTTGGACAAGGGGGTAAAAAAAGGTAGTTTTTCTATTTATTATGTCTTAACCCTTTCCCATTTTTACTCATTTTTGCAAACTAGGATCAGATATTTATCCCATAAATTAATTTTTACTCTTTTGGTAGAACTGCAGAGTGGGCTGGCATATCATATTATACATACTAGTACCCCTTGCTGAGTTCAATATATTTATATCTTTTGTAGCAAGTTAAATACATCATAGATTTATTTATTTATTTATAGTTTTATACTATGTGCTTTCTATAAGCTGTCTCCAAGGTGAGTCAAAAACATTTTCTACATCTTGAATCAAGACAAAAAAGTTTAAATTATTCTTACTCTGTCGTGCAGCTGGGTCTTCATTTTGCTTTTATGTATTTTCGAGGGCACGAAGAACTTAATCCACTGTTTGCAAAATGACCTCATTTGATCTGGTGACTGTCTTCATTTTTTTTGCACAGTTGTAGTGTAGAACG
Organism: Aurelia aurita; assembly: GCA_004194415.1. Classification (NCBI taxonomy): domain Eukaryota; kingdom Metazoa; phylum Cnidaria; class Scyphozoa; order Semaeostomeae; family Ulmaridae; genus Aurelia; species Aurelia aurita. The sequence continues at coordinate 84,008 of REGM01000410.1, forward strand.
TGCTGTGCTGTGGAATGTGTTCGGCATGGTAGAGGGAGTTCAGCACAGTGGGAGGATATCATCAGCACAATGGAGGGTGCTCAGTACAGTTGGGGCGAGGGAACATACAGTGGAGTGATTCCTTCACTACAGCGGAGGGTGTTCAGTTACTGTGAGAGGCTGCCATCATTACTGCAAAGGGATATCATCAGTACAGGTGAGGGATAAAGTCAACAATGTATAGGTTTCCTCCACAGTGCTGAACACGTTCCATGATGATATCCCCCCTCAGTACTAATAGCATCCTTCTCGCAGTACTCCTCCTCCAATTTACTGATAGTATCCCTGTGCTATACTGTGCAGATGTTCTCTTGTGTGAAACACCAAATGTTTTGTACTGGTTAAAAAAGTATCTACCTTTGCCAATATACTGTAGTATACAGTATGATAATGAAATATCCTCCAATTTAAACATGCAATAGCATATTGTAAACCAGAGAGGTTAAACTTAAATCTGAAAGTTTATTTCGCTAAAATCAGTCACACACCATTCTGGAAGTATTAGCAATCTTGCTTGATGAAAACTATTTTTGTAAGATCTCTCTAAAAGTAGCAAACAAATTCCCAACATGTAAATGGCATAGTATCCAAAAAATCGAACTGATAATAAAATTACAAGAGTCTTTTGCAAAGGACTTTTGGGAGTGAGAACGTTTTCGACTCATCTTATATTAGACTTAATGTATTGTCGTTTGTAGAGTATGGAGCCTACTTAAGGGCTATAAAGTTATGAATTTATTTTATATTTATGTGTAGTTGGTTGAGCTTTGTAAGGTGATATATTCCTAAGTTGTGCTTTGAAACATAGACTTTTTATATCTACAACTGAACATAAAACAAACAAATTCAATGTTTGATCAGCCTATTGACGCCCCTGTGACGCTCCGTAGTAGAAAAGGTGAGGGCGAAGTTGCGTTTTAGCGCCAAACGCTGGGATCAAAGAAATAGAGAAGTCCTAACTGAATCAGAGAGCCCTTATTATGACGCTTAAGTGGTGTGGGTTGGGGTGTTTTGGAAGTTCTACAAAATTTCCCAAAATTAAGTCAAAGCCTCCTTAGTCAGGCAATGGACTTCGTATTTTTCGAGTCGATTTCACAGTTTGTACAAACTATGATTTGCCATACAAAATGGATGCATTTTTGACTCACCCGGTACATAATTGTTTTGCGTCATGCAAGGGATACACAGTTGTCTTTATGTTTCACCCCTTGGGGATCGTCCTCCTCGTTATCATTGTTTGGAAAACTTGGACAAAATATAATCCGACTTTTTAGCCCTTTTTCAAGCCTTTTCAGAAAGTGCTTCCAAGGAGTCCAAGAACCCAAATCGGGGAAGAGCCCATCGATATTTAGTATGATTTCTTTAAATCGACTAAATTCGATATTTCATGAGCTACGTAACCTTTGCAGCGTGGTAGGAAGTCGTGAAGATTCTTTAAACCTGCATCGAATATTTTGAGGTCACCCGGTGCACTTTCTTCCTGAAAAATATTGCTTCTCGGTTGTGTTCAATCGCTGTTCAATCGCCAAGTCTTAATTTGTCGGATTCTTGCTAAAGGAAAAGTCATAGTCGCACATTAAGATGTTAGAATGTTCAACGCTTGCTATGAATTTACTTGCTTACCTGCTAGCTGGAAATCAAGAAGAAACAAGGGCGATCGTTAATGATTCACAAAAAGATGTTTATTTTATTTTACAATATCGATATATCGACGATTTGCAACTATTTGAAACCAAGCGATGTGATCGCAAACCTGAGATTATGCAAAATTATCTGGTGGTTATTTTGCATTGGCAGCTGTATAGAGCTTTCAGGGTGTTAGTAATAGGCAGCTTTAGCCAAGGCAACTACGAATAATCCACCTCTATCATCGTACTATATGCTATTTTCTTGCGAAAAGGCTAACTTAGAGGTTGACATTTATTTTCCTAAAATAGCTCATTTCGTTCTAGAGTTATCAGCAATTTTGTTACGGAGCTGTTTTTGAACATGCTGATGAAGGACTAGAAATGTTGATCAAATCTTCTCTCATTTTCAGCTTATGAACAGAGACAACGGGTGCAAAAAGCCTCTTGCGTAGAAAACTTATGATATAAGTGTGCCCCTCGCACTTGCATGGCGTCTCTTGGCTTCTTAGAAGATTTTGATGCAATTGCCATCATTTTAAAGCTGAAGACATTCAAGATTTTGTCGTAACTTCTGGTTCTTTTTCAAGCTCTTCCAAAAAGAGCTTATCATTAAAAATGCTCAATCCTATTGTGCACCTTCATAATTGTTTCCTCAACTCAATCTTAACTCAGGAGGTCACATTACAGCTGACTTCTCACCAGAAGCGTTTTGGCATCGGCCACCCCAGTATGCTCGTGTCCACCACAATGAGGCGTGTGCGTGGCAAAATGTAAATCTGTATGAATAGCGTCAAGAAAAACCCTTCTACCGGGTGTCCCAAAAAAAAGGTAACAGATTTTATCGGGGCTAGCGATAACAATTTAGGTCGAATCAGTCCCTAATAATTTTTGAAGTACTCCTCGATAGTTAACTTGAAGATAAATACCTTGTTTGTTGATATTGGTGCATTGAGAGTTGGAATATTAATCTGGAAAGTCCAAATTTGCCTCCACCTCCACACCAGAGCTTTTGGGTTTTGGCCTAAACTGCAAACGCGCTGGCCATGGGAATCTCCTCAATCATAGACATAGGCGTAGTAGATTTGGACAATGACCCGTGATTAGGTACACATTTGAATAGAAATGTAAAAACTGAAAATGGTAAAACATATTAATGAATATAGTCACCAAGAAATAGCTTTCGTCAGTCAAAATGCATTGTCCAAAATTACGCTAAGCCAAGCACGGGTGAGTATTTTTATGTTCCCTTGGGCATATGCGATTGCTTATTTCATAATAATTGCAAGAGAGATAATACAAAATGCATTTCAATCAAGCAATGAAGAATGCAAGATATAATTTACGTATCAACGCCCAAGAGAATGATTTCGCTGATAAATAACTTTTATTAGGCAGATGTAATGTGACATTTTTGTTGAAGAAAGTTGTCTCTATGGGACTAAATAGTACTAAATTCGTGAATCTGATTGTCAAGTTCAGTTTCGAATTTCTATTAAAATGTGTTCCTAAGCACGAGGTTTCTTGCTCGAACTTCGCTATGATTAAGGAGATACAACACAGCATGCTAACATCTTAGGCCAAAACCCAAAATCTCTGGTTTGGAGGTGGAGGCAAATTTGCACTTTGAAGATTAATATTTCAACTCTCGATGCACCAATATCAACAAACAAGGTAATTTATCTTCAAGTTAACTATCGAGGAGTACTTCAAAAATTATTAGGGATTGATTCGACCTAAATTCTTATCGCTAGCCCCGATAGAATCTGTTACCTTTTTTTTGGGACACCCGGTAGTATGAAAATAATTTGCAAGTTTTATCTTCCCGATGGTTTAAAATTTCTATCCAAAGCTTTAATTTTTGCTGAACGTCCGTCAAGACAAAGCTTTTCCTGGTTTTAAGTTTTTAAAGTCTGGAGACTTAGAACTCCAATGAAGTTTATTCCGTTTTGTTGTTCACCTTCATAAACAAAAACCCAGCTCTGGCATCTCGACTTGCATCATCTTGCTAAAAAGATCTTGCAAGCAAAGAGGATGCCAAAACCACCAATAGTCAAATTTCTCTGATTGAAAAATCAGTAATCTAAATTTCCCAAAATAGCCTGAGGTGATTTTGTGGCGCTATAAAGTTCAAGTATCCAACTTTGTCGTATTGGCGATGCGTCGCTGTGCTTCGTTGTTATCCAGAATGCGTCAAGAACTACGCTTCAAGTGTGAATTGAGCTGAAGGATTGAAAATTACCTGAAGCAAATTTTATTTACCTGCTAGTTACAAATTGGTTTCATTTGATCAATATTATTCAGGACGGGGGGGTTGCAACAGTCATTAGCCAGATCAAAATCTAACACTTTAAACTTATTTTTTGTTAGTTGCACTTGATCTGACCAAGTCATAAATGTTACAAAAGGGAAAGAAACTTCATGTGAATTATGGACCGAAGAGAGATATGTGTTATGATTTTGACCTCGGTTTTAGTATCATTATGTTCAGCTTTCGGTATCAAGCAAGGAAAGGTGACAGAATTTTACTTGGACTCGAAATTTGATCTTTCTGCAACAAGCACCCTTCCTCTGAGAGTCAGCAGCGAAGTTCAGTGCGTTCAAAAATGTTTGCAACAAAATGGCTGCCAGTTGATGAATTTTAAGTATGTTTGGGATGGTGACGTTCGGTATAACTGCGAAATTTACAAGGAAGTATTATATTCTGGCAAGTCATTGGAGATGCATCTTGCGCGTGGTTGGAAAGCTGCTAGGATCGAGGTTTGATGTTCTGTTTATTAGTGTGCTGGATTCTCGAAAAAGAATTATTCTTTTAGTGAACAACATTTGATTATTCAATTGATTTTTAAACATTTTTGTACAATGTATCAAAGGCCAAAGTACTACGAAGAAGATGATAATTGGTTTGTTCCTGCCGTTTGAAGATAACACAATTTTCTTTTTTCTTTCATGTTTGCTCCGCAATCGATTTTCACTCGACATCTCTGTGACATATGCGGCCGTGAAATAATTTCGTGCCATTTAATACTATGCGTTAAAAGTTAGGTCGCTCATAATACATTTATTTAGGGCTTTAGCTAGAATATGCAACATCTCTTGAATCAAGTTAGCCCTTTACACGATGATTTTAGAGGTGTAGACATTTACAAGAATTAAATGTTACAAGATCTTTTGCATTATTAAAATGTAAGTTTTTTAGCTCAAAAAGTGATACATCATCCTTGGTCATCCAGAACTTAAAGGGACAGAAGTACCAGCTTGAAATTTTTAAGAACACCTTTCCTGATTGACCAATTCAAATTTCTCATTTTACATACGATTTAGCTATCGTTACGTCACCTATAGCATCTCCGAAAGCCGCAATAGCAATAGCCTATCATAAGGCCTGTTCATTAATATTGTTTTTAGATTGTCATCCATCTATCAAATATTGTCTGAGAATTGTCTTTAGATGATAAAATGATGGCTGGGAAGGTGTAGTAAACTGGCTGTAACGGATAATTTCTTTAGAATGCGCATTCCGGAAAATTTATTTGAGTTCACTAGCTATATTAGGTACTGTTTTCATTCCGTACAGAACAACCAAATCTGCCGTCAGTGAACATTTGTTACAAAATCAAGCATGTGCCAAAATTAGGGACCAATCTTTTATAATCAACCTTTGGGCCTTCGAAAACCCTGTTCTTTGCCAAAATCAAGTAATGTTACTATTTGCACCTTATTGGCTGTACGAAAATGTTAGTGGCCTCTCTGATTGGCCAATACTAAATAGGTGCATTGTCTCTATTCTCACTACTTCTCTGTGTGATCTTATCAGAAGATTTGATGTGACATGACATGCCAAAGACCAAAATATTTAGCATTTAGTAAATGATGCCGTTACTCGATGCGATTTTCAATTTATCCTATACACATGACTTTCAAAGATTTTTTACTTTTGCAGAGGATAGTTAAGAAAATTGTTGAAGCTCCTCTTCTTGATTCGCGAAACAACAACATGGAAGATCCAGTTGGCATAAACACCCAGTCTATGAAGACTACTCCTGCCACCTCTACTATTCGCGTCACAACACCGCGGCGTACAACCATTGCTCACGAATCTCTGGCAGCCGTGACAACATTGCCATTACAAGTCAGAGCTACACCAGAAATTCAATCCAAGTCCGCTGATGCCAATTCCACAAGTTTGTTAAGCCAAACCGCGCTCACAATATCTCCAGCTTTTACAATATCCTCCAGCTTAGGATCAAAGGTATTTAAATCTGATGCTAAGGCCCTTTTTGTCGACAGAATCGATGGAGACTCGATGAAATCAGCCTCAAACCCAGAAGCCTTGACAGCGATAACCACGATTAAAGAAGTAGTTTCCCCTGATGCTAAACTCGTAGATGCATCTATTACTTATACCGATACAGTAATGATCTCCTCTACCTCATTAAAATTTGGTAGCTGCTCGTCCTTTGTGGAAATTGCCAACGTAGCCTCTAATGATCTTTCTTTGACGACAACAACAACAGCAACAAGTCCTCTTGGTACGGAAATTAGAGAGGTAGCCTCTAATCCTGTTTCTAAAACAACAACAACAGCAAGTTCTCTTGGTGAAGTAAACATCAATGCAATGGCAACAATCACAAACACAGAAGTGATTCCATCTACGTCATTAGAAATCACCAATCTATCACCCTCAACGACCTCGCCAGATTCTTCAATGGTCCCTAGTAGTACCCAGACAGCAACAACGCCTTTAGGTGCCAACACCGTGGATACAACTATTATTCATCCTGAGGTAACAAGTCCCCCTATCACGTCAATAACCGATGACGTAACTCCAAGTACTAGCACTGGAGTTTTAGCTTCTAGCACCATACCAGCAGGAGGTAAGCACGTTGTGAAATAATGTATTGTATAAGACAGTGAAAGTATAGTAAGAAATCTTGATTTGCTAGAGTAACCAAAGCACTAAGCAAAAAAAGATTAGATTTTAGTAATTTTGGGAGATTTTGCCTACTATCACGATATCACAAGATATAATTGCGCAGAAGGAAAATTACAATTTCGCAAAAAAGTTTCACAGACGGGTTGAGGATATTAGCGAATGGTCACCAAATGGTCGTATTTGTAAAACACATACTGCCACTTGGGGGTATTTTAACCCTATCTGATTCCGCCACCCTACTATATTTAGGTTTCCGCTTTGTTTGATATATGCAAAAGTCTGCTGAGATTTACTAAGTTTAACTTTGTATCATAGAGCAATGACATTGTAACAATTTTGACATTCTATATTTAGCATAGCATTGTCTCCATGGTTACCATGTTGTCATGCGACATTGTTTTAAAATTTAACTTTATGTCTCTCTTATTCTTTTTTAATTGGTCCAATTAAGCCCAAATGTTTGATCTATGTATATTATGATCTATGTTTTTATTTCTTTATGAAAAGTTAAGTTTGATGAACTTTTAACATGCTTTCGTTTGGATGATGTCATACAACATCATAATGATTATTATGCTGTATCAACAACAGCACCATCGCTAATTGAATTATGATTTCAAATTTTCATTGTTAATATAATGAATAACCTTGTTGCCAAATTAGATTGTCATATCTCATATAACAACTGAAATAAACAGGGGTCCGCCCCCCAGGCATTGAGGGTGTTTCAAAACACCCAGGTCAGATAGGGTTAAGATTCCTCGTCAATAACATTTCAACTCAGTATGCTCATCCGAATGACACAACAGCCCGCTAATAGCTGCAGCCATTACCATCAATGAGCTCTGAATTTATTTTTCTCTGCTTCATAAAGTTTGTACAATTGGACTTGACTGATTACATGAGTCTCAGTTTTCCGCATTGAATTGAATGATAGGTATGGCTTCAAACTTGTATGAGAGAAAATAAAAACATCAGATTGAAAACATTCAATGAATACAAGGAATCACGTCGTCAGTCTACATCATCAAAAGGCCAAAGCGTGTCCATGTTTAGATACCAAATGAGCCAATTTTTTTGTCCTTGCTTTACCGAATTTTCACTTTATCTCTCTTTTAGCCCTGAGTGAACCCCTTTTCAAGGAGTGATGGGAGTACCATAACGCCCGGGGGTTTCCACCTCTCCTACTGAAAAACATTTGAAATTGGGCTCTATAAATCTATGAATCGAATTACTATATGCAGTATTTCAACTCATAGTTTACCAAAGTTGCAGTCAGCTGTATCTTCATCATCCAAACGCGAAGAATGGAGTTTATGATCTTACTATCGGCAAGCATCAATGTATGATGCTGGATGAACATTCTTCGTGTGGTTCTGGTGGATGGACAATGGCAATGAAAATTGACGGAAATAAAGTAAGTAAAATGCTGTTGTAAGGCCACGATGATAGTACATATGATCAGGATTTCTACGTGGTGAGTAGCAAGCTCTCCCCGTGTTTGAAAGCCCACTTTTTATAGATCACGCTAATTTTAGGATTTTGACCAAACAAAGACTTTGTCATACATATTCAAAATCGGACAACACCGAAGTGACAAGATTCAACGTCTTTTGACGTTGTCTCACTTTTAACTCTTCAGCTAATAAACACTTTTGAAAACTTGGGCCTAAAACTAGCCTGATTCGGGGCGCCATTTTGTACGGTTGCACAACTAGAAGGCTAGCCGCGATTTACAGACCACACCATGATGTCAGGACACTGCAAACAATAGAGCAGCCTCGTTCGCGTTGATTGTGACATCACAGAGCACCAACTTTTGAGCAAGATGACGTCACTGCGCACTTGCAACTAATTTGAATATCAATCTTTTTCAGAGAAAAGACAAATGAGTAGGAAAAATGTTCGATACACTATATTCCGAACAGCATAATCTTTCGTTTTGGCATAGATCATGGCAACCCGGATCCGTCCTTTAAAATAACGGTCCAAAAAAAGGTAACCCCCAATATAAAAAATGTCTGAAAAAGTTTCTGGATTCATTATTTTTATGAAACTTATGTGGCACTAATAACAACGTAAACTACACCTATTGAGTGGAAATCAGTTCATTATCAGCTGTGTTTACAGAGAAATGATGTTTTGAAGAGAGATGGTAGCAAAAACCACTGTACCGTACAAAATTGCTAGTCATCAACAGTAACCCAGGAACGCATTTCTTGATTTCTTGAATAATTTTTTTGCAAATAACAGTTTCCCCAATCCATAGCATCGTCCATAAGTAACACAATATCATGGTAAAAATGGAAATTTTCATAATTTTGACATGTTCGATCAATATTTTACAATGCCTCGCATTTTTTAGCAGTACCTTGTAATGTAGTGATTATTTTTGTGAGAAAAAATTGCCTTCTTCGGTCATGTTGTGCTTTTGATGATTAATTATTTTGTTGCAGTGGTTCTGCTACCATCTTTTTCAAAACCTCATTTCTCTGTAACTACAGCTGATAATGAACTGATTTTTACTCAGTAGATGTATTGCATGTTGTAGTTAGTGCCATATAAATGTCATGAAAATCTTTCATTGAGAAAGCTTTTCAGAAATTTGTTTACCATGGGCGCTACTTTTTTGGCCCACCCGTTCTAAGTCTACTCCGTTTTGTCTGGTCTAATCTTCAGAACGCCGTTCTCTATTCATCTTAGAGCACATTTAGCGCCGAATCAAACTATTGGACAAACACAATCCTTTACCAGAATGATTCTGTCGCGGATGCATCAATGGAGGGGAAGTATAAAGCCTTCAATAGCCTTAGCTTCATTGAAATTTGCATTGGTTTCAAGTACCTCGGATCTATTAATTGGCTGCAAATCCCTGCAGGTGGTAGCTCACTACGTCAAGTTTTTTTAAATGGCCACTACATTACTAGTTACTGGAGCAAGTCCTCTTGGAGCTTTCTTATGCAAGGAGCATCTCTTCAGCCAAATTGTCACAAGCAAGGTCTTAATGTACATCTAGATTCCAACATGATTGCAAGAATCGGGATTGTATGTGACAATGCTCACGAATACTCCTCGCCAAACTCATTCATTGGATTGGGAACGACGTGGAACATGCCCTGGTACTGTGGTGATGCTCCTAAAGTTTCTTGTGGAAATGTAGCATCCTGCTTTTCCACAAGCAATGGCCAGAAGGCAGAGGCAGCGTTCTGCTATATCCTTATCAAGTAAAACGGTTCTCTCGATTTTTAAGTTAACGGTTTACGGATCGGCGTTGCCGAACCGTACAATAACGAATTATGTACTGATTTGAATGAATTACCTATCATTTTGAAAAAAAAGGCTTCTTTAGATGAAGAAAATTGTTTCACTAAAAATCGGTCACATCGTTTTTGAGTTCTGGAAAAATTTACTTGGAAGCATTTCAATGAACGTTATTGAGAACAGCTTCAAATTACGATCAAATTATATTCTGATTTCAGCTTTAACCCTATCTCACCTGGGCTTTTTGAAGCGGTCAATACCTGAGGGGTTGATTTCACCCCCCCCCCCACTTGGTAATTAGCTGGAATTTGATGCAAACAATCAAAATCGCAAAAACAAATCCACTTCATTCTATTGTTCTTGTTGCTATGGCAATAAAAAGATATTAAGTTATGATTATCATGATTGAGTTATAACAACTAAATAAGGGAGTAAAGAATAATTGTTCATGTCAAATTGAATGGAAGATGATTAAATTGATGTATACGCATAAAATGGACCGTATTTGAGATTAAGATCTGCAACAATTTCATTTCAAGTAAATAATTTTTGTTGACCACTCAGTAAGACAATGGTTGCCATGGTTACGGTGCTATATTTAGAATCTTAAAATCTCATCATTCGATACATGATAGATGTAAGATCAAACTTGTGCAATCTTGGAATGCTGCATTGCATATTTTAGCATTAGCAAACAAAAACTTGGTAAGGGGTGGAATCCACCCCCCCCCCTCCCCCAGGTGAGATAGGGTTAATAAGATGAAAATTGCGTTAATTTTCTTCTAAGGAACTTGAATAAGCATTGCAAATACAGGATGAGTCAAAAAGTGTGCAGACATTTGAAAGCCTGTAGCCCTCAAACCATTTATCAGATTCCAATAAATAGTCCTTGTGTAGGTAACATGTAAACTTAGATAAAGAAAATTCTTTGTCAAAAGCGGTCGTATCGTTTTCATATTTTATAAGCTATTCTACAAAAATGCTTCATCTCAAAATTTTCAAAGCAGGCCTAAAATCCTTGATCAAATTTTCCAGCAATCCAGCCTCATGATAATAGAAAATATAGACAAAAAAGGCTGAATGACAATCCCAAGTGTTTATGATTATGCAGCAGCCTCTTTATATACCTAGTAAACGTTTGAGGGACAAGATAGACAGATACAATTTGATTATGATAGCTGTGGGGCTAAATTGCTAGTAAATTTGATCAAGGATTTTGGGCATGTTTTCAAGGATTTTGAGATCAAGCATTTTAGAATTGCTTGCAGTTTGAGAACGATATGACCGATTCTGACAGACTAAAGTTTTTCATCTAAGTTGATATAGACAAACAATTTGACTTCACAACTAAGTTGATATAGTTGATATAGTTAACAGAAGCATTATCAGTTTATAGGAATCTGATCAATGGTCTGAGAGCTACAGGCTTTCAAACTGAAACGTCTATACATTTTTTACTGAGTCGGTACGTTTACATGTAAGAGGCACATACTTGTCATTAGGTTTCTTCCTTGGAGGATGATCATGCTCGCTTTAATTTTTTTAAGCTGAAATTTGGGGGCAATTTTATCGAAGTTTTAGTTGTGTTTTTATTGTAATCCAGTGACTGATTTGGCTATTTTATCATTCTCCGTTATTGTAGGTCACTCTTTCATTTAGATTCCGAATATTGATGTTTTTTTGTGAAATTATGCGCTATTTACTTGTGACATTACGATGACGTTTCGGAAAACATTGGGAATAATACCAGGTGTCCAAAATAAGTTCTCCTGTTTAAAAAATCACCAAAACTCGATTATCAATCCTATCATGAAATTTTCTTTTTGATTTGTTTTGTCAGTGACCCAAAAATATCTGAAGATGATAAAATGCTTGTTTTCTATACTTCAAAGTTGAAAAATTACACGTTGAAAAAACCTCATTTTGAGCTAACATAGTCCATCTTGCCTAAGAGCCAAAATTGTCAGACTTTTTATCATCCTTGAAGTCTCCAATGATAGTGTGCATCTCCTTCTGTCATTGATCATTTATGACCAAATTAAAGCTTAATATTATCAAAGACATTGATCTGGTAATCAGCAGTGCTTTTTTTTTCAGTATGCATCAAAACCAGGCAGCCCTAAAAAGAGCTAAACTTGATCATTTCTGAACGAATTACAAGATCAGCTATATCTGGGAAAATAGTTTGGTATTTGATCCACGTGCCAAAAAAAACCAAATGTTTGTGATTTTTCAAACAGGAATACTTTTTTGGGACACCCGGTAGTAGTCAATTTAGCAGACGCATCAACCCGGAAAGAAATGGTACTAAGCTCTTATTTATGCTAATCGATGGAGAATCTTTTTCTCTACAGCATATCCAAAATGCGCCAAAATCCACTCTAAGGAAACAGGTTTAGATGAGGTTTTATCCCTCATTTGCGTAACAACTAAGATCTGTTCAGTTGGGTTTAGTAATATGTGTTCTTTGTTCTGTTCCTGCTTTGATATTCAAGATTTAGAGAACTCAGACTGAAGAGTAGTTTACTGTGATATCCTCCATTTTGTTTGGAGACCCGATTCCTAAGTTGACCTCCGCATAAGTCGGAAAAATCTGACCAACTCGTGTCCGGATCTCGCAAAAGCTGGATTGTTTTTCTAGGTGTCCTAAGAGATCCGACTTATGCGGGCTTGATTATAATACCGTAGGCAGAGCCCAGAAAAGGTCAAACCTCCAGATGCCAATTTCATTAGTCGAATCTTTGTCAATTTATCAAATCAAAATAACCAAATTTTCCACACTCCTCGTATTGCTTATAACCCTAAAATTTATAAACCAGTTGCTGTTTCCAAACTAACCCAAACTTTTCCCAGGTTTCTCATAAAATTTGCTATAAAAACCTTCCTCAAATATGACATTAACAAGCAAAGCCTTCCTTCGGCTTACAGCCGTGACTTTTTCTGGACTCTGACCTTTTAGGTATAATTTTGTTTTTATTAGTTTAATTAGGTATAACTCGATTCCTTGTAATATTTATGATGAATTCAGACTGAGCTTTCTTATTGCCACTGTCCTAATAAGCTCGTTTCTACCTAAAGCTGGATTCATTGAAAGTGATGAGGCCCAACTAGAACTCGATCTGCCTCACGGGGGAGGGGGGTGCTTCTTCAGATACCAGATACCTCGCGATGTGCCGCCCTCAAGGTTTTACTTTTTCGAACTTCTAGTCTAGCCAAGAAGGGTATGCGTTTTGCCAATTTTGGTCTAGCAAGGTTATACATTCTTGGCAGTTTTTGTCTAGCGAAGGCCAAATTTTGTCTACAAAACACCACCTTTCCGCAAATTTTTTTTGTTTAGAGAAGGCCAAATTGTGGCAATTTTTGTCTAGAAAACGCCACATTTTGGCACTTTTAATCCAGACGTTAGTATAGCCAAGGGTACCATTTTCAAAAAAATTGCTCTAGCTAACGGTAAATACCGTTTTGAAAATGCTGGTGGCACACCCCTACCCGAAATTTGGAGGAGAAGCCCCCCTCCCCGTGGTCTGCCCCTGCGTCATGAAACGCAAGTCTCATTTGAATGGCATTAAGAAAATGCTTCAAGCGTGAATTAGGTTTTAGGCCGACTGTTTAGGCATTTCTTAAATGTGATCATTCTGAGCTCAGCGAGCAAGAATAAGCCATCAAATCTAAGTCAGACCAAAAGGGGAATATATATATATAATGCATATATAATGCATCGTTGAATTGGCCTTCTGTGCTATATGACCCACAGGTGTCCCAAAAGAATTGTGCCACGTTTGTTTAGCTACTGCGAAGGAGCTGTAATTTCAATTGTGCCATTTTTCACACCGTTGCATAGCATAGGCTTCAACTTACAGTTTGAGACCTACTTTGAGTCAATTGACAAGTGGTCGCTGATTTATGGCACAGGAAAGACAAACAATTCAAAAACTAATAATAGTGTTCTTTATCTATAAGACAACACTACCGGGTGAGTCAGAAAACTTTATTCACTGTTTGAAAAATCGTAGAGCAGAAACCATAAAGTCAATTTGAAAAATTGCAACTTCATTGTCTGGTTGAGGATTTAACTTATTTTTGAGAATTTATTCATAATTTAAAATGTACAATCTTAATCTCTAAATAACAATTCCCGAAAACTTGCTTCCGTGGACTTTTGCTAAAACTGTAGATATGGGTCGCTCAATTTGATCCACTTTTCAACTATTAAAATGGCAAAATAATGTCTTTTTAAGCTCAGTCATTGCTTTAAAATGATACGGAAACTGTTGGATTGTAATTATGCTCTCTCATAAATGCTGAGTATCAACATTTCAAAAATTACATGATAGTGAACAGCCCATTTTGGCTGTTTTTTTTGGCAAATTGGGAAATAGGAGTTTTGATTTCAGAAGAAAATAATGCACCTAAGATTATGAAAATTTGAACCAGGAGGAGGAAAATTAAAACTGCACAACAAATGTTAATTTTCCTCCTCCTGGCTCAAATTTTTCGAAGTCTATTGTTGATTTATTCGCTGTGCTTTAAGAATTTGCTTAGGCCAAAACGCCAAAGCTCTGGTTTGGAGGTGGAGGCAAATGTGTCCTTTGAAGATTAATATATCTACTCTCAAAGCACTAATATCGACAAACAAGGTATCTATGTTCAAGTTAACTATCGAAAAATGTTGTAAAATTGATTTCGGATTGATTCATGCTAAATTCTGGTCGTTAGGGTTGACCAAATCTGTATACTTTTTTTTGGGACACCCGGTATTCCTCCAGATATTGCAATTTATTCTTGTCCGTGTCTCCGCAAGATTTGATCAACAAGGGGAAAGTTTGTTGGGACACCCGATAGAATCTGACGGAAATCTTGAGAATAGTCAGCAAAATTGACAAATATTTTGTCATAATTGTTCACACTCTGGAAGATTTCTTTCCAATATTGAGGTCCAGCTTTCGTTTTTTTTTTGCGCTTTAAGCAATTTCACTTTTGTTTTGGTGTTAAATTTTCAAGATTATAAATGAGTTGCAAGTTTAAGTTCGTAAATACTATGCTTCGACAAGCAATAATAGCTTCAAAATTGAAGCAAACCTGCAAATTTAGTAGATTTTAATGGTGCTTTATATATCATGATTGCAACGTTCTTAGTGCAACAACACCAGAAAGCAGCAATTTTATTGTTAAATGATATTAGCTAAGAATCTTCCATTTAAAAAAACGAGATAATGTGTAATTTTGGGTCGTTATGATTTGTTTGAAGACTTGCTGAGCAACAAGCCAGTTCCTTTTGAACGTCATTAAGCATCTTGGATCAACTGCGTTGAATCAACTTTCCGGCTGGTATGTATCTCCCTTTACCATTTTAAGCCTTGTCTCTATACCGGGTGAGTCAAAAATGTATAGACTTGTGAATGCCTGTGGCTCTCAAACCATTTATCAGATTCCTATAAACTGATAATACATTTGTAGCTAACGTATAAATTAGGTAAGAAAATTTAGTTTGTCAAAATAGGTAGTATCCTCATGATAATAGAAAAAAGACAAAAGGACATATCTAGGTGGCAGATATTTAGCTCTGCTCTTGTTGTAAATTACAAAGAACAAGTATCTTTGCTTTACTAACACGACCTTTTATTAATCATAGAACGATCGAAAATGTTACTCCTGTTTTTGTTTTCAACTCTTATCGTTAATGACCTATGCAACAGAGGATATATTGATGACATCATTATGAAGAACAAGTATATTTGCTTTACTAATTACTAACACGACCTTTTATTAATCATAGAACGATCGAAAATGTTACTCCTGTTTTTGTTTTCAACTCTTATCGTTAATGACCAATGCAAGAGAGAATATATTGATGACATCATTATGAAGAACAAGTATATTTGCTTTACTAATTACTAGCACAACCTTTCATTAATCATAGAACGATCGAAAATGNACTAACACTAACTTTAATTAATCATAGAACGATCGAAAATGTTACTCCTGTTTTTGTTTTCAACTCTTATCGTTAATGACCTATGCAACAGAGGATATATTGATGACATCATTATGAAGAACAAGTATATTTGCTTTACTAATTACTAACACGACCTTTTATTAATCATAGAACGATCGAAAATGTTACTCCTGTTTTTGTTTTCAACTCTTATCGTTAATGACCAATGCAAGAGAGAATATATTGATGACATCATTATGAAGAACAAGTATATTTGCTTTACTAATTACTAGCACAACCTTTCATTAATCATAGAACGATCGAAAATGTTGCTTCTGTTTTTGTTTTCAACTCTTGTCATTGCTTACCAATGCAAGAGAGGATACATTGATGATGTCATTGTCAAGAAAAAGTACTTCTGTCCAAATGGAAGAATGGCAAGTTACACAAGACAGAGTAGAATACAATGTGTTGGCAAATGTCTACGAGAAGAACAATGTACTTTGATAAACTACTCAGAGGATCAAGAATTTGACGGAATATCAAAGTTTTATTCAAATTGTGATGTATTTATAACTTTAACAGTTTAAACTATAACTTTTTAGAATCATGAAAATTTGATCACATCGCTGATCTTTAATTTATCTTTATGTGCCATTTTTTCAAGGGCCATAGAGCGAAATTAATTTCAAGAGATGATCATTTTGTCATTCTAAAATTAATATCAAACGAAGAGACCACAGTTTGAAGAACTTTCAAGCAATAAATCTTGTAATTCCATATCAAAATTGGAACCAATCTTTTGTGGCTAACAATTGTAAGTAGCATTTTTGAGCAACATATGTTCCCAATATTACTTGATAATATTTATTTCACGCGAGGATACAAACACATTCAACATTTTTTCAACACACATTCATCATGACGTCTCAAGGGATCACATGATTTGAAAGACCTCTCTTGATTGGTTAGATTCTGTTATGGCCAACAATGTTGCCACGAACATTGAACGTTTCTCGTTCAGCATGTGCCCGAAATTTTGGGAACAGTATACACAGGATTGAACATTTGTGGAAACAAATGTTAGCATAAATGTAGCCAACAGATGTTGACATGTGCGTTATGACCTTAGACCTTATGACTTTCTTACTGGACACACATTGGAAACAGCTTTTTGTAATTGTTTTTGCCAGTTAAAATATTCGTGATTATTATTTATTATTATTATTTTAGTTGAAAGTTTAAGATAAGTCTGCAGCTCTCAAGCCATTTTTCAGATTCATATAAACTGATAATACCGGTACCTGTGTTGCCAGTAAATCAACTTGTATCACAAAATTTTGTTTCAGAAAATTGGTCACAACTTTGCAATTTTATAAAAATGCTTCGTCTCAAAATCCTTCAAAACAGGCCGAACATCCTTGATCAAATTTGCTAGCAATCCAGCCGCATGATAATAAAAACAGATGAAAAAATGCTGAATGACAGTCCCAAGTGGATACAATTATGCAGAAGCCTCTTTATATACCCAGTAAATGTTTGAGCGACAAGATATACAGATACAATTTGATTATGATAGCTGTGGGGTTAAATTGCTAGCACATTTAATCAAGGATTTTGGGCATGTTTTGAAGGATTATGAGATGAAGCATTTTTGTAAAGTCCCTTGTAATTTGAGAACGATACGACCGATTTTGACAAACTACATTTTTTATCTAAGTTGATATGTTAGCTACACAGGCATTATCAGTTTATAGGAATCTGGTAAATGATTTGAGAGCTATAGGCTTTCAAACGTCTATGCATTTTTTTTTACTCACCCGTTGTTTGAATTTAAACCATATGCAATTCATTTCCTTATCGTCGATGTTTTTATACATTCCATTCAAAAACTTACAATAACATATTACTAATCACACTACCTACAAGCTACTTAACAACCACTACTAGGACGATACCATGGGGAGCAAAAACTACGTACCCCTTGGCCATTACATAAAAAAGGGAAAGTACATAAAAATACACGTAACTATTACAAACAAAATAACATTTACTAAAACAGGCAAGGTGGTAGTGTGACTTAAAACTGAGGTTAGAATTTTCTAATCAAACCGACCAGTTTTATGGATGAAACGCAGAGTTAACAGAAGCATATTTTTATTAAGATCATCGGGAAAATCTTTATCACCATACAATAAAAGCTGCAATAGAACCTCGTTTGAAAGATTGGTATATCCAAGTGGTCGTAATAAAGCAGAAAGTCTAGCGAGAAGATCTCTTCGTGGTACTTCAACTCGTTCCACTCGAATAAACGAAATGCTGGCACATTTTTTTGGGACAACCAGTACATCTCAGCAAACTTTCTACATTTCTTTCTTTCACTTAGTGTTATCCTTCTTTGTAAAATGAGAAGAATCGATTCCATGCTTTTATAAACGAGTACCGGCTTTGATATTGTATCCAGGTATTCAAAAAATCAAACATCGTTGAAGAATGCGACTTACAAAACGTTGCTGGAAGATGGGAAGCAATGCAATTAAAGGTAGGAAATTCATTTATCATACTATGCGAGCCAAAGAAAGTATGCCACCTATTTGAAAAACTAATAGTTTTTCGGATTATCGAAGAAATGCAAACCCCAGAACGAATTCCAGAACAGGGGGTTTTGACTTAAATTTAGGTATTTTCTGTTCGCTTTGTGATAACTGGCTCTATTGACAATGTGCAATAATGATGTAGAAGAGAAGATATCATAAAGATTCCAAAACGTTCCAAAACCAAAAAGAAATTAATATTCTCTTGAAATGGATATATAACGCAACTGCCAACTGAACTTTCATTCGCCTGTATGGTAAAATGGGTTGACGTCACATAGATCAGGCATGCGGTGATAACAAAAATAGCGCTTTTGCAATAGATGTAGACAGATAAAAACAATGTATGCTCGATTAATTCATTACTTCCTAGCAAAGGTGAACTTTGTGAAACAAGAGATGCAGGTCTCGGATATGACAAGGCGTTCAGGAGTTCCGAAGAATAGATCTCACACTTCTGAGTGCATTCAATCAAATGAAAATGAACAGAGACAGTAAATCCTTATGTTTGGCTGCACTAACTTTATTCTTGTGTATAGATGGTCGCTTTGTTGTATTTGAGACCAGAATCTTTTGCTTTACAAAATTTGCTCATGGTTAAAGAACTCAAATGCTTTTGTTCATCTGCAGCGACTTGATACGAATGGTGACGATAGGGAAGAGAAAATATCCCGCAATGATGAAAAGTTAGTGAAATCCTCAGCAGTTACAGTATCCCAAGCAAATTTAACTGCCACTGCATCAAAAAGTGATCTGGTTGACAGCGTCATCACAGAAAATTCCAGCATAACCTCGCACCACGCAGCAAGGCACATTACCCAGACACCCGTTGTTAGCACCCAAATTCAATCCACGTTAGCAACACCATCAACAATACCTCTTTCGTTGCAGAACGACTCGACAATTCCACTAAAACTGAACAAACCCAGTTATTCTATCAACGAAGCCCCTGCATCTGCAACCGAAAATATGCAAACCAGTTCTCCAGTTCTGTCCCTTCTCAAGCTGGCATTTCAACCGTTCGTAATGAAGATGTATCAAGATCCTTGTCTATTGAAGCATATGACGCATTATCTCCCAGTAAAACTCCTGTGCAACAAACAACTATAGTACAAACAAATATAGACTACAATTACACCCCCTGAATCAACTACAACTCCTGTGAAACCAACATCTACTCTACCAGGTACGTAAAACAGACCCAGGGGGTTTCTCTCTAATATAGCGGGTGAGTACAAAGCAGCGGCGTTTGATTAGACTGTGAACAGGCTTTTGAAACTCTCAAATGCAAAAAAGCCGTCCTCGACGCAGAAATTGTTTTATTCGACCAGTGCACTTGTGGGTTTTGATTTTCATTAAGGTTTCTTTTCTTTTAAAGTTCCTCAAATCTGGGTGTAGTTCTCGAAAAAAGTCTCTTCAATGTGCATCTGAATTCCAAAATTCTTTGCAGCTCAATCTGACAATTTGCTTTGACCAGTGTCTGATGACATTGAATATTGCTTTCAAAGCTCTTAACTTAACGACATTTTGTATTATTGCGTTACACGTAACTTTTTATATGAAATTCTTTATAAGAAACTCAACTCTCAGATGGCCAAAAATGAAGAAACTCAAGTACTGTATTGGGAAATATTACTTAAGAAACTATTTTATACTGTTTTGGAATTTGAAGCATATACTTCTGCTTGTTCGTTTTATATTTTTACTCAGGATGCTTAAAGGGAATCTAAGCATATAGTTCGTCCCAACGACCCCAGCGACTCCAGCGACTGCAACGACCTAATGTGAACTAGGCTTAAGCTAATTAGAAGACAGATAGTACTATTGTCACCATTATAATTCGAGGAACCTTATACGAAACGGTTAAGAAACTTTCAATACTCAAAATTTAATAATTTTAGAATACTTTCAGTACTGAATTAATTTCTTAATTTCTTATAAAAAAAGTTTATCTGTTCTAGTTCTCAACAGTTGCAAAGAACTCTATGAGAAGATTGCATTACCAGATGGAGTTTATACTCTGACATCAGGAAGACACTTTTGTTTCATGTCATCCGAATGTGGTCATGGTGGATGGACTCTAGCAATGAAAATTGATTGCTCAAAGGTAGGACGTATGTCTTCGCCAAGTTTTTTTTATTTCACAGCAGTAAAAATTATCGTTGGCATGGCGACTCCCAAGTTGGGGTAGTTGGGTACTTGGAATCAAGCGACTTCTGTCATGAGCAATAGGCTACTGCTTAAATAGATTATAATGGGTGAGTGAAAGCAAACTATGCCCTTTGGAATCGCTACTGTCCCTTGGATATCAAAGCAATAATATTGGCAGATATCTTGTTTAATTAGACATGTTGAATTTGATGTTGAAATTCACCTGGCCGAAATTGGCCACTCCGTTTTGAATTTATGAGGGACTTTCTCAAGAAAGCCCTTTCAAGAACCATCAAAACAGCCTAAAATAACGATAAAATTCCCCTTATATTTCTGCCTTTCGAACACGCTTTAGCACATGTTATGTATACCTTTGAGAGGTTGAAAATGTCATCATATCCCTAGGAGCATAGCACAATTGGTCCAGAAGATTTCATCTTCCCAAGAGGAAGACACGTCCTAACACATGAAAATGTCATTACTATAAGGTAGGAAAACTGACAAAATTTGTTTAAAATTGTCAGCCATTTTTGAAATTTTTTTTAAATGGTCTTTTTGAGAAAATCCCTCATAATTTCAGAACGGAATAACCAATTTAAGCCAGATAAATTTGTAAACCTAATTGAACGTGTCTGCTATCAATGAACATAATTACCAATGCCAAGGTGCTGTGGCACCGTGTTGTAATCCTAATCCACTGACTTTGCAGCCAGGGGTTAAAATTCCGCCAGCACCTCTTGCGTCATGACAAGGGGTCACAGACTCGATTAGTATTCAGCTACTTCTGCGATCCCAGCGCTTGGCGCTAAAAACCGCAACTTCACCTTCATCTTCAGCTTCACTACTTTAATATCCAGGGAAAAATAGCTTTTCAAAGTGAAGTGATTGTTTTACTCACCCAGTATATTAACTTTTGATTCTCTCTACATCTTCCTCTTCTGAGAAGGTGCCAGGCCACCTTCGCCACAGGCCTGACTGATGCGACAACAAACGATTAGAGAGGATATAACTTGTCATTTTTGAGTTCCAAGATATTTCACTTGGCATATAGGCCGCATCCCTAATACTAGAGAGAAAAATGAGGAAAGGCGTGGCTTCTACGTGGGTTTTTACCGGGATGCTACTGCGAAATCCTCTGTGATCATCGCAATCTCGCACNTTAATATCCAGGGAAAAATAGCTTTTCAAAGTGAAGTGATTGTTTTACTCACCCAGTATATTAACTTTTGATTCTCTCTACATCTTCCTCTTCTGAGAAGGTGCCAGGCCACCTTCGCCACAGGCCTGACTGATGCGACAACAAACGATTAGAGAGGATATAACTTGTCATTTTTGAGTTCCAAGATATTTCACTTGGCATATAGGCCGCATCCCTAATACTAGAGAGAAAAATGAGGAAAGGCGTGGCTTCTACGTGGGTTTTTACCGGGATGCTACTGCGAAATCCTCTGTGATCATCGCAATCTCGCACTTAGCGAGAACCACCATATGGTGCCGTCCCAGGAGAGAAAGACATAGAAAGAAACAAACATGTAAGTTTCATTTACATAGACATTATCATATTGCTTATGCAAATTCCTTTGGTTATAGTCGGCTGACTTTATTGGTTATGCAATTTTCAGACTTGCTACGCTGCTCAACATATATTTTTCGAGTCACAAATAAATCTGTAATAATTTTTTCAGAATTCGCCGTGTCTGAAATTTCCTATCTTCAGAAAATCATATGAAAAGAATTGCGAAAAATTATTTAGGCTATCTGCTACGGTCCAAGGCACGATTCTTATAAATTTTGTATTTCAAGTACTATTAAGTTTTCTAACGTGTCAGCCTTTTTTGGCACATCAACCAGAGAGGACCCCGCGCATAAATATTCTAACATAAATAAATAAATACTAAATTATCTTTTGCAGCAAACCTTTGTAGCAAGCAGTCCATATTGGCAAAATGACGCTGTTTACAACATTGAAAATGGTACAGACGTCATGATGGAAGAAGCGAAATTTCCTGCATTCAGCAACGTTAGCTATGACTCTATCTGCATGGCATTGAATTATACTGGAAATGTGCGGTCAGTCATAATAAATCAGACAGGTTCTTCTTTGCTTAATGTTTTCAAAAACAACAATTACGTAGTCACCCATAAAGGCTTTTCAAATTGGGAAAATCTGGTACATGGCTCTAAGCTGCAAAGCACTTGCTACAAGGAAGGCCTCAACGTGAAAGATACCACAGGGACTATCTTTGCGAGAATTGGATTCATGGCCAGTGATTTTGATGATTGCCACCTTCCAAAGTCCTACATTGGTGTTGGGACAATATGGCAACCCCCTAATCTCTGTAAGAAAGATCGTCTAGGTAGTTCATGTGGGAACGTTTTCAAGTGTCACTCTGATGTAATAACCGCTTTCGGTTACATATCAATCCAGTAATAAAAAACTATATACATTGANCACCCATAAAGGCTTTTCAAATTGGGAAAATCTGGTACATGGCTCTAAGCTGCAAAGCACTTGCTACAAGGAAGGCCTCAACGTGAAAGATACCACAGGGACTATCTTTGCGAGAATTGGATTCATGGCCAGTGATTTTGATGATTGCCACCTTCCAAAGTCCTACATTGGTGTTGGGACAATATGGCAACCCCCTAATCTCTGTAAGAAAGATCGTCTAGGTAGTTCATGTGGGAACGTTTTCAAGTGTCACTCTGATGTAATAACCGCTTTCGGTTACATATCAATCCAGTAATAAAAAACTATATACATTGAAGGTATAAATAGGCGTACATTTTAAACATACATTAAACATGCATTTTAATTCACTAGAATGAATTGAATATTTTACAATTCCTTTTAAAGTAGCTTTAATATTGTAAATATTTTAACTAGATTCTTCTTTTCTTTAATACATGTAAAGTAGTTCGTAGCGACCAGGTGAAGAGCCACTCTGGAGATACTGGTCTTGATTCATTATTATTATTATTCTTATCGTTATATCGCATACTGTTTATTTCAGTAGTGTTCTTTTTCTCGAGGTTCGGTGACAACAAGTCTCCTCAAATCTCGAGAACTTTTCTTGAGGATCCTTGCAGAGCATAAGATGATACTCTTCTGCAATTCCACTATCCTTGCTTCAATACCAATGTCCTTCAGTCTCTTTTTTAACAGTTTTGGAGTTGTTCCTATAAGGCTCCAATGACATAGGGATAATTTTAACTCGTTTGTTCCAAATCTTTCTCAGCTCCCTGGCTAAATCTTGATATTTTTCAATTTTTTTCATTTCCTTTGTATCCACCCTACTATCATAAGGCACAGCAAAGTCAATTATCTTGCATATGTTGTTCTTTTTGTCTGTCACAATCATGTCAGGCCTTCTCGCTTCAATCACGTCGTCCGTTTGCACTTCAAAATCCCACAGAATCTGGAAATCATTATTCTCTTCTCACTGACAGCATCTGGCTCATGTTCGTACCATTTCTCTTTAACATCGAACCTACATAGTTTACTGACCTCCCAGTGCACCTTCTTCCCAATCAAGTCGTGCCTTCGTAACAAAAGAGAGACTTCTCTCTAACCCAGACCTCAAATCAAACAGCTTTGGTGGTCATCATTTCTTCTATTTACGTCATCATCTTCTGATTATCATATTCATCATTTTTTTGAGAGTTTGATGCCCAGGGTAACAAATGAAGAAATCGCTCACACTTACAGAGCATTTGGGAAAAGTGCACAATTTCGCTTCGTAATTGAAAGAAAGGTCGTGTTTCAGAATCCAGAAATCATGCTCACAAAGCTAAATTGTGCATAATTGTGAAAAGGCACTTTTACAAAATTTTCGGCGTGACAGATTTTTGACCAGCTTTAGAATTCGGCAGATAAATTTTTGCCAAATATTTTTGTCAGAATTTTTTGCGCCGAAAGTTTTGGTTTCTAATGTAGAAGCCTGTCGCCTATAGATAGGCTAAAGAAAATGCCTAAACAGAGAAACTTATTGTTTCTTTAGCTGCACAATTAAGCTGCATGCTTCAAGATTTTCAAATGGCTTTAACTGTTTTCCACGCCAGGCTTTAGCAATGTCTATTTTCTTTAAATGCTAAAAATTCGGATGAACGTAAGGTTCGAACAAATTATTTTCGGCAAAAACTTTTCGGACGTTTTCAATGGGAATTCAGACATTTCAGAAAATTTTGGAAAGATGCAGAAAACGATCTATTTATAGTTTTTCTTTTCTTGCTTTACTAAAAATCAAGATATACAAGTTTGCAGATTATGTTTTATTAAAAGTTTTAAAGAAATCCTCTTCAGTAAAGTTTTAGGGATACATTTTTCATTCCATTGAATAAGTTTTATGGAGGTTGGTTAAAATTATTTCTGAATTTAGTTAAATCGTAAAGAATAGTTCTATTTCACTCAGTGGCTCTCAAATTTCCTTTTTGTGCTAGATATTTAGTGAGCATGACTATTTGTTTTTGAAAAGTAAACAAGCTTATCTGGGATTTTTCAAAACTGCAAAAGCGTTCGTTTAATGGAGGTCAAAATGCTGTATCTACTGAGTGAAGAATGTGACGAATTCGTAGAATTTAAATCAAACATGGTTTTTGCATCATGAATTTTCAAACAGTGGATACATAATTTTGACTCACCCGGCATTTGTCAAATGCATGTTATGGCATTTTGGTCACTATGTGGGCCAGAAGGATTGATGTTATGACCCAACCAAGATTTTGATACCCAATCCCAGAACGAGGTTTGCAAAACTACTGAACTATTTTTTCTATCTATCTATACATTACTGTACATCAACCTACTTTGGTTATGACGTACATTTTGGTTAGTACAATTAAAGTTCAATTAAAGTTTATAAAAAAAAAAAAAAACAGAACATCACAAGAATATTTTTGGCCTAAAACAGAACATCACAAGAATATTTTTAATTATCTTTCACTATTACCTGAAACAGAATATTGCTAGCATTTTTACTAAGACTTGATCCCAATACCAAAAAATTCCTAATAAAAGTAATCCCCATTTCCAGACTTTTCTGGCCAAAAACCACCCCGAAACTGGCTCATATCTCTGTATGACCAGGTAGTGGAGTATCACCCTCGGGTGCATTATTTTCTGCACCTATTCTGCATTGATAAATTATGCTGTAATGTAATTGAATGATGGATTGTTTATTTACAATGCCGTCCTAAAGTTGTGGGCTAAGTACAGGAAGATAAAATTTGGCCAATTTTTGTAAGTTTTTCCTTTGTTTTGTCCCCTGCCTCCCGCGCCTATGTCTACTACCAAGTTTGCACATGTTTGTACCAAGTTCACTCTTTAAGGTAGAATATCCCCCAAAACAGAAAAAAGCAGGTTAGGCAGAAGCTGGCAACATATTATCATGTAGAATAATTGAGTTAGCTATTTTTGTTTACAAAATTGCAAGAATTTCCTTTCTTGTTGTCATGGCAACAGTTTTTGTCTTGAAAACACGCGAAACATGTACCATCAAAAATCCCATTCATTCTGTATTCTGTTGAGATATTTCCTTGAAATTTTCAGTGAAGTTTGTTTGGGCACTGGTCTGTGTTGTGTAGCAGAATGAAGGTTAATGTGATTTCCCTACATTGAAATTTGAAATTCTGAAGATTGATCTTTTTTGAAGTATCACTTTTCTTTACCTATGGCACCTATGAATGCCTTTCTGCTACACAACACTCCTCAATGTCCAATGACTCTATCCTGAAAATTTCATTGAAGTATCTTATAAAGAAAAGGAGATATGGCTTTCAAACTGATTTCAGTAACGAGAAATCGTATTTTGAGAAAGCATACTTTAAAGTTGAGCGAACAGTTTCATTACACTAAAATTTGTCTGAACTGTTTCTTGGTCCCTCTTTTTCCGTCAGTTTGTCATGATGTCCTTTTATCTTGCTTCTGAGCTTTTTCCTGGCTAGTTTTGAAGAGTCCTTTGCATTATACTCAATATATACTCTGGATTTATCAATTTGCTCACAGCCTGCTGTCGTATATTTTCTGGGGTCAATGTTGACCTTCTTTAGGATCTCAAGAGATTAGGATGCACCAATATTGAAACTTCCAACAGCATCATACACCCCAAGCTAATAAAGATCCCTTCCCACATAAGCTGCT
>REGM01000410.1:110804-150749 GCA_004194415.1 Aurelia aurita
ATTAAGATCAGGTGTAAATGTTTTGGCTGATCTTTATTTTTGCATGATTTGCCTGGATGTAGCTTTCTATAACAAAATCTTTGTGTGGTACACAACTTGACTATACCGTTTGCCATTATTTTCGCAAATATTTTCTTCTGACACTGGTCACATCAAATCCCCCGAAAAGATTTCTGGAAGTTCAGATGCCCAAAAGAATGCACCCATGATTCAAAAATGTTATCTTATTGGCCGATTTACATTAATGATTTAGAAAGAATATAAACCTAAGGCTACAAGCTACAACCAACGTTTGTTTGTTATTGAGATAAAAGATACGTCTAAATGCCAAGGCAAGTTGTTTAAACCGACTGATAACTCCGTGGAACACTCTCCGCACACAACTAATGAATCTCCAGAACACAAAATTGTTACGATTAGTCTTGTCAATGAAAAAATTAATGAAAGGTCTTTGTGTGCTAAAGAGCCCGGAATCCTGTTGAGTAACAGTCACAGAAAATCACCAGGTAAGATCTGAAACAAACTGCAAACTGATCCTACAGTGATGAATGAATAGGGAGAGACCACCCTATCATTTGGTGGTTTGCTTACATCAACATGAAATTATCCGGCCGGATTTTGTCGATTTCGGCCGGATAATCCGGTTCCGGCCGGATTCTGAAAACCCTGATCCGGTACATCCCTATTGGCAAATAGATTTCAATTTCAATTTTCATGTATATTCTCAGCTAAAACTACGATATAAAAACACTGTAAGTGATGCTTTCATGTAAAATATATGGATTGATTTAATTTAAATTGCAAAAAATGCTACATGACCACAAATATTAAGATAATCACTCTTGTTGGAATGCGTTACACAAAATGTAGAAAATGTCATCACTGTTTTCTTTCAAAGTGTCATACATCAATTTAGCACATTCTAGCTTGTAAGTGTCTGCTAATTTTTTAAGGAACTGAATAGTTTGAAAGAGGTTTACTTGATATTTTTATTTCTTTGTTTATTGCTGCTTTCTTAGATCTGTGTTCAAGGGTACCATATAATTATGTTATTATTATCAATTTATTTAAAGTAGGCACACAATATAAATAGCTATAAAATAAGAGCTATTTCAAGTATGTGAAGTATGTCAAGGTGAAGTTGTGTTTTTTGCGCCAAGCACTGGGATCACAGAAGTAGAGAAGACCTAATTGAGTCCACAACCCCTTGTCATGACGCTCAAATGGTGGGGCTCTACCAGGATCAAACCCTGTCCGCCTGACTGTTCTGGCTGCAAAGTTAGAGGATACACCCTGCCCCACAACACCTTCACACATTATGTGGAGAAAGTTTGTCTCTATTTTGATAATTGATTGTTGATCCATTGGTTTTGATTTGAGTAAAATTTGTTAAAGATAGATAAATAAGAAGGTAAAAGCCTATATTGTAGAGACATTTGATGACTACATCCTGACTTTGAAAAGCTTAAAAAACCACGTCCACAGGCCATGACATGCGCAACATTGATAGAAAAAAGATCACTCTTTAATTAAAACTGTAGTTGGAAACTTTTCGGGCAAAATGATTTACCGGGTGTCCCAAAATATTGTATACAACTTTGAAAAATTCTGATGAGTAAAGAATTTTCGTCAAAATCGCTTCAAACTATTTTTATGTTAACACTCGATGGCTGAATTAAATTTTGGTATTTTACAATTATCCGCAACTTGATTGAGCTATAAATCAGCTAGTGTAGAATTTCCTCTTGGTCCCAAACCAGAGCTTCTAGTAGAGGGGAGCTAACGATTCTAGGAAAGGCAGAAGCATGTTGGCATGTTGGCGACATCCAAAGCTGATGCCTCGTGATTCTATTGTTAGAAAACGAGAGAAAAAAATTCTCAAGGGACAATCATATCACATTGCAATGAACCAGTTATTGCTAAAATTACAATTCTGATGGAAAGCAAAAGTAAAGAAATCTCTTGATTGATGACAATATCAAAATTTTATTTAGCCATTGCTGGTTTACATACAAATTATCTTTGGGTAATTGGGTCTTGGCGTCAGAATTTTTCAAACTTGTATACGGTTTTTGGGACACCCGGTAGAAGATGAAATCCTGCTTCTCATGAAAGTGATCAAGGTTGGACTGTATCTCTCTGGACATGAGGTTACAGTACATGCCTTGGTCTGGGCATAGGATGATTTTTTCGTTAAGTTTCACCTTTCTCATCTTCTTTATGAAACAGAGTTGTATGCAGTAAAGTATACAAATGCAAAACTAGATGGCATTTCAAGAATTGATCCTGATGAAGTCGCTGCAACAGCTGATGTACTCTTCTATGCAGGAGAGATCAAGAAATTTGAATGTCATGGCAAATTTAAATACCAAGTGGTAACTAGAAATTTTGTGGTTTATTTTTGCTTAACAGCCTTCTGTTTCCATCTTCACTTACAGTACATGCCTTGTGCACATCGGCACTGTTTCAGAAATTTTTACAATGATCAATACATAGAGTTTCTTAAATTTTCTGCCATCCTAGTAGTAGTTTCTTATAAACTACATTTCTTATAAAAAGGGTGCAGATGAAACTTTTAAGAATTAAAAGAAATTCTTAAGAATTTTTTTAGAATTCTTAGACAAGGAGATGATGTATGCAAGGCCTGGTGAATGTCAAAGAATTCTTAAGAAATTCTCAGAAACTTCTTCTCAAGGATTCTAAGAATTCTGGAGATACATTTTTTTAAAGATGAACTCAATTTAAAGGTGGTTTTGCAAATGTCGAGTATAAACTCCCTGGGGAAAAACTGTTCTTTCACTGAATGAATTTTTTATTTTGCATACTTTCTTGTGACAAAGTTTTCTCAGCATTTTTGCATAACGTTGGTCATATTGCGTGACATTTGTCACCAACTGGAAAACCATTTTGTCCTATTTTATAGCAAAACTTTCGCAAATTTATTTGCAATATCTCAAGTTGAAACGACAAGTATGTTATAGAAAATTAACAATGCATGAAATTAATGCAGACTTCTGACATTCAAGTTAATTTAATTCACTGACTGTATGTTTTATCAGTATAGATTTTATCAAAAATCAACAAATAAAAGACATCAATTTCTTCAATTTTGATGAAAGTGCTGAAATTATAATTCTTCAATGTTTCAACGTCACTGTCATTTCTTTCTTGGTTGTTTTTAGATTTGTAACCTTGAAAAAATGACTCAACTTACCCATNAGTGCTGAAATTATAATTCTTCAATGTTTCGACGTCTCTGTCATTTCTTTCTTGGTTGTTTTTAGATTTGTAACCTTGAAAAAATGACTCAACTTACCCATTGTGCTGTTTAGTTCATATTTAGTTGTCCAAGTTTCTAAATTTATTTCCTTCAATATAATGTCTTCCTCCCGTCTTTCTTGCCTTCCTTTAGAGTCCCCCCTCTCCTTCGTTTTAATATAAGTTGTATAAATTTTTATACCGTACAGTACGTTAATTTCTAGCATCACTTATTTTCTATCGAGTGCCGCAAAAAACTATCCACTTTTGACAGGCCACGATGGCTGATTTTGACAATTGATGATTTAATCTTTAGTCAAATCCCAAATAATTAGTGCTTGGCAGTTTTTGTTGTTGTTAATTTTACGGCGGCCTACGTCCCAAGTAGTAAATGATTCCTTGAAAATCATTGGCTTGGAAACAGCCTAAATCGATCGAAAAACATTTATCAAATTTCGTAAATAGGGAAGTTGAAGGACAAAGACGAAAGAACTGCTTTTTATCAATACAAAGACTTTATTGAAATTATTAAAAGCGAGGGTTTTTTTAATTGATAAATGCAACACTAAGAGATTGTGAAAGGATCGAGTGACCGCTCGAGCAACTAGTCATAACTAATCAATCCACTTCTTAATTCTCAATTCTTTTGCAAGAGTTTCCCTTTCGTCTTGTCTAGCTCAGCCTTTAGAAGAAAATTTGATCGTTGTTGTTTGATCGATTTAAACTGTTTCCAGACTAAGGTTTTCATGAAATCGCTTATAACGTGAGAAGTAGGCGATTGAAAAATCGAAAAGGAATGCCAACTATAATTTGGGATTTCGGCTAGAGTCATCAATCTTCACTACAAATTTTAACCTAGGTTGAACCAGGGTTAACTTTAACGTGGGTTATAAATTCTTTAGTGTAAACGCAGCTAACCTAGGTTCAACCCAGGTTAAGCCAACCCTGCTCTAGAGGTGGGTTGAACTTGGGTTGAACCTGGGTTAGGTTTTAGACAATGTAGTGTAAACGCAAACATGAGTTGAACCCGGGTTAATGCTCTGCTATACGCGTGCGCTTTTCGGGCCATTTATCGAAAGATAAAGAAACAGCAGGTCAAGACAAAAAATTTCTTGGAGGAAGGCGTTGCACGCTTCGTTATACCATGGAGCAATGCGGACACCTTTATTTTGAATTAATTTTTTATCCGCGGCTTACTCCGCTCACAGTTAAAGTAGTAGCCGCGGATAAAAAATGTATTCAAAATCGCAGTTAAGGTAGTAGCCGCGGATAAAAAAATTTATTCAAAATAAAGGTGTACGCATTGCTCCATGGTTATACCATCTCTCCTGTCGTCTTTTTCGACTAAAGTAGCTTATCTTCAATGTTTGGTAAGCAAACATGCAGTAATCTTCAGTAGAAATACCTGTCTTGAAAAGTTCATTCCCAGCAGCGAATTCTGATCATTAATTAACACCCACCGTTTTGACTGTAGCCAGTGTGCACCATTCACCACGAAGAGCATGCGTGGTGAGACTAACCCAGAGTCAGCCCAATTTTGCGTTTACACTGTACTTGTTGTCAATGCAGTGTAAACGAAAGTGGGCTCAACCCTGATTGCACCTAGTTTGATTTTAACCCAGGTGGTAGTGTAAACAGGGCTTTAGTGTACGATTTTTCGTGGCCTGTCAAAAGTAGATAGACTTTTTTGGCACACTTAAATAATTCTCTTCTCACTTTTGCAGAATCGCTTTGATCAATGGGATTTGCAGATATTCAAGTCTTTTGAGGTATTACTTAGAATTTAACTGTAACAGTAAACAGTAAATTTGTTGTCCCAGGGAAACAACGTACTGGAGTTTCAGATGACACTCCTTCCATAACTATTTTAAAAGCACACGCAGGATGAGATTGGGCCTAAATTGAAGAACATAGCAAGAACATCCAAACGGATATACTCAAAGTTGAACATTCAAGTTCTGATGTATTTAACTGTAAGAAAATTGTACAGTATTATATGGATAAAAACAGAACGAGGTAAAACATCATAAAGTATTAACATAAATCCTTCAAATGGTGGGTATACAGTAATGCCCAACGCCCGCCCCACATTTAAGAACTGGATGTTTTTCAATTTTACCTTTTACAGTATTTTTTGCTCAGAATAAGAACTGTAGGAATTATTAAAAACACCAAAATTTGACGTTTGTTGATGAGTTGTCATGTGTTCTCTCGAAAAAAAAGAGAGACATTTTGGTGAGTTAGAAGTGCTTCATGCCTCTCTCCCTCCCTGTTATATATGTCAAGAAGTTTTGCAGCACAACGGAACATCTCTCAAAACGTATTGCCGTTGAAGATTATTTGCCAAAAATATTTCGTCAGCAACATTTTTCGTTGGCCGGTAAAATATTAAGCAGCGTTTTTCCAGAGGCCTTGCTTTAAGGTTACGGTAAACGTTTGTAGCACAAGATTGGGTTTTCTCCCCCCAAAAGCCAAACTATTAGCGGAATCGAGTTAAACTATACATCATTCGATGCGTAAGAATGTAGGGATTGCAACCATATCAAAATAATTGGCGAAGATTGTAAAATGATATTTTCCAGGCAACTTTATTGCTTAAGAGAGTATACCTCCTTCAAAAGCTATTTTGTACCCTTGCGTTTAACACAACAAAATCTAACTTATATCAACAGGAAGTGCGTCTCAGATTCTTCAAAGTTCTCCTTCCCTTGATAATACACGCTGTCATAAATTTGCAAATAACTTCTCTGCCCCCCCCCCCCACAATTGTATTTGGCTATAAAAGGCGGACCAGAGGACATACCAAGATTCTGAGACACCTTTTGCTTGCCCGAAGCCTGCTCTGGTAGTGTGCAAAATGTGGAGCCATTCGATTGGTTCCTAGGGTACAAAATAGCTTTTTCGTACCTGTGCCTAGTGGATTTGTAAGTCCTGAAAAAAGGGATTTTTTACTGATGGCACTTCAAATGTAAACATCAAGGTCACATAAGCCACACTGTAATCCGGGTCAAGCAATTACCGCTTAAGAAGCAATGAATCCATTTAAACAAAGGAATCGATACATAAAATGTGGTTTCGTGTTTGTTTTGTAACACACGACCGACTTAATAGGTCAAAAAGCTAGGATTTTAATTTAAACCACACAGGAAAACTTTGCACGAGAAGTTGTAGCATCCTTCCTTCGATCAAGAATTCTACTTTTTCAACATGTCTGTTACTTCCAAAGATGGTATCTTTGTGTTTCTTAAAAGTTGGGTTTCTGAGATTTGAAAAAATCCGAAAATTGGCTTTTTCGGCCAACAAACGTTTACCGTAACCCTAAATCAGATGCTATACCGGGTGAGTCTGAAAAAACGTGGGGCGTTTAGCAAGGCATATTCTGGTAAAAATAAGTCAAATCGGGAGTGTCGAGGTTTTATATTGCAGAAGAAAGATTGAATTAGTTATAGAAATTTAGTTTGTTAAAATCGGTGATTTCTTTCCTTATTTATTTGCGATTTTGTGATATAGCCATTTTGGTGAAAAATATCGCTAGTAAAAGAACTTCCAGCTTGCTAACAATGACAATTAAATGACCAGTCCCCTAGGGATACATCATAAGTAACACTAATTTTTCCTTTTGTGCTCCAACACTATGCATACCTTGTTTCAATTTTGTGGTAGAGAAACAACATGTTTGCCATGGTTTAGAAGGGCACACGTGCATGAATATGAATCTAATTGAAGGCGTATTTTAGCAATCTTTTGAAACACCATTTTACTAAAATCGCTCGTAATTCTGGAACGGAAAGACCGATTTCGACCAAACAAATTTTCATATCTAAGTTAGCTTTTCTTCTATGCAATGAACTTTAAAGAAACGAATTTGCAAATTAAACTGCATGAATAGAAATTGGCAAACACCCCACGTTTTTTCTGACTCACCCGGTATATAAACGTGTACATAGACACACCTAAACTTGGTATGAACTCAAAATGAGATTTTTATTGATAGAATAAAGCAGCAGCACGTTGGAAAGTCGCCCACTAGATCAGCTTCTACGATCGTATAAAAAAGTTGGAGTTTGTTTTGTATCCTGGTTATTTTATGTCAGGTTGTAAGTGTTGAAGTGTTAATGAGGAGAAGAAGAACTCACAGCACACAGGGGGGGGGGGGCTTGAATACTTTTTGTATCGGGGTATGCTGCTGAACAGGGTATTATTCTTAGCGATTTCGCTTCCGAACAGGGTAGCCCTCTTCACCAAAAATGATCCCAAGAGGGTGCATTATTTTGATATAATTGCTCTTGTACAGGATTTCAACAAAAGAATTGAAATTTTGTATTGTTTTCTCTCCAATTGCCCCGAGAAAGAATACTTAATTTGAAGAAGTTGTTCCCACATAGGGCAAGAATCTTCTTACTCCAGAGGCACTCCCTATACAGTTTGGGGTCAAGTTCCCCCCGCGCTTTAGCAGGGAAGAACAACTTTGAAGCGTCATGCCTCTTGACAGCTTCCCAACATTCCCTATCAATTAGATGTCTGTGCACTTTTTGTTTGAGAAAGAATGCAAAGAAATGCCTAAAGTTTTTTCGGTATTTATAGACTCAATCATTTTTGTGATACAGTCTCCCTAGACTTGACAGGAATCTAGTCTTAATGGTTACCAAAAACATTGCGTGTCATTTTATGCCCTTGCTAAGTGTTTTCTTTTACCTCGAGTATAATTATTTCATTTAGGAACACAGATTGCTACATTACCAGCAACAATGGGCAAAGAACAACACAATTCAGGTAAACTGTCTTAACAACACCTGAAATCTTACAAATGTGTCTATAAATATTTGTTACGATGTCCTTTACTACCGGGTGAGTCAAAAAATGTATAGACGTTTGAAAGCCTGTAGCTCTCGAACCATAGATTCCTACAAACTGATAATGCTTCTGTAGCTAACATAGCAACTTTTAGATAAGAAAATTTAGCTTGTCAAAATCGGTCATATCGTTCTCATATTACAAGCAAGTTATTCTATGTGTCTATTTTATCGCTCGAACCTTTACTAGGTATGCAAAGAAGCTGCTGCCTAACCGTATCAACTTGGGACTGTCATTCAGCCTTATTTTGTCAATTTTCTGTTGTCAGGAGGCTGGATTGCTAGCAAATTTTAGCAAGATTTTAGGTCTGGTGTGAAGGATTTTCAGATGAAGCATTTTTATAACATCACTTATTTTTTGAGAATGATACAACCGATTTTCACAAATTAAATTTTCTTATCTAAGTTGATATTTTAGCTACACAGGTATTATCCGTTTATAGGAATCTGAAAAATGGTTGGAGAGCTACATGCTTTCGAACGTCTGTACATTTTTTTTACTCACCTGGTATCGAGTGACCAAAATGTGTAGATTTAACCTGATGGGCTTCAAATCCTGATTAGATAGACCTGTGTTCTACAAAGGGGTCTGGCCAAAATGAGCAGCACCTATGCACCGGCTGAACAAAAATAGTGACACCGTTAAAAATCATAAAGCTTTATTTTCTCGCAGATCTTTAAAGTTTCTTTGTGTGGTTTTCTGTGTCTGTCAAAGTCCAAATTGATTGCATAGATGATAGATTTTTATTCTATGGGATAGCTTGATAGCTTAAAAAGCGTATTTTAGCAATGGCATTTTATAAAGCATTGCACTTTATAACCAAACCAACAAGCTATAACCTTTGATTGCATATGAAAGGTAAACTCCTGCTTGATGCAAGAGCTATTATCAAGGACGTTAGTAACCAATTTAAACTGTGATCTCTAGCATGCTGCAAAGCCAGGTGGCTCATAAAAACAGCAACTCAAAGCCAGACTTTCAATATCTTTCAGATCAATTTTGTCTTTGGCACAAGTACGAACAAGAAATTTTCAAGACCGGTTATAACATTATGAAATGTTGATGATGTTTTGCAGTTTTCTTTATTTGGTCATTCGGTACTTATTTAGGGCTATGAAGAATTTTCGAACAGAGACTCACTTGAAGCACTTTAAAATCAAATCCCCGATTTTGAAACGCTTACTTTATTCTACGAGTAAAGGTTCTGGTAAGTTAATCGATGTTATCTCGTCATTAAGGCCTCTGTCAGATTTAATTCACGATCTACTCTTATTCATGCTTACTATTTATTTGCCCATTCCAAGGGTTATTTGGTACTTTTCTGGTATGGTGAGTGTTTTCCCTCGATTTTCTAGCCGTTCTTTCATCCTTTCGCTCATTTTGCAGTGTATTTTGAGGCAATTTTGTCAACGTGTTTCCCTCAACCATGAGGCGGCTCGATTTTTAGGCCAAGCAAGCCTAAAACTTCTCCCCTTTCCATGGCATGTCCTTCAACGGGTTCTGCTCGGACTGTTATCGCTTGCAAAATGGGCCCAAATGGTACAAAGCTTCATTATGGAGCCTTAAAGCATATCAAACATTGTTTTTCGTTCACTTACATCTTCCGGTAAAATAGCTCAACTTCAACATAATAGTTTTGGGCTTGCTTGGCCTAAAAATCGAGCCGCCTCTAGGTCGAGGGAAACACGTCGACTAAAACTGCCTCAAAATACACTGCAAAATGAGCGAAAGGATGAAAGAACGGCTAGAAAATCGAGGGAAAACACTCACCATACTAGAAAAGTACCAAATATCTCTTGGATTGGGCAAATAAATAGTAAAACATCCAAGTTTGTACAGCGACTAGACCGCGCAGTACGGCTTACTGTTTATACTGAAGTGGAGAGGATCCCCAGATTTCCGACTGTTACTAAGGCTGTCGGAATTGGCCGCGCACTCCTCAGCCTCTTTTCTCTTTTGCGAAATGGTCTATGGATAGATTTCTGCCTAACCCGGTGACATCCACGGGCTACAAAGTTTTGCAGAAATCGTTCTACCTAAAAATTCTTTTGATGTTTTGATGTCGATCTTTCATCTGTTATATTGTAGGAGAAATGTTCGCTGGCAAAAGAATCTCAGTTGGTCTTCCGAATGGGTCAGGTTCGGTTTTTCACTTTGTAAATTTTCTGATTTAACCAAATTAATCAGTCTACTTGCAGGTGTGACTGTCTAGAATTATTCTATTGCTGTATTAAAGGGTCTGTTTCAACCAGCATGCCTTGCACGTGCCATCTCTTGGTTGGCCTTTGTTGCCGCCATTTTCATGGGCCATGAAAAAGGTGAAGACAAAGAGATGATACGTGCAAAGCATGCTGGTTGAAACAGACCCTTAAAGGTTACTGTACCCCCTTCGTGTTTTCTCTCTTGATTGTGACGTATGCAACATAACATGGTTAAACTATATATCATTCGATTTGTCATTAGATGGAGAATATGTATGAGACAAAAAGAATACGAATATTCAAGAATTGTGCGCTATACACCGGAAAAGGCGAAAATCGGACCTTCCCCCTTCTATAACCTCCCTGTACCCCCAAGTAAGCTTCACATTAACCTCAATGAAATTTTTTGCGTTCTCAATACATCAATCTAGCAAACTGTGTCTCAGATTTCCTTTGCGTGTCTTAACTTTTGAATAATTAATCAAACAATTTTGCCTTTCACCCCCGGGTCTCGTTTTGAACTTCATTCAAATGTTAAATTTAGACCATTCAATTTTTCTCAAAACTGAGACACAAGTTGGTCACCCTATGCTATTTCTGTCTGTCTGCCAAATCTCAGCCAATTACGTCAAGGCGTTGGGTACAGGGAACTGTATGAAGACTGATCGGTCGCTGAAAATCTTATTTCCAGCGTAGCGCTAAAATAGTGTCTCAGAATAGAACTCCCCTGTTTTCGATGATTGATCACAGATTAAGCAAAGTTCAAGAGGTTGGCCAAAATATTGCTCAAGTTAATTTTTTATGTATTTGGTGCAGAGTTCATAATAGCGTAATGGGTATCAAAATCGCAAAATTAATTCAACAGGAAATCAAGCGCACTTGAGACCTCGAACCTCAAGTCATCAAATTTACCTCCTAATGTAAACAGCATTATCTAAACTGTGAAAACCTAACTTTAAATTGCTTATAATTGACTGAAAAATAAAGAAAATTCCTTGAAATTGTCAGAAATTGTAGGTAGATGTGTGTGCTATCCAAATATCTAAAAATCCAAAATTGGTCGGATAAATTTTTTTATCGTCCTGAAGGGGTAAGTACAGTAGCTACCGCTGGGACACGTATGAAAGGATCAGAATCGCAGAGAGAGAAAAGACCAAGTATTGACTGGACACAGAAATATAAGCATCAAAGGAATGTATGAAGTTTGGATCGGAATGATTTGTGCGAGTTAAAATGTATCGTTAGTTTGTTTATTTTTTATTTGAACAGTCCAACCGCCGGGTAGGGCTGTTACACAGGCACGTATGCTAAAGACCAAATAGTCGGACAAATAAACTCGGAAAGGTACCGGATGAGTCAAAAATATGTATCTACGGTTCGCAAAATCATACTGCAAAACCACGCAATGAATTTTAAATCCTCTGTATCAGTGAGGCAATTTCTCAATTTTTTAATATTTTGATCATACGTTTTGATGCCTCTCCGAAGCCAGTAATATACCAAAAATTGCAGTCATCAAATAGACCTTTTAGCTGTCTTACAAATGAGAGCAAATGAATCTGTATCAAGCGAAATTTTTATACATTTTGCAGTCATCTGAGAAATCTTCGAATGTGCACAACAGAGGTAGACGATATAACGCCACTGAATCGAACACTTCGTATAAAAATTTGTAAAAACATCGCTAAGTCCAGACTCTTTTGTAGAATAGCTAAAGGTCTATTGCTGAATAAAAGTTAGAAACCCGCTGTTCAATCTGGTACAGATTTAACAAAAAGGGTTCGTTTTCGTATATTGAGACCAACAAATACAATCCCAACATTTTAGTACTCCCTTGTCTCTACTGCAGAAAAATTGTTCTTGCCCCTGTAACATCCCCTCCCCCCCCCCCTCAGTCAATGTTGTGATTCTAAGCATTGTTTCAAAACTAATTTACATCCAGTCACACCATAATCACACCAAACAACATTGACTGAGGGGGAAGGGGATGCAGTCTCACAGTTTTTGTGAATGATTATAGTATTGATCGGAAAGCATGCTTACATTTTATCAATTTCCTCGTTATCAGTTTCAGGAAATCCCCAAAATTAACTAAGGCCTCGGTCAGACGATGGTGTTTGGATTTTCAGGTATTTTCAGAGAAAAAAACATTTTCAGTTGAATTTAGAGGTATTTTGGACTAAACTAACAAACATCTTGGAACAAAGGAAATCGTTTTTAGATATTTAGAATTCTTTATGACAGAGTAGGGTCCAGTATTCAAGTATTTAATCAAGCTTATTAAAGATTTAAGTTAAGGGAAAAAAGTGAAATCTTTTCTATCAGGAAGGGGTCCTCTCTCCCAGCTCAAAGGAAAGTTCATGTCATGTTTACAAGCAAAATACAGTAAAATTACAGTAAAATTAAAATTTGAAGTCAGCTGACAATTTTTTAGCTGTACCCTTTTCAAAATATAAATTTTCTTCGATTTCAGAAGCCTGTCGGAAGCTACACATCCTCATCTTTGAGAAGACAAACACGGAGACTGTCGCATGGAAAATCAACCTCCTTGTTGCAGACAATTGACGATTCTACAAAGCAAGGCAATGAAACCTTACGAAATGAAACAGAGAGAGCTACCACATCCGACACAAGCAGAGCCAAAGAACTTCCACAAATCCTACCACAAGATCAGCATGACCAAGAGAAATCAGAGTTTTGCTCGGGAGCTGCAAATGTTGATGAAACCATTGTGAAATGTGAAGAAGGCTGCACTGATTCGGCTATTCATTCCGAGACAGCACTCCTCAACAGGCCTCCCAGTCCTCCTATCCACAGTGCCACCAATCCCAGTCCTACCAGTCCCGGGTACAGTCCCACCAATCACAGCAGTCCCTTGTACCATCCTGACAGTCCTGGATTTGGCCTGGGAGATAAGCCAACATACAAGTCAACATTTGAAGGTGTTAATCCTAGTGGTGTTATATTTAAGGCTAGTCGTGTTCCGAGGGACAAGAAATTTGATCAAGAAACATTGGAGATTCAAAATGCAGTTGCATCTGGATTCAGGCTCAGTTTGGATGAATCAGTGACGGACCAATCAACACTGGAGCAGATTAAAACGACCGGTGATCATTCCTTTCAAAAGCCTAGGCAAGTAGGCCAAGTTAAATCTAGCATCAATTTCGGGGACGCTACACGCAGTTTTAAGCCATATATTGGCAAGAAAGATCTCTCGGAGGAAAAGGTTCCTCTCAGTGCAAAGAAGCTTGTCACGGACACTGGTTGGGGTAAAGGTATACCGCCTACGCGGTTGGAAGCTATAGTTTTGAAAAATTTAATTACTGAAAAGCAAGGCATCGAAAAATCACTGAAGCAGAATAACAATAACATGGACTGTGGAAGGGATTCTCTTTTGGAGCAGTCCATATTTTCGTTTAAAAAACATCTTGAATGGGCCAAAGAAGCAAGTGCTAAAGCAGATTCCGGTATCACCTCATGGGCTTCACAGAAAGATGATACCAGCATTTCTCTTGACGCCGTAGGTATTCAAGAATGTGCAGAGAAAGCAGAAGAGGCGAAATCGTCAGAAGTATGCAAGGAAAATGCATCTTTGTTGATTGACGAAGAGGAAAAAGCTGAAAAGCAATACATCAACAGTAGGGAAGAGCCTAAAAGCCGCGAAGAAGAGCGGCCGAAAGAGAAAGCAGAAGAAAAAAAAGAAGAAAAGAAGATTTCTCTTGATGCCGTAGGTATTAAAGAATATGCAGAGAAAGCAGAAGAAGCGAAATCATCAGAAGTATGCAAGGAAAATGCATCTTTGCTGACTGACGAAGAGGAGAAAGCTGAGAAGCAATACATCAACAGTAGGGAAGAGCCTAAAAGCCGCGAAGAAGAGTGGCCTTCGTACAACGAACGAGTATCCATTTATGAGCCAGTGACTAATTTAGGCCCATATGAAGATGATGTCGAGAATATCATCCTCTCGCACCTCAGCAACAAGATCGGCTTAGCGTATTACCGCAATCCATTCAGCTTCCTTGATGTTTCTCCGGCTTCCCCTGCTGATTCTCTTGTTGGTGTTGCGGATCAGTTTCGTAGCGTGTTTGTCCGATTTAGAGTCGTACCTCATGGCAAAGGAAAATTGATTACATCTGATGAGAATGTTATTTATGTTGGTGATTTTAAGAATGGTGAGTAAATAGGTGCACGAAAAAGAGGCTATTAAGAGAAGACGTATGTATCGAAAAGAGAAAGAGAATATCTTCTACCGAGATTTTATTTATCTAGTTCAGAAGTTGAACATTCGGCAGTGCAGTTGTTGTATTTTTTCATTTGTACTCCTGTGTGTGAAACTGAACCAGACAAATAAACTTCTAGTGGCTCTGCCATCTTGATTCATCCTTCTTCTCTCGATGCATATTACCATCTTCTTTTAGTAGCCCCCTTTCACATGCAGCTTGAGTAAGCTTGCCAACCAGGTTTCAAGGCCTCCTGTATTGCTTGGTTTATTCACATTAGTGGCTCGATTATTGGACCATAGAAAACCCTTTATCTACAAGTACTAAATGTTTGTGTTGGCATGACAAATAATGGAAACGAATGCTTTGATCTAAACTTACCTGAATGAAATGGTCAGTGTGCGACATCCAAACGTTAGTCCGTCTCCAAGAAGTAGTTCAAAAATGTTTACAAGTTTGAAAGATTACCAGAATCTGATTGGAAAAACTATTTCAATTTGCTTTCTATTTTTAAGGAAAGACCGCAAGCCTTCAAATCAGTTAAATTGTTTTGCTAACTTTTTTGGAATTTTCCAGAACTGACGTATGCTATCACATGACAAGGCAAAATTATCAGATTAGAATTGCTCATGTTAAACTACTTTAGTGTTATTATTCGCAGATATTTTTGCCTGGAATTTAATGTGAAGTGAATTTTAGTGCTGACAGACATGAATTAAAAGTCTCTTGAATAACATGCCTCAGAATGAATATTTCAGGATCCTTTTACGTGTTATGTCGCACATTATTAGCAAGTCTGTTTTTGGTGCTGAACATATCTTAATCTTTGTCATCAATAAGCAGAGAAATTTTTTTAAGATTCGCAGCGAAACGAATTTTGGTGACTTTTTAAACTTGTGACGATTGTTTGGGATGCCCAGATGAACCAGCATGGTTGAATTTTGTAAGCGGAAGATTTCGATCTCTGATATGAAGAGCGATGTGCGGTTCTTAACAATAGATTTCACACCTTGAGCACCGCCAACTTTTGCTCTCTCTGTTTATTTTGTTTACAAAATTGACCCTTGCTTTATCATCCATGATCCAAAACTAATTCTGGTGGATTAAAGACCCATTAATGGTAACCATGATCCTTTGCGGCGCCAGAGTCGACTTTCGTATTATCCGAAAATCGTTTTTGGCCTAGATTCTCGTTGTCTTGCTTTTCATTCGGCGCACAAAGGAACATGGTTAGCAGTGGGTTTTTAAGACTTTGAAGGAAAAATGTTTTAAGTAGCCCTTAATATTGGGATTTTTTAACTGGCTATAACATGAATTTTTAAATTTCTCTTTTTTGTAANTGACTTTTTAAACTTGTGACGATTGTTTGGGATGCCCAGATGAACCAGCATGGTTGAATTTTGTAAGCGGAAGATTTCGATCTCTGATATGAAGAGCGATGTGCGGTTCTTAACAATAGATTTCACACCTTGAGCACCGCCAACTTTTGCTCTCTCTGTTTATTTTGTTTACAAAATTGACCCTTGCTTTATCATCCATGATCCAAAACTAATTCTGGTGGATTAAAGACCCATTAATGGTAACCATGATCCTTTGCGGCGCCAGAGTCGACTTTCGTATTATCCGAAAATCGTTTTTGGCCTAGATTCTCGTTGTCTTGCTTTTCATTCGGCGCACAAAGGAACATGGTTAGCAGTGGGTTTTTAAGACTTTGAAGGAAAAATGTTTTAAGTAGCCCTTAATATTGGGATTTTTTAACTGGCTATAACATGAATTTTTAAATTTCTCTTTTTTGTAATTCGCAGGAAAAAGGGATGGTTTTGGCAGCGGAATTGTAGTAGATCCATCAACTGATATATATCATGGAGCAGGATATTACCAAGGACATTGGAAGCAAAATTGTAGGTTAGTTGACATGTATGTTTTTTATAAGAAACTGGGAGGAATTAGTTTCACGAAAAATTAAGAACCCTAGTAATATGTTTGGGAGGCACTACCGCTGAGCAAAACTTGCACCTTTTGGAAAATGTTAGAAATATGAGGATTTGTGTCTAAGTTTGACATTTTGTGTTACCCCGCCCGTTATTCAGAGACATGGAAAAAATAATAAGAAAATAAGGGGGAACTCTGATTAGACAGTTTAAGCGTTGTTGCTGTTATCGTTTAGCACGAGTTTTTTAGATTTGAAAAGTCTTCCTGTTTTTGTTGTTCAAGTTTGTTTGCTTCATAGAAAAGATGTGATACTTCTTTAGTCGTTTTCATCTGTGTGTTTCCAAGTAAAAGTCTGCGCAATTCTAACATCTAGACCGATCTCAAAGATTTCTGGTTTACTCTATCGATAAAAGTCTAATTTAAAGACCACGTTTAGGTATCTTTGTTAGCACTCAAGTGTTTTTAAGTTGATCGCAATGTGACCCCCCCCCCCCGATATCGTTTTTAAGCTTTCTTGAGGTCTATATAAAATGGCTGGTCAGTGTTTTACCTACAAGAGAGTTTGTAATATTTTTTTCTTAGAGAAATGCAACATTTTACAAATTAAGACAATAGGGCGTTGAACTCGAAGCAATCCAGTCATTGTTCATCTCCGATGACAATAAAAGCTTTGTTAAGGCTGTTTAGAAGGTAAAACACTGACCAGCTTCTTCCTCAGGCCTAAAGAAAGCTATATAGAAATGTCATATTCTGATCGCTATTTCGATAACTAAATGTTGACATAGAGAACTAAACTTGGTCTTTAATTTAAGCGAGGCCTTTATCGATAGATGAAAGCAAG
Source organism: Aurelia aurita (assembly GCA_004194415.1). Taxonomy (NCBI): domain Eukaryota; kingdom Metazoa; phylum Cnidaria; class Scyphozoa; order Semaeostomeae; family Ulmaridae; genus Aurelia; species Aurelia aurita. The sequence continues at coordinate 128,111 of REGM01000410.1, forward strand.
AACCTGTGAGATCGATCTATTATCTTAGGGTGTGTTTGATTGGTAATTCCAAACCTACCAAATTCCGAAAACAATAGACTTCGCAGAGAAGGAAATATATTTCCCAATCAAACGCAAAAATTTAAAAATGGTAGGTTTCGGATTCACCAAGAAGGTTTGCTAATGAAACGAGAATCTCTCCAAAGTCTGCCAAACCTTCTGCCGTTTGGAGCAGAAGGTTCAGAAGGCCTTCCAAACCTACCAAACGTACCGTTTTGAGAATTTCGGAGTCAATCAAACACAAATTCCGAGTCTACCAAGTCTACCGCTTTCAGAATTGGTGCCAATCAAGCACACCCTTAATTTCTACAATTCTCCAAAAAGTGAAAGTTGTTTTGACTCACCCAGTATGAAACGTACAAGGCTAACGTCAAACCTTGCCATAAATTAATGCGCCATAACGTTCTTTAACCGCTTGAGTTTTTTGCCCAAAGATAGCAAGCTTTCGACCTTTTTCGTAATTATTGCCTGTTATCCAGCCCATAATCCAAAGAATAAGGGATTATGGGCTGGACAACAGGCTATTGATGGCAAGGTGATCATATTTTGAAATATACACCACCCATATAACAGACTCAATGTAACCTTTTAGCTATTCTAAGATGTTCCCAATAGACCTTTTAGCTATTCTACAAAAGACTCTGAATCGATCGACATTTTTATACATTTTTACAAGAAACATTCAATTGAGTAGCATTATAGCTTCCATCACCGTTGTGCACATTCGAAAATCCTCAAATTCCTAAAAGATGAATAAAACTATTGCTCGATCCTGACTCTTCTCTAGAATAGCTGAGTGTTCTATACATCAAATTGATAATGTATAGACTTCGAAATCTCTACTTTGTAGGCATGGTTCTGGATCCTTAAAGCTAGTATCTGGTATGCACTACAATGGAGAATGGTATTTAGACAAACCTCATGGTAATGGCATTCTGAGGTATCCAGATGGTAGTGTATTGAAAGGGCATTTTGCTGGAGGGTCACAAGAAGGTTGCTTCGTATATTACTCCAGTGAGGGCGTTGTTGAACTACGAGACTATCACAACGGAAATCTACTTTCAAGCCAGGTTTTGCAATCTCCAAACGGAAGTCTACTGGCTCAAGATGATATCCTTGTCAATAGCAGAGACCTTTCTAAGACCGTACAAATCAATGCTGGTGCTCAGGGAGACTGTTCCCAGTTTTTGGTTTCTGATGATAATGGGGAAGATTGCACGACATCAGTGGAGAATTTGTTCCTCGCAGAGGCAAGCAATGGAAATCAATTGATCAAGCGGAATGTGGATGATGCTGCCATTGTGAGAAGTCCGAAGCCGAAGGATCATAGTGTGACAGTTAAAGCACAGCGGATTTAGAAGTGGAGCATTCTGGCAATAAATCGGAGAAAAGCGAGAAACGAAGGAGAGCTGATGCCTCGTTTGTTAAAGAAATTGATCTTGAAAATTTGCTGCAACACTTTATGAGTGCCTTTCACAAAGAAAACGAATTTTTTGTCAGGCATCAACTATCGACAGTGAAAATTTGCAGTGAAGAGATGCTACAGAATGCCAAAGACGAGCTTTGTGAGATTACCAGTTTACATCAGAGCAGTGTCAACAACTTGATTGCTTCTGATGCGACAAACGAAGGTTTTCAGAACATAAACTCGAAAATGGACGAGCTTACAAGCAAATTTGATGGCCTTCTCGATTTGTGTCGTAGCATGCTTGATAAGCAAGACGAGACAGAGAAAAGAATTTCAGCTCTAGATGTTCACGTTGCAGATATCATTTCTGACAGAAGTATGAAAGAAACAGACGCACTTCAAAAGCGTTTAGAAGAGAAAGATGCACAATTGTCGGTGGCTGAAAATCTTTACAAGTGCCAAATTTGTCATGAATGCAGACAAGATTGCGTCATCATGCCGTGTATGCACATGCAAACGTGCAGTAAATGCCTGGCAAAGATACGTTCTCGTGGTAATGGTATTACGGCCAAGTGTCCTATTTGCCGTGGTAATATTCACGGTGAAATCAACATTAAGTTACTTTAATAGTCAATTTACCGCTAAACATTTAACACAATGGAAATTCTGTATGCAGAAAGTTTCTATAGATTCAGTTTAAACGTTGCTAGAAGAGAGCAAAACGTCTGTAATTCAGTAAAATTCGATTTAGCGTAGAGGGTAGCTCGCAAGGATTTCGTTGCTAAAGACTGCAAATCGATACAATAGATACAAAGTTTTCTTCTTTGAGTAGCGCACTTAACAAGATTCTTTTGCCAGTGACCAAATTCATATCAGATATCCCGTAGTTGTTCTTGAAACTCTTCGCTGGGGCTGAAATACCGCTGTGTTGCTTATCGAGTAGGGGAGACCGGGGACAAGTGTAACACGGGGCAATTGTAACACTGGCTCTCACGCCTAGCAAAAACCAACGAAGAATCTCATTTTTGCACAGAACATGCTCATTTCGATCCTATTACTACTACTTACATATTGCTTGAAAAACACGAATCCAAGTATGCGATTTTTACGGGGGTAAAACGTGTTTAAGCGCGAAAGTAAAAATGTGCTTTTAACCACAGATTTTCAGATTTTAATCACAGATTTTCACATCATAGACATTTCATCTATTTGGGATCAAATCTACGTAAACACCTTTCAGCTGGACAGGTCATGAAATGTAAAAAGGGGAATGAAGATAGCTAACCAGGTGGCTTCGTCTTAATTCAATTTCTATTCTGGTCCAACAGCGTGCATCCATGCANAGAAGAATCTCATTTTTGCACAGAACATGCTCATTTCGATCCTATTACTACTACTTACATATTGCTTGAAAAACACGAATCCAAGTATGCGATTTTTACGGGGGTAAAACGTGTTTAAGCGCGAAAGTAAGAATGTGCTTTTAACCACAGATTTTCAGATTTTAATCACAGATTTTCACATCAGAGACATTTCATCTATTTGGGATCAAATCTACGTAAACACCTTTCAGCTGGACAGGTCATGAAATGTAAAAAGGGGAATAAAGATAGCTAACCAGGTGGCTTCGTCTTAATTCAATTTCTATTCTGGTCCAACAGCGTGCATCCATGCAGCATTAAAGAGATTTACCGTTTCGAAATTCAAATGTCATTTAAATGGAAAGGCTTAAGATGTTGTGTTTAAAAATTTTCGCACACTCCCAAAAACTTCACCTTTCCCTTTATTATATTTAGGCAAATAATTCTTCGAGAATTTGTCTTTCATGAAAATCTGCTACGTTCATACGTTTCGTGTAGATAAACAAACAGAGTCGTGCAGTAATTCTCTGTAATGACTTTTAAGGTATGTTACAATTGCCCCAACCATTGTTACGGGGCAATTGTAACATTGTATACAAAGGAGCCAATCCCACCACTTCATCAGTCGAGCTACTCTCTTCGCAACCAGGATGTAATTGGACCAATAAGGGCAAGGACAGAAAAATTTCAATCTAGCTTCTATCCAAACTGCATATCTGAGTGGAATAAACTTGATCCAGAAATTAGGCTTGCACCGTCTGTTGCTGTGTTTAAGACCAAGCTCCTATCAAGAATTCGGCCCCCTCCAAAATCTGTCTTCAGGTTTATCGTATCTAAATTAAAATCTGTCTAATTAAAATCTGGTAAAATCTGTCTAATTAAAATCTGGTAATTAAAATCTGTCTTCAGGTTTATCGTGACCCATTAGGTTTATCGTATCTCTCCCAAATAAGGGTCGGTCTCAGTAAGTTAACTTTTCACAAATTCAAGCACAATTTTAGGGACACCATAAACCCAATGTGCCCCACGAACGACGGCATTGAGGATATGGAGCACTTTTGTTGCTTTGCCCTTCATTTGACATTCAACGACGAGATCTTCTCGCTGGAGTTTCGGAATTATTACGACCATTTGTTCAAATCAACAGCCTTTCGAATAACGTTCTAATACAACTTTTATTGTATGGTGATAAANAGAATCTCATTTTTGCACAGAACATGCTCATTTCGATCCTATTACTACTACTTACATATTGCTTGAAAAACACGAATCCAAGTATGCGATTTTTACGGGGGTAAAACGTGTTTAAGCGCGAAAGTAAAAATGTGCTTTTAACCACAGATTTTCAGATTTTAATCACAGATTTTCACATCATAGACATTTCATCTATTTGGGATCAAATCTACGTAAACACCTTTCAGCTGGACAGGTCATGAAATGTAAAAAGGGGAATGAAGATAGCTAACCAGGTGGCTTCGTCTTAATTCAATTTCTATTCTGGTCCAACAGCGTGCATCCATGCAGCATTAAAGAGATTTACCGTTTCGAAATTCAAATGTCATTCAAATGGAAAGGCTTAAGATGTTGTGTTTAAAAATTTTCGCACACTCCCAAAAACTTCACCTTTCCCTTTATTATATTTAGGCAAATAATTCTTCGAGAATTTGTCTTTCATGAAAATCTGCTACGTTCATACGTTTCGTGTAGATAAACAAACAGAGTCGTGCAGTAATTCTCTGTAATGACTTTTAAGGTATGTTACAATAGACGATTCCGGAAAAGATGGCGTCGAGGGGCATTTGACCAAGATGCATTGCGTTTGATGATCGAATTTCTATAGAATCACTGTTGATTCCATTATAGAACGCAATGCATCTTGGTCAAATGCCCCCCGACGCCATCTTTTCCGGAATCGTCTATTGCCCCAACCATTGTTACGGGGCAATTGTAACATTGTATACAAAGGAGCCAATCCCACCACTTCATCAGTCGAGCTACTCTCTTCGCAACCAGGATGTAATTGGACCAATAAGGGCAAGGACAGAAATATTTCAATCTAGCTTCTATCCAAACTGCATATCTGAGTGGAATAAACTTGATCCAGAAATTAGGCTTGCACTGTCTGTTGCTGTGTTTAAGACCAAGCTCCTATCAAGAATTCGCCCCCCTCCAAAATCTTTCTTCAGGTTTATCGTATCTAAATTAAAATCTGTCTAATTAAAATCTGGTAATTAAAATCTGTCTTCAGGTTTATCGTGACCCATTAGGTTTATCGTATCTCTCCCAAATAAGGGTCGGTCTCAGTAAGTTAACTTTTCACAAATTCAAGCACAATTTTAGGGACACCATAAACCCAATGTGCCCCACGAACGACGGCATTGAGGATACGGAGCACTTTTTGTTGCTTTGCCCTTCATTTGACATTCAACGACGAGATCTTCTCGCTGGAGTTTCGGAATTATTACGACCATTTGTTCAAATCAACAGCCTTTCGAATAACGTTCTAATACAACTTTTATTGTATGGTGATAAAGACTTCTCTGATGACGTTAATAAAAATTTACTCGAACTAACTATGAATTTCATCCACAAAACTGGTCGGCTTGGATAATTTTGTAATTTTGTTTTATGCCACACAGTCACTAAGTCCTTCTTTCTTTTTCTTTCTCGTTTGTTAGTACGTCTGTTTCACGTTTGATGTAAGGCATAGAGTGTGAATGGAAGTTCATCCACACTAAATTTTTTTATATTCAAATCTACATATTTGTGAACCAAGGCACCCTGATCCTATAGCGTGGGCGTAGGACTTTGTTGTGCAATGGGGATTCTGGACGGGGAGCAGTAGCGGCAGCAATTGTTGTCATTGTTGTTCTCTCGGCCGGAGTTGCTGTTGTTCAGCGTCATGCGCCTATGCTGGCCTGACATCCAACGTGAAACAGGCCCCAGAATTTGCCAGTAAATAATCGTTTATGTGTAGCTTCTTGTAATTGTATATTTAGTTGTAATTCAGTTACATTTTCTTTATGTAATGGCCATGGTGTAGTCATTGTATTTTGCTCCCTCTGTGGTATCGTCCCTGTAGTGTTGTATATAATATAATAATATAATATACGAATATTTATACAGGATAAAAACACTTCAGCGAATCATCGCTGTTATCAACGTGTGTCCTGTCAAAAATAAATCAAATAAAAGTCATTAAAAGAAGGTTGAATAATATAATAATAATAATATAATATACGAATATTTATACAGGATAAAAACACTTCAGCGAATCATAGTATATAGTAGTATAGTAATTAGAAAGTATAGTAGATTGTAACATGTATTGTAAATTTTAGATGAATATAAAAATAAAAAAATTGTAACATTTGACCACTGGTTTTAAAACTTTAACAACGTCACAAAATTTGGCTCTACACGATTGAGGCTAAGGTCTATTTCATTTCAAGAGATGCAACTACAATATCATTTACCTCCAATAACGCAATCAATCATTATTTAGACGACATGACAGATTTTCAAACACAATTGCATTCTCCTGTAATTTTTCGAGTTTTTGCACTGTAATTTGACATTTATTAAATTTGACATTTATAATTTATCATTTTGAATTAGTAAATGATTCCACTAGCCCAGATTGTAATCGAATCTGGCTGAAATGATCCACATTTGCGTTGCATTTCCAGTAACAAGATACAAAAATGGACAGTCACAGTAAATACCCAGTGTAGTAATAGTGTAGTAAGTCTTACGAAGACTTGGTAGCTCCGAGTTGTTCTTGTTGTGTAGCAGTATAGCAGCAGGTGTAGATGTAATATGATTGGTTAAAGTATACTTCTGTGTACTACTCTCCTATACAGAGGTTCCCTTTCATTTTGCAGTGCAAGGATTTTACTGCGTGGCGGTAAGGATTTTTTTACTGCGTGGCGGAATTGCGGGAATTGCCTCTTGAAAAACATGAAAAGGAATTCAAATTGCTATTCATTTTTTCTGTTATTCGATAGTTGTATCGATGGCTGTTAATAACTTTAATAGGTTTTGTCGAAACACTGTTTTATTTCTCCTGGAGAAAGATTTTATGTTATGACAGCTGGGCATTTCTAACTTGATTTTTCACTTGATGTAAAATCTTCGATTTTTTAGATTTAGATAAAATACTCCATGACATATTGAGTAATGTATCCACATGAAACAGGAATTTATACTTTTTGGTAGCTCAAAAATTGCAAAGTTTGAAAAATACCTAAAATCTGACTTCGCATAAGTTGTGATGGATTTTATTCTTTGCAACATCTGACATGAGCTCCAACCTGAAGTTTCATTTAGGATCTTAGCTTAGAAGGTTTTTTAGCTAAACTTGAGACTAGTACGGTGCTGGATTTTTGATAGAAATAAAGAGAAGAATTACGATTGTATAAATTTTTAATTGAATATTTGAGATAAAGATTTAGAGTTTAGCAAAGCAATTCAAAGAGTATCGTCGCACTCATATCAGTTACCCGGGGGGGGGGGGGGTACATAAANTCGGAAGATTCCTGGCGCCACCCCTGGTCATTTGTCTTTAAGTTTAAAAAATAACTACTATAGTTTGTCTTATGAGTCTTCACTCTTGCCACACTTTTGATGGTTTCCTTTAATTTTTAAAATGAATAGGCCTACCAGTTGTGCAATCATCTTTTGTTGGTACTTTTAAATGAACTCCGGATTTTTTAGATTTGAACTCCGAAATTTGAGCAAAATCTCATGTGATATCTCTCTGAAGAATTTCAGCCTTTTGAATGATCAATTTGAAAAATATGTGGTTGAAGTGAACGAGAAAATTGAATTGGATGAGGATCGTTCTAGAGTGATAACGAGGTGAGATTTAAAAGGAGGCTACCAGTTTGCAGTTTGTTGGAAGTTCGATGAATTCCGGATTTGAAGAAATTGAGAAGAGATCTCATCTGATATCTCCGCGGAATTTCGGCCTTAACATGTCTTAGATGTACCTGAAAACACAAGAAATTTAATCCTGAACTTCCTATATGAATTGTTCATGAGATCGAGTTGCAATGGATACAGCCCAAGAGTTTATCATGGCCGCTTCGAGCTGCGATCACAGCATTTCCGTGACGAGACCCCAAAGAGGTGTTTTTAGCCAAGTAGCAAACACAAGTTGTTTTCAACAGTAAATTGGACTAGGAAATATCTTATTTGAAATTCAGTGATTTGCTGTATCGAAAAAAGAAAACTAATTGTTGAGGTAAGTTAATATCATTTGATAATTAGCAGATTTCGTTTGACTTTGACAAATCTATCTAATGCAATTTCCTTCGGACAGCATCTCCGTTGCGTTTAGTGTTCGCTTCGGTGTTGCCCGGAATTATTACAAACACTTCATTAAATGATTCAGTTTCTCCAGGAAGGGAAGCTTTGCAAATACCAACTAGTCATGTAACTTGATACAAATTCGTTTTATTGTGGTCAAGGTTGAACGTCAAAATTTGTGTAGGTAGGCCATGATTTGATAAACGCGAATCCCGCCCGACCTTCTGACAATTTTGTCACTGTGGGTGATTGTTTGGCCATTGTCTAGCTGCTGTGACTAATAATCAAATATCCGGTGTAACTTAATTTATTCTTTGAAATTTTTGTTGAGATTTTGTAGGAAGTTTATTGTCTGCTTCCAAACTCGTCAGAGCTAAGAATTGATTAATTTTAAGCCAAAATAGACTGATTTTCTTTTTCATAGAGATTTTGGACTGGCAAACTGTGACCTCAGTGGTTTTGTGGGGATTTCACAACTGCATTTATGCAGGATTCGTTTTTTGTCTTAACTGGAAAGCAGCTGACTCAGGCTAAGTAATGGGTAATACTGAGCCCTTATACCTGTATTTGGAATAGTGAATAATGCCTGAATAATTCTAAAAATCATGTTTTGTCTTACCTTTTGAAACATATACACACATTTCTTTATAAGAAACAAAGAATTTGAGCCAGTACTGAAACTTTATTAAAATTATCAGATTTCAAGTGCTCAGAGTTTCTTAGGAGTTTGTTGCAAGTTCCACAACAATGTTCATGCTTACTTCCTGTGCCCTCCTGAGTATTTCAAAACAAAATTTTTGAAGCCTTTCCATGTCTAGACAGTATACTCAAGTACCTTCTAAATAATAATACAGGAAACAAGTGCAAATAAAGTAAGAATATGCCAAGGATTTCCTTGACAAAATGAAATAGTTGCTTAAACAGTTTTTTCCTGGTTTCTTAATTTTTATAAGTTTTTACCTATTTCAGAGTGGGGTTTCTTAAAATAGGAAATACATGTGATGATAATAGCTGCTACCAAGGGAGTTCAGCAGCAAAGCCAAAATTGTGGCATTTGGATATAATGGGAGAGGGGAATGAACATCAATCCACCAGTAATTAAATGTCAGGAGACTACAATTGACAGGTTTTGAATGTATTTTTACCATCTATGAGATCTCATCCTTTTGTGGGGAAAAACCCAGTTGTCAAGAACTAATGAACGTAACTGATCTGCCCCAATATTCAGCAAAACAACCCTTGAATTCCCAAACCAGAAAAACTATTTTGTCCTTTTATATTATTCAGACTTCAGATAATCTGACCGTGCAGTTTCTCTGTCTTTGGATGCTTCTATGGTAGTAAAGATGATTTTGAAATTTACGAAGTTTCAAGTGTCAGGCAAAACCTCAGGCAAAGATGTTTGTATGAATCATCTTACTCTGTTTAAAATTGATATTTTATAGTGAGGGGGGGGGGGGGGCGGGGATGACAGCTCTATCCAGTGTAATGGCGTAACCACCTGGAACTTTATTCAATTGTATTATTGATTGCGACAACATTTAATTGATTGCAACGTTAAACAAACATTTGTCAGACATGAAATCACAAAACATGCAACTAAAACATGAAATATACTTTCTGACATGTTTGGTAAACTGAAAACTTTAGAGTTTGAAGAGGGCATGGGATGACATTCATTTTAAGCATAGTGATATCATTCTCACTGCCTTGGGTGTATGGTTCTCATATATTTCTATAATTGTCTAGCCTTCCTGTATTTATGCTTATATTGCTGCACCTCCCATATATATATTATTTTTTGTAGATTTTGTTTTGTGCCTTCCCACAACCAAAGTATTACATCTCTCTCTAAATAGATCTCAGGCAAGACTTACAATTAAGTGACTGGTATTTACCTTACATTTTTTGTAAGACCATGCTGAAATCCAAAATGTTTATATGGAGATATGTAGTTCATGCAGAGAGGAAAGCACAGCACCCAGCATCATTGTATTCTTATGTGTTAATTTGGAGTTGACCTTTAAATTTGGAATTAAAAACTTTCCCTTGGTTGAAGAAGATTCACCATTAAGAAAGCTTTTCTTAAAGAAATATCATACCAGTTGAGTCAAGAAAATATTTAACCCTGAATTGATAAAAGGTATATACTTGATTTTCCAGAAACCGTCAAAAAGCACAGTTCAATTTTATCATGAAACTCAATGTTTTAGTTCTAACATTGATCACAGAGTAAAACATTCTTATTAGAAGGCGATACCTTTCAAGGCAAGAAAATCATCATTTGATTGGTTGCCCTAGAATTTTAGATCATAGGATTGCAGCTTGATTTGTGTTCAAAATGCTTGTTGATATGCAAGGTCCACATACAAAATTCATAATAAAAACATGTTGACTAATTAATGAGGAAGGGCTATTTGGAGTTCAATTATACACGAATATGAATTTCAAGCAGGTTCATCCAGACAAAGATGAAGTATCAACAAACAGTGAATTATTAATTGTTCTCTTGGCAGCATAAACACCCAAATGGTTAACCGCAAGATTTGAAAGCTCCATGTTCAACCAGTACCTCCTTCCAGGATTCCATAAATGATTTATTTCCCATTGGAATAATTTGCTTGTACTTGTCAAATATGCAGAGGCTTATCTAAAACTATCACTATGGCTACATTCACATTTCTTTGAGTGTTTATACTTTGTGGCTAAGAATATAGATCTCATAACATACAGTATGCTACATAGTTGCAATAAGGCATAAGGCTTTGAAAATACTGCCAAGAAGATGTTTATTTTGTAAGTACTGTGAATGAGATATTTTCTGGAATGGACTGTTTAGCTATTCTAGAAAAGAGTTCGGACCAAGTGATGTTTTTATCTGCTGGGTGAGGAAAACAAGTGTATCCACTGTTTGAAAAATCACACTGTAAAAAAGCTACCATTAAATCGGTTAGAAAAATACCAACTCCATCGCCTGACTGAGGCTCTAACTCAACTGTATCAGAGTGAACTTAATTTTGAGAATTTTTTAAAATTTACAATGCATGATTTTGTCCTCAAATTAAGTATTTCCCGAAATTGCTTTCCCAGGTTCTTGGCTAAAAGAGGTGTAGTTAGCTCTATTTAGTTCATTTTTAACTATTAGAATGGCAAAACACTTGTTTTTTGCCAAGAGCATTGCATTATAACGAAAAGAAGATTTGATGAAATGTAAAAATTCTTTCCAGTCGATACTAGGGATGGAAAGAATGGTTTGTTTCAACTGTATCAGAGTGAACATGATGTTTACAACTGTTTTTGAGTAAATCAAGGAAAGGGATTTTTAGCTACTAACAGATTTTTTAGAGGAGTAAAGCATAGCATAGGGCTCAAATCTTTAAAAAGGTGGGTGTACAATTCTTTCGCTTTTTTCTTTGAATTATATGGCTTGAAAGGAACTTAGGGTACTTTGTTGTAAATCTGCCGTGGAAATTTTTAGATATCTTGATTATTTTCAAAATGGTGGCATTTATTATTTCTGAGGCTGTGATGTCATCAAATTTATAAATCCTAAACCAGAAGAGTGACATATTTCTGCTTGCAACCATATTGTAGACCTTCATAAACTATGGTTGTATCATTTTTCCTCTATTGATTTAGGATTTATGACAATTTTAATTTTTTCAAAATTGTCCATGTATTCTGTCGAAAAACTTATAAATGCCGCCATTTTGAAACTAAGCAAGATATCAAAAGATTTCCAAGGCACATTTACAGCAAAGTACCCTGAGTTCCGTTCAAGCCATTTAATTCGGAGAAAATTATAAAACAATTTTAGACCCACCTTTTTAAAGATTTAAAAGATTTTGAGCCCTATGCTGTAAAGCATCCAAAATTATAAGAAAAATATCAAAATTGCAGAGAAGCTTTATTGAAACGAAGAACTAGAAATTTTATGAATTTGTTGCATAGGGTTGAATTTGGCATTATAATTTTTCAAACAGTGGATACATTTTTCTGACTCACCTGATGGTTTGTTTCAGCACCTAAGTCGAACCTGCCTTGCATATATGAGCATCAAACAATTGTCAAAAAATCAACAATTCTCCAAATGCAGATAAGAATTCTCGAGAGGTACAGTATATTATACAGAAAGACTGCAAGAACTTTTTGATTTGTCAAGTTAAGCAAGAAAACATTGTTAATGTACCTAAGGCCTTCAACAGCACTTTTGCACTATAAATAGATAAAATTACATGCAGAATCACAATGTTGGCATGAAGGCATTTAGAGAACTTTTTTAAGGGTAAGATTCTGATATAAATGCTTTTAATTGTATTATAGGCCTTCTTGCTGTTGATGATAAGACTTGCACAGTTTTTGTTGTTTATTAACAAACTTCATCTTCCCACATTCATCCCACTTCCTCTTCCTTGCCTTTGTTGGGGGTATTTGGCAACAGAACCTGCTCCCCCACATTTCCCCAACATTTCTAATAGCAAAGTCAATCTTCCCACGTTTGAGTGACTTCCTCTTCCTTCCTCTGTTGGAGGTCTCTGATATAACTTCCTTGTTGTTCTTTTTAATATATGGTCAACGTAGTGTTGCTTTGAGTTGTCACAGAATAGTCTTTGTTGGTTAGGAATGGGGTTTTAGCTTGTTATGACAAGCTTCAGTACAACAACAAAATAAACTGAACTAAAAGATTCATGAATAGGCTGCTTGCTGCCCCAAAAATCCTCCTCCAAAGCCTACATTTCTGAACAAGTGCGTTATGGCGTTGTTCGGGTAAATTTATGTAGAAATAGACTAAGACAGTTAACTGTGAAACGAACTATTATCTCTACTTCAAATTTCATCAACGCATTTTGTTCTCATCAACTTCTAAAATTTACAAACAACAAATATGTACTTCCGCCATAAATTCAGCTATATTTATTTGAAATAGCTAGATCATTCACGAATGTAGATTTTGGTAAACCTAAAGAAATTATGGAGTAGGAGAAGCACGTATGTGATGTGGGGGTGTTATAGGTGGTCGGATCTCCGTTTTCCGTGTAATTTTGTGATGTTTCCCCATTTTTCGTCTTTGAAATGAGTAAATTTCCGTTCTGTTAGAGCATTCCTAAAAAAGGTCCACTCACTTCTTTTCTCCGAGAACCGCTTAAAGTCCTTGGTGTGAGGTGCCGGTAGGGGTGGTCTGCTCGGCTTCGGCAATGGGTCCCTTGCAGGCGCTTCGAGCAGACAATACAAGACAAACAATTGCAAAAAGAACGAAAGCAACACAAAGAGTACGATCCGGTTGTCTGCATATGTGAATCTCCATTCGTTGTTGTAATCTGTCTTGTTATGACGTATGATATCATTTATTGTTTTGTTTAGGAACCTGTTTATTTACAGAATTTACAGGTTTGTTTGAATTAGAAAAAAATTGCTTTTTGTTGAAGAAATCGTGTTGTTACGAAACTTGTTTTTCGTACTTTCGTAAAATCATAAGTTCTGCAAAATGATCTTCTGATGTATTGACTAAAAGTCTGTCTGTCGAAATGCATAAAGTCTGTACGGATGCCGGCGTTTGTTTGCCGAGACTTTTCGGACCGAAACCTTTCGTGCCTAGGTTATGTCGCTCATTCGTAATGTTTTGTTTTGAGAAGAACATGTTAGCCTCATGTTGTTTCAATAGAGTCTTGTGCGTGCTGGAGTTACTTTTTCTATGAACGAAAAAGGCCAAGGCTTGACTTTTGTTCAGGTAATATACTGGGTGTGCGAGAAAGTACACAGGTCTGAAAAATTATGAAAGTTGATGCTTAGTCCTATCGTTAAAGATGACTTATTTCTCTAATGCAAACCGCATGGGAATTGGTAAAGAAGTCGCTGACTTATCATCATTTCAATCCCCAAAATTGGTCATAGTAAAAACCAGAGCCCAAAGAGAAGCAAAAGAGCACCTGGATTTTTTCAAGGTACTAAATAATCAAGGTATTATTAAAAACCACCATGGAGTTTTTGGAAGAGAATCATAATCATCGCAACATTCTCTTTGGATTTAAAGCAAATATTAAGTGTATCTTAGACAAAATTAATGCTTTTATTTGGAGAGGACGAAAAACTTTTTGCATTGAGTTAATCCATGGCCTAAACATCAAATTTACGACAGCTTTGCCATCAATATTTTTGGTATTTTAGTGTAACAAAGAAAGAGACAAAGTATCTCCATTCTGTTCTGCCCCTAAACTGTTGTAGGCAACTCGGGAGGTTTCTTATTCGTGACGAAGCAATTTTCATTTGCATCTTCTGCAACAGGGCTCGTTGTAGCTCTGGTTTTAACTAAGGCTTACTTTTGAAATTGAATTTGTGATAAATCGGTGAGTTCTTGACCAACTTTTATGGAATTTGCATCAAATTCTAAGTTGAAGACTCTGGATTACATTTGGATTTTTTACTTCCCTCAAAAATTTTTTATTAACCAAAACTCATTGTCGCGAATTGCTCAAAAACAGTCAAAAACGTGATGTTGAATCTGATACAGATTTCATCGCGGAATATCTCTTTTGTCTCTAGTATTGATTGGAGGGAATATTTACATTTTATCAGTTTTCATGTTAGCATACAGCAATACCCTTTACCAAAAACAGTCGCTTACTATTCCAGTAGTTGGAACGCAAATTTAATATAGAACTATCCAAGTATATTTGTTAGCGAAAACCAATTTTCGGGGATTTCTCAAAAATTGTAAAAAAAAAGTATAGTTGTTAGCCAAAACCAATTTTAGGGGATTTCTCATTGTAAAAAATCCTAAGGTTTATGTTTCAAAGCCTCATTCAAGCAGTGGAGTTTGTATTTTTTGAATGGATTTCATAGATTTTACAGTATGATTTCATAGATTTTACAGTATGATTTTGCAAACGTTGCGTTGGATACATTTTTTACCCACACGGTTTAACTAAAGAATAAAAGATCTTTGCAAGCTTCCAGAAATCGAAACCTTGCATGTTAGCTCCGAATCTGTTTTCTTTGGAGGGATTTGGACGGATCCTTTGATCACAATAGTCGATGAAATAACGCAATACCAACTCAAGCGGCGTTTTAAAAGGGAGCTAGAACTTTTCCTTGCGAGAAATGTTTCTGCAGCCCATTTGATTTTGTTTCATACACATTTTTATGCACAGCCACGAGCAAATTGTTCGTATTAACTTATATTATATTATATGTATTAAATTATACCTTATATGTATAGATATCTATTTTATTTTTATTGTTAAACTCTTGGTATGAATAAGTACTCGTTACTATCTGTAAATGATGATGATGATGATGATGATGATGATGATTATGATTATGATTATGATGATGATGATGATGATGATGATGATGATGATGATGATGATGATGATGATGATGATGATAATTCTCTTGTCCCATTTCAGATTTGCAATTTTCATTCATGTTATGTGATAATACAGTGGCAGCACCGAAGGAACATTTGAAATTCGATATACTTCCTTACAAACAGTCACACCATGCCTGTGCCGGAACAAGTTATGGTCCAACACGTTGTGAAGGTTTTCCCGGGCGATATTATTCCGGGCGTTCATTCTACTAGTTTATGGATTGAAGAACATGCGACTACAGTTGACGTTATTGAAGGATTACTCGAAAAACTCTCAATCACTGCCGAAGCTAAAAAGTTCGATTTAGTCGAAATTTACAATGATACTGGTGAATTTCCAGAAACTCCGGAAATTCGTGGCCGATCGCGGACAATGCAAGAGTTTGAATCTCCGGTCAAAGTACAACGTGACTGGCAGTTTAAGCAAGAGTCCGTTGGAAATTTAGGCGAATATCGAATATACCTAAGACAGAAAGCGGAGAATTTAGAAGCAGATGAATTGCCGGATGTTCGAGTGACCTGGATGGACGGAATAAGCACTTCTTTGACACCGGATGATTTTAATTTTGATCCGGTTTTCCGTGAGAATGAAGAAATTGACGATTTAGTAGACCTACCAGTTTTGAATGAAGAAATTCTTCTGGAGAATTTACAGCGAAGGTTTAACCGTGGAAGGATATACACATATGTCGGAGGAATTTTGATAGCTATTAACCCGTTCAAGTTCATTCCTATTTACAATCCGAAATACGTATTGTCTTATCAACATAAAAAACTGGGAGAGTTACCTCCTCATATATTTGCAATAGCAGATATAGCGTACCATCGGATGTTGAAGGACCGTATGAACCAATGTATTGTTATTAGCGGTGAATCCGGATCAGGAAAAACAGAAAGTACAAAGCTAGTCTTACATCATCTGACAGCACTAAGTCATAAGACGCAAGCTACGGTTCTCGAGCGAACTATCTTGGCAGCTGGGCCTGTTTTAGAGGTAAGGAGTCTTTGTTCTCATCGTCCCCTTGCGAAAATGAACACAATATCGAAGTCCTCAATGTGTTGAAGCTATTCTTAAACTTGATTTCCACTAGGTGTGAAATATCACATGCGCTACATTTCCAACTGATCTGATTGGGTGACTAGAAAGCAATGTCAATTAAGAACATGATCGTTTGTAGCTGAAAAAATGGAACGTAGTCAGCGGTACATTTTGCACACCAAGTAAAGATCAGGTTAAGCAGTTTTTGTCGTCTATATATGGTAGCGCTACGACAAATTTGCCTAATGGCATTCTTATTACCGTAAAATCTCTATTTAACTCCCCTCTCTCCTAACCCCCCTTCTCTATCAACCTAAAGTTTTGATTAGGCCCTCTCTATTAAAGTAGATAAACGGAGATATAGCGATCTAGTCTAAACATAGCACAAAAGAACGACACGCACCACTTATGTTTCTATTGTTTTCATCGATTGGGAACATCAAACACAATAGGTAATATTTGGATTGATCTAATGCCCCTAGCTAAGCTACTTTTAACTCCGTTGATTTACTTTAAGCCCAACTCATCTATCAAATAGTTCTATGAGGTTTTTGTTTTGTTTTGTGCAACACGTGTTAATTTCGATATTCTTGCAGATTACCCCTGCATAAAAGGAGAAATTAATACATTTACCTTTAAAATAATGAAAGTAATTCTTTGTTTTGTCATTCGTAAATATATGTTCCATCTGATTTTGATCGTAATAAAAGTGGTGGTTACGAGATATTTCCGGAAAAATAGATTGGTGCAATTCTTTAAAGAATTTATCCAAATTTTCTTTACCTCACGAAATACCTACATTCTTTCCTAGTTTGGATATCGAAAAGTGGAAAATATTTGCGCAAGTAGTCCTGCTACAATTATCATAAATTATCTATTATCTATTTGATGTGGGCTATGTATGAAAATAGCTGTATTGCAGCTAATCAATGTCTACTGTAGAAAGAAGTACCCAAAAATAGAAATGAAAATTACAATTGCACTTATTTAGCTGTTTGCTATTTGCACTTATTATGTCTAGGTCTATTGCAATTTCTTTTGTTCCTGTACATGTTCCTTTTCGTCGCCTAGGCTTTCGGAAATGCAAAGACATGCCACAACAACAACTCAAGTAGATTTGGAAAATTCACAGAAATAACGTACAGGGCAGATGGCGTTGTGTGTGGGTAAGAATGTCCTTTACTTTTGAATTATAATCTTGCGTCTTTCCAGCACCATGACAAAATTTAAAGGGTGTGACAAACCATCTTACGGCGTTTGCCAGGATGTACGATACTAAATTTTCTATCAAATTTCGTTAATAATTTAATTTGTGTATCATATCCCCCTCCGCCATCTGTGATCATATTAACCAATCAGGTCACGCCGCGTCGGTGTAAGATTTTTCAGTGTTGGACAGAGCTAACAATAATGATTTTGATTTGCTTATTCATGTAGGTTTATTAATTTTGTGCGATCATTCATCTCTTAACCCGCAGCAATCTTCTATCCCCTTAGCTCTGTTTTGGGTATTGTCCTTCGGGCTTGCCCCATTATTTAATTTTTACGTAGGATTTTGTAAAAACGCACTTTTGGTAGTTTATTGTCTTTATGGATATAAATTTAGCCTCCGTGCTTGTGCAAGTTTGGTATTCTGATTAACATGGCCTAGCCTTATTCATTAACTTATTACTTTCGCAATACTTATTCTTCATTCTATCATATCTGTGAGATCAAGATTTCCTCAAAAATTGCTTGAATTGGTCATATGCAAGGTCCATCACTAGTGGCTATTTATGCGCTCCCTATACAGCTATAATATTAGCCTTTAATCAAGAAGCATGCATAATTTCATATCTGCAGCAAATTCTATGTCCCTTGAAAATCAGCTTCAGTGTAGACTTCCTGTTTTCGGTACTTTACTTTCCATATCATGAAATTACGAAACAAACTTTTTATGTATAAAATCATGTTTACATGTCAATAATTACTTTTGAGCAAAGCTCGCGAGAAATGCTTTTCCCCAGTTGGGGTGGCCTGCCATTTCCCGTGGTTTTCAGAAAAGGTTATTTCTCTCGCCTAAAGCTTCTGGTCTATTTCAGTGGTCTTGCATAACCAAAAGATGCCGCTGTTCCTAACCTTCAGCTGTTTTTGCGGTCATACATAACCAAAATAACTCGCCCTAATGGTACTATGCCCACTCTTTTGTCGGTTCCTATTATCATTGACAACGAAAATGACCCGCCCATGTACTATTGGTTAGCAATTAATTAAGAATAGACGATCACGCTACAGATGGCGGCTTGGAACTTGTTACCAAGATATGCATTCCATTCCAATCAAGAATCTTTAATAATTCTATAGGGATTCGATTAAAGAACACAATGCAACTTGGTAAAATTCGTCCCCGCCATCATCTAGTGCAATCATGTATTGCCTTAAAAGTTGACTTTCATCAAATTTGATGCAGCGATGATAGAGAATGCCCCTGATAGACCCATCCTGCTAATTGTCATTATCAGGGCATGCTATGAACTTCATGGCATGGACATACGAAGAAGTTTCGCCAAATGAGACTGTAAAATATTTGATCGTACGGTAGATTTGTGAAATTCATCCAATTGATTGATTGATCACATTTTTGCCGGCAGATCTTGAACGGTAGATTTTTAAAACGGAAATCTAACCGGCACATTTTGATGTCGGCATCGTGTGAACAATCGAAAATGATGAAAGCAGAACATTTTTTGACGCTTTCAAAACGAGCTGATCGATTCTTAAGGTGTACGTACATTTTTTGGCATCAAATTCTTGGGGGGATTGCAACAAGTTTGTTACCGTCAAATTTCCTACCGTTTTCAAATTGTGCCGGTATCGTGTGAACTCTAGCTAAAATTTGCTACTGTCACATTTTTCACCGTTTTCAAAATGTGCCGGCATCGTGTGAACGTAGTCTAATTTGCTGTTGTTTTTATACCCTCAAAAATTGGACTTACCAGCGTTTTTAGAATGTTTAATTACTTTTACCGTTATTGCCAAATCTTTTCTTTTTCAGTGCTGTGATGCGAAAATATCTTCTGGAGAAATCAAGAATTGTTGCCCAAGCAGATAGTGAAAGGTAAGTTACCACCATCTCTCTGTCGGTGACGAAACACCGGGTGACCTTTAAAAATGTGTCTTCATTAGCATATGGCTCAAATCTTTCAAATCTTTAAAAAAAGTGGGTGTAAAATTCTATTGCATTTTTCTTTGGATTGAATGGCTTGAAGGAACTTTGGGTACTTTCCTGCAAATCTGCCGTGGAAATTTTTTGATATCTTGATGATTTTGAAATTGGCGGCGTTTTTATTTTTGTGAAAGGAATTCATGGAAAATGTTTACAAAATTAAAATCATCGTAAATCCTAAACCAATGGACGAAAAATGATACAATATTCAAGAAAACCATAGTTTATGGAGGTCTACAATATCGTTGTAAGCAGAAATCTGTCCCTTTTCTGGTTTAGGATTTAGAAATTTGATGACGTCACAGCCTCAGAGACAATAAATGCCGCCATTTTGAAAATAATCAAGATATCAAAAAATGTCCACTTTAGATGTACAGGAAAGTACCCTAAAGTTCCTTTGAAGTCATTTAATTCAAGGAAAAATGTAATAGAATTTTACACCCACCTTTTTAAAGCTTTGAGCCCTATGCTGTCTTGGTTTGAAATATTTGATCACAAAAACTATTTGACTGATTTCATTCTAATTGTCTTCATTCTGTTACTTGAAGATCATCTTAGATTAGCGTAATTGATACTGTTCTTGATCAACTGGTTTTGATTATCTTTAGAATGGTGAAGAAATTTGACCCACAGTCTTGTCAACTGCGTCGAATCAAATTTCTTTATTAGTCGCGGTTACAGATAAGAGAAGCACCACCATTATTTGCGTATGTTATCTGGTGAATGAGACCCTGGCAGCCCATTGCTGAATTTGAGCACACTTGTCATCTGACTCCAAAGAAATTTCAATCCGAAAAGACAAACAAACTGACCTAAAACGAAGATTCTATTGTCAAAAATTCTGCGAAACGCAATACATTTTGCGTGAAATCGTTTCTCGCAAAATTGATGCCCTGATGATAAGCCTACTAATTTGATTGATTTCCTAAGAGAGAACTTGACAAAGAAATTAAACTACCTCGTGTAAGGAAATACGCTGTAGAAGAATTTATTCGACTTCGTAAAACTCGTTTTCTCGAGAAATATTACGTATTCGCAGATATTTTTGAATGAAACAATTTTTCAGAACTTTCTCTGAATTTTTTCAATAAAAAGAAAAACGCCTCCATTTTGAAAATAATCAAGATATAAAAAATTTCAATTTATGACAAAGTTCCTTTCAAGCCGTTCGATTCAAAGAAAAAAGAAATCGAGTTTTACACCACCTTTTAAAGATTTAAATCCTATGCTGTTGGTTAACGGACCTTATATTTGCACCTACTGTTGTCTACCTAACTGCAAGTGTCTAATAGAGTCACAACTCTATAGTTCCTGCTGCGTTGTGAGTGCAATTTTCTGCATTATAGGAACTACCATGTTTTCTACTATCTCTTGGTTGGTGCTAATCCAAGTGAAAAGCAAGCATTACATCTTTATCAGCCCCAAGACTATAGTTATCTCAATAAGGTAAATTCTTTACTGTTTCTTCTACTTTATAGCATAGGTGCTGAATCTTGAATATTGTCAAATTCTGGCGGAGAAGGTGATAGCTATATCAATACACCACTTCGATTAGCAGCCTCGTTTTGGAGATTACTGAAAATTCTTTCATACGAAATTTTAGAGCCCGGATTCGGATTTAGCGCTCAAAGTTTAGCCTAACCACAAGTTTTCATATCACTAGTGGTGATAATATTGATTTTATAGCGATGTAAAGTTTGAAAATCTATAAGGGGCTTGACCATGACTTGGGGTGTAAAGTTTCACCCCGAACGATTTTTGCGGTCAAATCCCTTACAAAGTTTTAAACTTTACATCGTCATAAAATGAGTGTTACAAGCGCTAGCAGTTTGAAAACCTGCAACTAGGCTAAAGTTTGGGTGCTAAATCCGAATCCGGGTTCAAAATTTTCATGTGAAGAATAGGATGAAATTTCGAATGAAGTGGTGTATAGAAAACTTAGATTTTGGTCGTTTTTACCTGCTTTTACGGAACGGAAAGAAGTATATATAAAGCTTCACACAACTAAAAGCTACGGAAGGGAGATAGAGATTTTCGAAATGTTTGTTTGCAACCTCGTCCCTAATACTTGAGTATATACTTAATCAAGGGAGCGAAGGATTATCGCAAGATTTGCAGGCATGGCAAAGACTTCTAGTCATTATAGGCTTAATAAAGCAAAACGTGGGTAACATATTCTACAGGTTCCATTCAACTCCAGGTTTTGCCAAGCATCATAAATCGGACGAAAAAACTATATTCTTTTGCAGATTTTTTGTCAGCTTCGAATCATAGATTTTCTCTTCGCAGCTTCAATGTTGCTCAACAAAATAGCTTAGCAAATGCATGAAATTAACATAGATTAAATTCTGTTCAATTTGCAAGATTATTAAGAACAACTTTGATGCAAAACCAGATGAAAATATGCGATTGTCTTTGTCAAATTTCCATTGACGAGTCGATGCTTAGCCAAAGCACTTTCATTTCAAATGTCACACGAAGCTTCACGTCTAAATGCTCCTTTAACCCTCTCAGGCGCTGTGTCCCACTTTTGAATTTTCTCGTCCCACTTTTTGTGAAAAAATCGAAGTGATCAGAAATGGATGAAATTTGGCACCAAGGTCAATTCTAGCTCGCTGATTTCGAATCTGCTTTCAATTTTTGAAAATGTTGTCACACTTTGTCGCTATGTGGCTCTAAAAGTGGAACACATAGCAAATATCTGCCGAATCGACACCGATCATCAAAATGGCTCAAAATTACAGGAAAATTTGTTGTGGACACAATGTGACGCCCCTAAATTCGAATCTGCTGTCACTTTTTGAAATCTTTGTCACCATTTGTCTCTGTGTGGCTCTAAAAGTGGAACAAATAGCAAATACACTGTGGAATCGACACCGATCATCAAAATGGCTCAAAATTACGGGAA
>REGM01000410.1:150964-174724 GCA_004194415.1 Aurelia aurita
CCACTTTTAGAGCCACATAGCTACAACGTTTGACAACATCAAAAATTGAAAGCAGATTCGAAATCAGCGAGCTAGAATTGACCTTGGTGCCAAATTTCATCCATTTCTGATCACTTCGATTTTTTCACAAAAAGTGGGACGAGAAAATTCAAAAGTGGGACACAGCGCCTGAGAGGGTTAAGGCAAGCCATGATTATCTATGTAGCCAAGTATTAGGAAGAAGTTTGTGAAATAAGTTTCGAATATCTTCATTTCGCTTCCGTAGCTTTTTATTTTGTGAAGAGTTGTTAAAACGAGGTAAAAGCGACCAACATTTTCGTTTCCCATTGTCGATTGTTCTTGCTAATGTTGCCTCAGCCTTAATTTGACATTATTCAAGATTCAGCGCCTGTGCTTTACTACATATCTCATCTGATAAGGACAAATATTCCATTGGTCGAAAGAGTATGATGCAGGGTCGTTCTAGCAGTAGCATAAGGAGTGCCAGGTATGTAAAAGAGGGTCTCGATGTTTGCATAAATGTACGATTGTTAATTGTCACCCAGTTTCAACTATCACTAATTTTTTTAGGGTTGGTTGGGGCAAAAAGGGATCAGAGTTGGGCACAATGGGTCACTTGATTTCTTCAAAAAATTGAAGCAAAGTGTCCTTGGTTGTAAAGTTGCAACTTTTTCAATGAATGAAATTGTCTTTGTTCTTGATAGAAACTGATTTTCTTTGACTAAAGCATAACAGCAGTGAAATTAATGAATTTGTCAATGACCCCCCCCCCCCCCCCCCACTCTGACCCATTTTGCACCACTCCATCCTATTAACAAAGTTAACATAGATATGAAAATTAATTTTATTGAAATCAGTCAAACCCTGCGAAAGGTATGGAAGATTTTGGTTCGAAGTTTTTTATGGAAAGCTTAAAAAAGGACAAAAAAATATGGATAAAATTCTGTCATGCTCTCAGCTTCAAAACAATGGCAACGAGCAATGAAGAATATCCCTTGCGCAAAAAGATGTAAGCATGGTTTATTTTAGCCTGCGTCACAGACCATAATGAGGGAGAGTTATGGTCTGTGTGATGGACTCACTTTTGTTGTTCCAGTTTCACAGAGATCTTGTGAAATCTGTTATTCAAATAATGATATTGGCTTGTCTAACTCNCTGACCCATTTTGCACCACTCCATCCTATTAACAAAGTTAACATAGATATGAAAATTAATTTTATTGAAATCAGTCAAACCCTGCGAAAGGTATGGAAGATTTTGGTTCGAAGTTTTTTATGGAAAGCTTAAAAAAGGACAAAAAAATATGGATAAAATTCTGTCATGCTCTCAGCTTCAAAACAATGGCAACGAGCAATGAAGAATATCCCTTGCGCAAAAAGATGTAAGCATGGTTTATTTTAGCCTGCGTCACAGACCATAACTCCCCCTCGTTATGGTCTGTAACACAGGCTAGGTTTATTTCAGCTTCTAATGAGCTTGTTACACCATAAACGTTTACGTGAAGAGTGGGGCAAAATAGGTCGTTGAAAAATTTATGGATTCCACTGCTGGTATGCTTTAGTTGAAGAAAATCAATTTCTATCATGAGGAAATGCAATTTTATTAATTGTAAGAACTGCAAGTTTACAACCAAGGACACTTTGCCTCGATTTTAGAATAAAAAAGTCGTTTGATCCATTTTTCCCTTCTCTGACCCATTTTCCCCACGCCTCCCTATTATTTGAGTCACTGCTACGGGTGCGCCAAAAAAGTTCACGTGATTGAAAAATCATAGTACCTAAAATGCTGGATGGATTTGAATTAATCGAATTTCACTTAAAAGCAGAAAGACTGAAGTAGTTTTGTGATTTTTCTCGCGTTTTTAAGAGCAAGGAAAGCATAGTCAAATTTAACTTTACGAAAATTCATTGGTTGCAAGATGGCTGAAAAAGAGCCTAAAACACTCGATGAAATCGTAAGGAATCTATCACACAGAGCACTACGCAGAGACTCTCAAGAGTTACAGGAAATTTATTTTTATATGTATACCAAAGTTTTCTATCCCAAGGCAATAGATGTGCAGACGACATCTAATACCCGTGGAAAAGTGTGTGCTCTGTGTAAGAAGTTTCTTTACGATTTGATTGAGTGTTTCCGGACATTTTTCTGGTATTTCGCAAAATAGGGATTTTCGTAAAATCGA
This sequence comes from Aurelia aurita, assembly GCA_004194415.1. Classification (NCBI taxonomy): domain Eukaryota; kingdom Metazoa; phylum Cnidaria; class Scyphozoa; order Semaeostomeae; family Ulmaridae; genus Aurelia; species Aurelia aurita. Next base: position 153,147 of record REGM01000410.1, read on the forward strand.
AGTTACCTACCGCATTTCCTCTAATAAACGCCTAGCCTCTATTTTCAATACTCATAAAACACGAGAAAAGTCAACAAAAAATTCTTCGGACTTTCGGCTATCAGATAGAATTTATCCAATTGCCATCCATCCATTAGTCTAGGTGAATAATAATAATAATAATAATAATAATAATAATAATAATAATAATAATAATAATAATAATAATAATAATAATACTAATACTAATACTAATACTAATACTAATACTATATTTCTACAGGTCACCAGTTAGTTTCAGCTACCGAAAGCTGCTATCACTCTGGGACCTGTTAAAGAATAAACGTGAAAATTAGAAAGTACATAAAGTTTTTAAAAGCTAACAAGTTAAAATTACATTTTCAATCGCCTGAACTTTTTTTAGCGCAAGCGGTAGAACTTATTGCGGGCTTTATAAACTACTAGATTAAATATGGATGAAGGTATGTGTGTTTTATTTCGTGAGTTTGCAAGAATTCCCGTCAATTATGTGAAATTAGAAAGGTAGGAAAAAGAATGGATGCAGATGATGCAGGTTTTATTTGAATGAGGCTAAAAATAATTTGAGGTGTGTCAGAGTTTGTCGAAATTTAGTGCTTCAGCAGAATGAATTAAAAATCTGAGTGGACTTGCTTTGTGATTTCTCTCTGTTGATTTGCATCAGCACGTAGATCTACACGAGACAGACAAGCAATATTTACCAAAACTTAAACTGTGACATTGCATGTTGGAATAAGGGCTTTTGGCTTATTTTAGATCCTCTTATATTGTTTTATTTACAGTAAGGCCCTTGGGCAAAGTAAAAGTACAACGCAACCTAATAACAATAGTGCTTTATTTGAATTCGTTAGTTTAAGAGATGATAGTGCGGAAATGGCATATTCATGTGAAATCGATCAAAATATTGTCAAGCGTAAATTTTGGAGAATCGCCAAGATTGTGTTTACATTTGAAATATCCTCATTTCACGATTTCGTTTTACAGAGTCAATGTTATACAATTGGGAATGTCGATGAATCTTATGAATTCTTGAGACTGCAACAGGCTATGAGAAGCATTGGCTTTTCTGGAGAAGTTCAGCAAAGGTTTGTTCACCTGTTGTTTATGTTTGTCAATATTCCAATACCCCAGGGAATTTTCTTTCAGTAAGGGAGGGGGGATAGTAGGGATTACCATCGTAACATAATTAAGATTACGTGTTTTCGGGAATAGAATAACTTTAACATACATTTTACTTGATGCCTTGAAACAGTTAAACCTTATATATTCCAACATTTAAGACCAGTTTAGTATCTGAACACAGGCAAGGGAATTAATTTGATAATTCTCAATTAACGCAGTATGCTTCAAGCCAGAGGTAACTCTCAAAACATGCAGATTCTGCTGAATTCAGAATTCAAAGCTGTTACAAAGATTAGCTGTGTCTAAAAGTAACTGATTGTAGCCTAAATGTACCAAGCAAAGTCTGTAAAATGGATATTCTGACTGAAGTTTTGTAATCTTTTAAGTGAGTATCCTTTGTTACATCCGATGCATACCTTTATTTCCTGGCGCTAACACTGTAGTCGCCATATTGCGTGTAGGCCACCAACAAAGCAGATGGCATGTTCTAAATAGTTGCTAAACGCATACTGTTTTTCGTGCATGTTTTGTGTGGATCATAGTCTTTGTATTTCGAAAAGAAGCCATTACATATGTCAACAAAGGTAATGTCATGCTCCTGTCTCTTATGGGAGGTGTGCTGAAACTTGCTGTCAATTGCTGCAAAAATTGTGACCTATTTTAAGCCTGGTTCTCATTAGGTCGTTGAAGTGGCTGGAGTCGTGGAACAGACAGACGTCCATAACGACCCAAAAGACTCAAAAGCCTGAATGTAAACGGCGAAAGTAAACTCCTCAGCGACCCTGATTACCCCTACGACTTGGTTGCTCTAACGACTCCAGCGACCGCAACGACGTAATGGGAACCAGCCTTCAGTGATAAAAGCATTATTTTGATACAAAATACTGCAAACAATATATTTTAAAAGATCACAGAGAGCGTGATTTGATTATTACAAGAGTTATGAAATTTTCTTACACTTAGGGGCCTTGTTATTGATTTTTCTTTATGTCTGTGGCTTTAATCTCTGTGGAAGGATTTAAGTTTGCAAATTTGTCGAATGAAATTTCTAATTTTTGGAAAACCTGATAATTTGCAGTTTGCAAGCTGAATAGAATAAATATTATTTTTTCTGAAGCTGTTGGGTCTGAAATAGACCCTGGTCACGTAATTGCAGTCAAAATTTGCAGTTCTTCTGGATGAAAACTTTTTTGGCCAAAACTAGGTTAGCTTTATATTAATGTTTGGGTGTACTGTAGTTCTGACATCATGTAATTTCCATTGCAGGCTCTTTGCAGTATTGTCTGCCATACTTCACATTGGTAACGTCGACTTTGCACCGGTAAGGGGTCTGGGTTGTATTCTTATCAGCCTGTTTCGTAATTTCCTTTCTATTTCAACTCGATTTTTCTCCTTTTGTAGCTTTGAAATATTTATTGTGACTTTTTCGATCAGAAACTAAACATTTTTGACTGTAATGTGCTTTATTAAGTCAGTATAGTCATATAGATTGCTTTTTAAAGGCCTATTGCCAACCATGTTCCTTTGTGCGCCGAATAGAAAGAAAGACAAAGAGAACCTAGGCCATAAATGACTTTCAGATAATACGAAAGTCGACTGAAGCTCCACAAGGGACGATGGTTAGCAATTAGTCTTTAAGAAACAGTTTCTGACTTCCTCATCAGAGGTGGTATGCAAAACATGTTGTTGAAAGAGTGTTTCAACAGTGCTACGGTGTTTTGTACTTTTAACTAGACAATATAGTTGGTTTCTCGCTATTTTTTTCAATGAGTGCGTAGATTTTTAATTTTAACTAGCCCTGACATCAGCTAGTTCTTGTCGTCTTTACGTAATGAGAACATTATATAATCGTTTAGTATATTCTTTATTATTTATTACACTATTTCCCAGATCTCTGCTTGAACGAGGAAATTATGGGTGACAGTGCTCAATTTTATGGGGTCTTTGCAACCAGTATACATTGCATGTGCCATCTCTTTGTTGGCGGCCATTTTCGTTGACCATGAGAATGGTGACAACGAAGAGACCACAAAAGGATGTATTCACAAAGTATACCGGTTGCAAAGGCCCCTGTAAGGCCTCGTTTCCATTACTTCGTTTTTAAATGTCCTGTTCCCAAATGACTCGATTTTCAGTTGAATTAGACCGCTTCTTTTACTCCGTTTTCCTCAAGAGGGCTTCACATGAAAACGGGGGGTGTTTCCATCGATACTCTTCATGATGTTAAAACGATGATTTATTTGGCATGCGACAAAGACCAAACACAATTGAAATAATGATATCATCGTTTTCGAAATGCTCCACTTTGGTGTTTCCTTGTAAACGATGTGTTTCGAAAAGCATTTTCAAAGTGATCCGTTTCGGAGCGTTTACTGGAAACGCAAACCCAAAAGCGGATACATTCTGCTCTGTTTTCACGCAAAAATGGAGTACTGGTAACAGGGCCTAATTGGGAAAGGATTGCTCCACAACCGGTCAATAGTGAGCTAATGTACAGTAAACATCCGCGTATAAGGACCGATTAGATTAAGAACCTACAGGCTGAAATTTTCTTCTTAGACCCCCATCTTAAAAGAGCCCATAGTATAATTCACTGTATAAGAATCCAGGCTTACTTGCAAACTTGTAGGTTCTTATACGCAGGTGTTTACTGTACCTCATGATGTAAGTAGCGTGTACTTTGCTTTTATAAAGCGTATCATCGTTCTCTTATAGAAAGAAAGAATCGAAGATGCAGTGGACATAAAGGACAATGGGGTCGTTGATATTGTTTCAGAGCTGTTGAAGGTTAGCTTTCTTGGGATTTCATTCAATACGCTTTTTCGCAATGCTTGGTGTTCAATCTCATGTAACAGTGCAATCTTGGTTCCAATTTCTAGGCACGGCGTAACATCTAAGTTGGTTCAGAATTTCTGACAATCATTGTCACCATTCTACAGCTATTTTTGGTGTTGCTATTTTGGAGTAATTGAAATTTTTAAAGATTTTTGAAAGTTACGATCCGAGAATCTTGCTTCTATGATCTGAAAGTGTGACTGAAAGTCCTGCTTCTACAGGGTGTCGCAAAAAAACTGTTCGACATTTGATTAAGCATTGACACGATAAAATTAATGGGCTTCTTGGTAACACATCCTTCTACCTAAGACCTTAAAAACATAAAGGGCTGTGTGCGTCATCCTAGGCTAACAACGTAGTTATATGGTCTCTTCTAGAAGTGTCTAACAAGGCTCTTTTCATATCACAAATAAAATAACTTAAACATTACAGTATACCAATATTCTGTTGCTGTCATAGCTGGAAAGGACATTATGTCATCGAGCTCTAACTACAACACCTGGCAAGGCTGTGAACAACATCACCAAATGATACTTCCAAACGAGTTGCCTGCGGCTCTGCAACGCTACATCGACTTGATTTGCAATTTATAGATGCTTTATACTTATGATAAAGTTGACATACATTTTTTAACAGGTCGACAAGCAAATCCTAGTAGACGCATTCACGATTCGTAGGATAGTAACAAGAGGGGAAGTTCTCATTAGACCATACAAGGAAGCCGAAGTAAGTTGTCACATTTTCATACTCTTCTGTGTTCACCATAATTTTGTAGCATCGCCAATAAACTATATATTACTCCCGTCTGGCGCAGCCTATAACAGGCAGAAAGTTTGCTGCAAGGGATGGACCACTTTCTGAAGAACATTCAGTGTAGAAATATCAGTGTGTCGGTGTTAAATGGAATAGACCTGGTTACCTTGGCTCGAGCAACGAGTCTAAAGATATTTTACTGACTTTTAAGCTCTCTATGCAAGCATGAATAAGAAGGAGTTGCAAGGAAACAATTTCGTGTCGTGTTGTGATGTTTTGTTTTCGTTAACCATGTATTTCATGCCTTAAGTAGCTTAATATTTCATGCCTTCAGGAGCATAATATTTCATGTGTGGAATATTATTTCACTGTGTCAGCATATGCTGAACTCTTTAAGTGAAGATCTCAATAAGCTAATGTCTAATGGTTGATTGAGGCCTGAATTAGGTCGCCTGTAATTTGGGCTCAAGGCTTCGTATGCCCCTGACAATGAAATTTCAACATGGACCCAGTTTTCACCCTCCTTGTGTGCATAATGTTTTATCTTTGTTTGCCGGTGTTCTGATCTCAGTATTTAGTAGGTGTAAAGTGTAAAAAATGTACCTACTGAAGATAGAACGAGGCAGAGCACTGGCTCAAAAGCCTTTTGATGTAGCTTGCTTTGTAGTCAAGGTACTGCCTCGTTGCCACTACTTTAATCGTTGTTTTGAACCTTTCAAGGCAATAGCAACTAGAGATGGAATGGCTAAAGCTCTGTATGGCTCTATCTTTGACTGGATTGTATTGCAAGTAAGTGCGTTGTTACGTTTTGACCCCATTTTCCACAACTATTGGATAACCAAAACATTTTCTCTTTGTGTTATGAAATCTTACGGAACAGTAACAATACAGGGATGTGCAAAAGGTTTATATCTCTGATGTGCAAAAGGTTTATATCCCTATTTCTTAAGTCTGACTTTGATTTTGACACCTTACTCTGTGCCGTAGGTTAAAGGTAATGTGTCCATATATAAAGCCAGCGTATACCCAACCTGTCAACATCCATCAAATTCTCGGCCAATGATTGGTTGATATTCAAACTGATCACATGAATAGAGAAAATTGCTGTAAGCAACCTTTTGTGATCACAAAATGATGAAACGTCACTGGCAGTGGGAACAAAGCGTTCTTAATCCGTCCCTTGTTTTGTGGAATGTCTGTTTTGCTAGATTTCAATAGCAGTCGCAAAAGCAACCTTTTATGCGTGATTGAAAAGAAACTTTATTTGATCGCATGCCTTCCTCTGGGAGACCTACTTGTATGGACACATTACCTTTAAGGATTTGCTGAGGTCTCAACTCATCTCAGAATTGTCAGCTTTTAGAAAATGCTACTCTCTTCAGATTATGATGCTTTCAAACAGCAACAGTTTTCTTTATATAAGGTACCGTTTAAAGGCAGTCTGTCACCTATCCGCTTTGCTGCACTATATTCAGAGCCCAACATCACGAANACGGAACAGTAACAATACAGGGATGTGCAAAAGGTTTATATCTCTGATGTGCAAAAGGTTTATATCCCTATTTCTTAAGTCTGACTTTGATTTTGACACCTTACTCTGTGCCGTAGGTTAAAGGTAATGTGTCCATATATAAAGCCAGCGTATACCCAACCTGTCAACATCCATCAAATTCTCGGCCAATGATTGGTTGATATTCAAACTGATCACATGAATAGAGAAAATTGCTGTAAGCAACCTTTTGTGATCACAAAATGATGAAACGTCACTGGCAGTGGGAACAAAGCGTTCTTAATCCGTCCCTTGTTTTGTGGAATGTCTGTTTTGCTAGATTTCAATAGCAGTCGCAAAAGCAACCTTTTATGCGTGATTGAAAAGAAACTTTATTTGATCGCATGCCTTCCTCTGGGAGACCTACTTGTATGGACACATTACCTTTAAGGATTTGCTGAGGTCTCAACTCATCTCAGAATTGTCAGCTTTTAGAAAATGCTACTCTCTTCAGATTATGATGCTTTCAAACAGCAACAGTTTTCTTTATATAAGGTACCGTTTAAAGGCAGTCTGTCACGCATCTGATTGGCTGCAGTATAGTCAGAGCTCAACACAACGAATGTCTTTGTGAATCTGTGCATTGGGAACAAAGGAGGGCTGATCTGTATCACTTTCTACGGCCGTAGAAAGTGATTAGGATCAGCAGCCATTCAGTTCTCCTATTCTTTGTATTGTCCTGATCACCCAATCAGATGCGTGACAGACTGCCTTTAAGTGCGAGGCGATATCATTAACTTTATCTGACCAGACACAATGTGGGACCATACCTTGAATATTATTTCATTTGTGCTCCAATAAACAAGCTTTGACACTTAAGTTCTGTTATCAGCATATGTTCTGGAGCTCATGACTCAAGGAGCTTACAAACTAAGAAGAAACATTAAGGTGTCATCATCTGGAGTAAATCTTCGACGTATGAAAATAACTATCAAACATTTTTTTTTTCATTCAAACACAAAGATCCATTTTTGAAACACCTCTTACATAATGTATTTGCTGGAGTGAATGCCTTTAAGATTTGATATCAATGAGAATTAAGTTATAAGATATCTTTATACAGCTACAAGATGTATTCTATCCCTTTCCCCCTTTTTGCTTTATCAGTAAAACACTCAGTTGAGAACAAAAGTATTTCTTTAACGGAAAAAGATCAAAAGAGCCTCCCTCTAATTTTTAATAGGTCGATACATGTTTTAAACAGTACGTAAAGGCTGGTTTCCAGTAAATGGAATCCTCAGAGCGGGCAGAATTTTAAACAATAAAAGGTTACTCAGACGTAACTTTCTATTCAAGTTCAAAGCGATATTTTCTCTCGTAAACAATAGAAGTCTCGTCCGCTGGGAAAATTCCACTGACTGCAAATCAACCTTTATATGCAAGTATACTCGTTCCAAATATTAGGGAAGAAAATTATTAGACTGCTCCTGGTTGTTTCCGTAGCACTCACAGAAATGATTATCTTCTAACCCAGAATTCACTTAAAAGAGGATCCTTATTGGCATTTTATGCAAATTTAGCTAAATGATGCTGTGCTGGAAATTAGAACAAAGTCATTTCTCTTTCAGATAAACCAAACGTTGAAGTCGAGGCATAATTCCAGAATGTCAGATGTCAAGGTAATTTTCTCTCCCTTTCATTTGTATGTGCCGGTTTCAGTACCGTCTAGACGCGGATATCAGGGCTTGCCCTTATAACCGAAAAGCTTTAAAAACGACATTTTTTATTTTTCCAAATCGATTCACTTAAAGGCATGCTCTTATATAAATTTTAACCCTGCTTTTGCTTATTGGGAAGAGTGAAAATAAAAGAGGAAATGAACTTGGAAGTGCCATGTGCTTACTTTGTCGAGGGACCAAAGGAAATTGTGCAATAAGGAGAGCTGTTGATACGAGGCTATTTCGCAAAAATTAATAAAAATCAATGTAAATAAAGCATCATCTCTCATCTTTGTGATTTTCTCAAAACAGACTCGTATATATGGGTACTGCCTTTATATTCCGGAAAAGGGCGTGCCCTGATATACGTGGTGCCCTCATATCTGCGTTTATACGGTAATGTCCATTTTTATAAAGAAAAGGGTGATTAACCACTGTGAGTGAGGGGATTCTCGTACTGCCTCGTTTTTTTAAACTTTAGTCAGAAAATAGATAGTTATATTCTATTTTTGATATATGGTTTGGATTATTTTCACAGGCATACTCAATTGGGGTACTAGACATTTTTGGATTTGAAGATTTTGAAGTGAATAGCTTCGAGCAATTCTGCATCAATTTTGCGAATGAAAATCTTCAATACTACCTCAATCAGCACATCTTCAAGATAAGGCAGGATGAATACGTTTCAGAAGGACTGTATTGGGATACTGTCACCTTTGTTGACAATGAATCCTGCTTGAATCTCATCAGTGGTAGGCCAGTCGGCATGATCAACTTGCTTGATGAAGAATGCAGGTATCTGTCTCTTTGTTTTATATATTTTTTTAGTATTTGATGAGTCAGAAATTATCGTTATTTATAGGATGTACGGTCGTAAGTTTTCGGCTATTTTCAACAATTTATACTGGGAAGTATGGTTCATTTGAAACAATTTTAGTTCAAATTACGATACTTGAATTCATAAAATGACAATGAAAGGTAAAATGAGATATGTTCTTCAGCTTTGCACCGTTGCAAAGTAGCTCAAGCAAGCTGCTGCAATGTTGCATTTGCACAGCGCAAAAATCTGTGGCTGGCGTGTTTTTGGAGATAGAATCTTAAGCTGAATCGACCATGCGACAGCTTTTTTGGATGTCAGATAAGAACGCTCTATTTCTCGTGGCTTACCCTTGGTAACCTTGGCCTAAGTTTATCTTGTATCTTGAATAAGACCGAAATAGATCTTGTAAGGTACCAGTAAGTATTTCTCTAAAATCCCTTCCCGCTCTAAAGTTGTGGATGTTTTAGTTTGGAAACGTTTACCTTGAAGCAAGCTTGAAAAGGGATACATATTTGTGACTTCTCTGCCATCTCTTTTACTTAGGGATCATTGGTCGCTTGTTGCTTAAACATTGTGTTATTTATTGTACAGATTCTCATGATACGCTATTGTAGTTACGAAGATATGGCATTTTATTTTTTACTAAACTAAGACTGCCTCGTTCGAAACATAATGTTCTATTATTTTGCACCTGAACCTTCCCCACGACGGATTTCTGTGTAGACCAGGTGCACAACACATCTCTCTCCGCCCACTCCGAAAGCGCTCACAAGGAATGCCACAGTTTTTGTAGATGACAAGGCTAATCCTTTGAGCTGAGTGCGATGGTGCTGTACGGAAGGTGATGGTGGTAATCAAAATCGGTTGCGTGCACGAAAGGGAAGAAGTAATGTCAGTGCAGCACCTTTCATCTTCCCCAGGGCTTTGTCAATTTTTCGTTGCTACATTCCATTCTCTTTGTTCCTTAGCCTGAGCGTGGGAACGGACGAGTCTCTCCTCGCAAAATTCAACAAACATCACTCATTGAACCAATACTACATTAAACCACCTACGAAAGAGCCAGCTTTCAGTATCATTCATTATGCTGGTACAGTCAAATACAGAGTCAAGGTTTGTGATGTTATATGCCTGCATACATAGATTTGCCTCTAAAATAGCTATGAGCAACGGTAACATTTGCTGAACATGTCAAGAGAGACTATGTGACCCCTGATGAATAAATCTTCTTTGAGAAGATTATGAATTATAGTCTGAACAATAGACCTTTCCCCTGATTACGTCATACACCTGTGAGCGCGTAATGCATTCTGGTAGTTGTATTTAACACGCGATCAGCTGTGTATGTTTTTCTATGGTGATCGTACGGAGTTCTACATTCTATCTCAAAGTTTACAGTGAAAATTCAACGAAATTATGGAAAATGCTTCAAATTTAGCAGACCAGAACATCCCTAGTGTCTTCGAAACTCTTGCACGGGGACTGATGCTTAGGAAAGAGGAGAAAACAAAGATTCCTCCCCGAATAGCGGCGAGAATCCGATGCGGCCTAAAATGTCTGGCGTTAGTCAAGAAAGAAAATGCGAGCCGGTGGCTGCAGGGATCACTTGCTGTGTGCCAGATTGTTTCAGTAAAAGCCAGAGAGACTAAGAGCTTCATTTTACACCATTTCCAATCGCAAAAGCAAGGAAAGTTATGATTTTGGAAAGAGAGGCCTACTTAAAGATAAAGAGAGGAAAATAAAGAGAGGCCTACTTCGAAAGCAAGGAACAGGTTAGGGTTAGGGTAGGAATCTCTGCTGCCAGTCACTGGGGGTCTTTCTCTCTTTTTACCTTCAGCCTTCTGAAACACAAGTTCTTGAAATTTAACTGGTACGTGCTATTTCTGCCCAACTTGACTGCACGCCAAGTCTCTTGGAATTTCCGTTACACCCATGTTGACATAGTCAAGAAGGGTGTACAGCAGGGCACCGACATGTTTGCAGCACCCACCTTGAGCTGCCTTGCAGTTACACTTATTGTTACGGAGTTTTTTACTACTCTATCATAAATCTTTTCACTGTGAAAACTTGGAAATAAATTTAGAGATCTAGTCCAGCCCGTCCAGCCTTCTTTCTCCGTTTGCTTTGCCATTGCAACTTCCCTTGTTTCTTCACTAACGCCAGACATTTTAGGCCGCATCGGCTTCTCGCCGCTATTCGGGGAGGAATCTTTGTTTTCTCCTCTTTCCTAAGCATCAGTCCCCGTGCAAGAGTTTCGAAGACACTAGGGATGTTCTGGTCTGCTAAATTTGAAGTATTTTCCATAATTTCGTTGAATTTTCGCTGTAAACTTTGAGATAGAATGTAGAACTCCGTACGATCACCATAGAAAAACATACACAGCTGATCGCATGTTAAATACAACTACCAGAATGCATTGCGCGCTCACAGGTGTGTGACGTAATCAGGGGAAAGGTCTATTGTCGAAACTAGTATCACGTTATAGTGAATGGCCTGCCTGATAGTAGATGAGATCTCATAGATTTATAAATATCTTATTGTATTTGATAATCTCCACGTGTGCACTAAAAAAACAAAACCAGAGAAACAATGACGTGTGTCGGCGTTTTCTGTGTCTTATTTTATAGACCACACTATTTAGCTCAGGTTATTCACTTTGATATTCATCATATAAGATGTTGTCTGTACCTAGAGAATCAATTTTTTGTGAATTTTTTATTACCTGCAGGAAAATGTGAATCGAAATCTTGAAATTCTAGGTCACTATCCATCTGGAAGACTGTCTTTAAGTCACTTCCTTCAGGTTTCATAGCCTTTGAAGAAAAATGATGCGTTTCAATCTTGCAGGGTGTGATTATTTTGTGAACTTCTATTAGATACGTTTGACTATATAAATGTATTTATTTTTTTCCCTTTCAAGGATTTCAAAGCAAAGAACCAAGATTTGATGAGGAACGACATCGTTTGTTCCTTAAAAAACAGCAAAATGTTATTTGTTCGAGAACTGCTAGGCTCCGATCCGATGTCTGTTTACCGATGGTCAAAACTGCGGCATTTGCTCTGTGCCATTTCGCTGTTCAGAAAAGCTGGCGAGGCACGAAGAAATGGTAAGCTTCTATCCATCTGATATCTGATTGCTTAAGCTCTGTTAGAGGATGATTACATGGGTGAGTTGACCCGCTTCCAAGTCGACTCTGTCTCGCCTTCAACTTGCGGTTGCATGGACGGGTTCACCGGCTTATGGCTTGGCTCCGGTCCTTTACCGAAAACATTTCAAAGTCCTCTGGGTCAACCGACACTAAAATTCCAACGCGGTAATTCCAAGTTAGTAGGAAGTTGTTTGTAGTAGCTGGTATTTATGCAATGCACCAGCGAACGAAGAGGTAATCTTAATTCCTTTTATTCTCCTAGGAAAGCACTTCCTCAAATACAAGAATAAAGCAAGCTGGGTATGTTAAAACGGTTTTTTATTTGAAGAATCTTTATTTTTATACTATACCACTGTTAAACGTCTTTGAATCGAACACATTTTTATCTGATTTAATTTTAAAATCAAATTGCAAGTGCTCAAAGGTAAGATTGTATGGAAGCCAGGGGGTGATTGCGTAAAATTCCATTTTTAAGCCGTAGCTGTATGAGTACTGGGTCTGAGTGAGTAGAGAGCCATTCTCTAATTTTGTTAGTTATTTGCATCACAAACCTGTAGAACATGATATTTACAAGCACTTTTTTCTTCACAGACTGTATCAAAGTCACCAACGGAACGGTAAGCTTATATTTATTATTAGCTATGTTTTAAGATGACCTTATCATACTGAACAGATTCAAAAGCGTTGGGAAGTGCCATTATGAAAATTTTGATTTTTTGTTCCAACAAGATAAGTCGAAAGGAAAGGAACGACACGGATGACCCATTCATTGCCTTTGGCTTTGATTGTAACAGCATGGATGTGTCGGTACTTCTTTTTTCGAAAGCTTTGCTTGCAATTATGTTCTGGCTGATGTATAATGAGTGAAGTAAATTTAGTTAAAATTGAACCTGCTGTGCTGCTGACAATAAGGGACCATGTCAGAAATATTCCTTACATTCGCTTTCGACAATTGTTTCATCGCGCGTCATTGAAACGAATCGAATACGCCCGTAAACGAATTCAATGGCTTTATACATATTGTTTCAATTGGGTTAAAAATTCGTTTCACATTCTCATCAGTTCTTTTTCTTTTTCTTGACTTAAAACAAATTTCAGTTTCCTCCTTCGCTTCAAATCTTTCTTCGGCTTAACATCTCTCGTAATTTGCGTCTATCGTGGTATACCTATACATTAAAACCAGGGGTAAATACTATTTATCCCTGATTCAAACTGTCCGGTATCTTCTCGTCTTTGCTCTGGTACGTATTGATAGAGCGATCGGTTTCTTTGGTTACGATTCATAGCAGTTCAGTTGAATTGATGGGGCTACTACCGTACCTAAATAAGTAAAAATGAAATGAAAATGAATTGAAATGAAATGATCTCTACTGCTTACTTGTTGGTACCATCAAAATTAGGTGAGCTGGAACTAATGCTAAAATATTCTTCTTTGCAACAGAAAAAAGATTAGAATTCCACTTGACAAAGAAACAGCAAAAGAACAACGAGAAGTTTACAGGAAGGCAACAAAAGTTCTGAACAGGTTTGGTTAATTTTCAAATTACAAAATTTGATTTGCTTATTTGTTTACAGGGTGTTTGTAAATCCTCCACACACCTCCTCCATAGCAGCTGCACAAACAGGGCTCAATAAAAATGTATTTGCTGATCAGTTTCTTTGTTCTCTAACAATGTCAAAATCAATCAAATAGGTCAAGAAGGTTTTCAGCACAGTATTTGAATTTTTTCAAGGTTTAAAAAAGGGTTAATAGTGTTTTGTTATACATATATTATATTTTGTGAATTATGTAATGAAAAAGTCAGATGAAAATTTGTAATCAAAATGTCTGGATTTTAGCAATTGTGTTTTATCATCAATTTTTTGTTATTTGTTATGGTAGTTTGAGTGTTTATGTAATTAAAAAATATTATGATTTGAGTCGAATTTGTTTGCCATATTGTCATAAAAACACCTAATAGCTGTAATTACGCTAGAAAACTTAAAGACATCTTTAAAATTTTATGCTCAAGGTCTTAAGATTTATGTTTTAGATTTTTAGATGTTGAATATAATCACTCAGAGTGTCCAAGAAAGTAGAGTCGATTAAAGGAATTGATTTATACCGTTGGAGATTAGACTAAGCCGTTGCTTTAGTGTTGTCAGATGAATACCCCATATAATGCCCCATATGAAGAGTTCCTTACAAAATCAGGCAAAAACTATATGCACGTTTCTTGTTTAAGAGCTCTCTGTATCGAAATCTACAAAACAATGAAGCAGCTAAATCCTGTCTTGTCTTCATGCAAAACATATTTTCTTTTATCATCTACTAACCCGAATCGCTCTCAGAGAAATCCAAATGATTTGTTACATCATAGACCTAATCAAACGAATTTTGGTACTAATAGCATAAGAACCTCGGGGCCTCAGATATGGAATGGTCTCCCAAATGAAATGAAGTCTGCTCAAAATGTACACATTTTCAAGAGATTAATAAAGCAATGGGATGGGGTGGAATACAATTGCAATGCATGTCAATTTGAGAAATACAACATTGATCAAAATCCTTAAATTAGTTTTATTTAATTAGTTTTATATTTTAATTGTAAATATTTTCGAAATTGATTAGCTTCTCTTATTTTTATGAATATTTAGAACCTAGTTGTATTTGTATTTTTCGAAATGAAATAAGATGACAAACACAAACACACAAACAAACAAACAAACAGTCACAAATGCGTAGTGCCAGCTTCAAAGACAGAATGCTCTTGAAATCAAGGACGACTTCAACTTTCAAAACATCATGCATTTTCAATAGATGGTTGCGCTAAATATGACAAACAGGATTTTACTGTGATCCTTTGTTTGCGTGGAAGTTTGGCTGATTTGATTGATTTGATTGACAGTTTGGCTGATTTGATTGACGCATCTACCATATAACGCAAAGGACGATGGTAAAATATTCCTGTTTGCCATTTTTTAGTGCAGTCGTCTATTGCAGATATATTTTTGCATCGCTGGCTTTGAGCTTTTCTAATTCAGGTAGGATTGTTTCTTAAGTTTTGGAAAATTGAGCTTACCGTTTCTTGTAAGCTGTTTCTTATAAAAAAAATGAGTGTACCTGTCGCGATGTAACCAGAATAAATGTTAGAATTTCGCAATAACGAATGTTAAATCTACCCCCTTTGTTTTTCAGAGCGGAAGCCGCAAAATTGAGGTCAGTTTCACCTTAAAGACATCATTTGTCTACTCTTATGTTTGTATAGCCTGTGTATACCAACGTTCTGCAGGCAAAACAGTTTTCCAAACCGATGGTTGACCAATGAAATGCCTCGATCTGTCTGTTGTCAGCATAGGCGTCAAATCTTTTCAAAACTGAAAAAATTAATCGTGTAAAATGTTATTGCCTGATTCTTAAGTGACGTGATTCAAGGGAACTTTCGGTAATTTGCCATAATTCCAGATAGAGAGTTTTTGATATCATCGTCATTTTCAGAATTCAAGGGTTTTATATTTCACGAAAGGATGTATGAGAGGAAGTATCTGAAGCTTTTTCAAACATTAAAAACCTCATAAATTCTAAATTGATTGAGGAAATTCAATAGTTTTCAAGAAAACCTCAGTTTATGAAGGTCTACAATATATGGTAACAAACAAAAGTCTGTAGTTTTGTTTTTGTAGTTTACGATTTAGCAATTTGGTGACGCCACAACTAGTATAGCAGAAATATATATAAAAAACGCTGTACCTCTGAAAATAGTGATGATGTCAAAAATGCTCTTTCTGGGATTATGGCTAATTACCTAAAGTTCCCTTCGAGTAATTCATTTGAAATGAAAGGGCAATAATATTTCACACGATTAATTATAGCGTTTTGCAGATTTGCAGCCTATGCTTCTGTTGCTGTAAATTAAGGCTACTACATCTAGATGCATTATCATTTGGAAGCAGTTGAAAATTATCCTCGAAGAGTCATGGGGGAACCTATCATCATCACCATCTTCATCATCATCATCATCATCTTCATCATCATCTTCATCATCATTATCATTACGTTATTTTAAGTAGGCTGGAAAGATATCTAGCTATATTACAGCTAAGTTAGGCCTACTATATGAGCAGTGCATGCCGCATCCAGGCATTTCACCCTTAGTTTAATGTCCCCTCTCAAGGGCGGGGAAGTAAGTTGTTTGGTCAGGCATCTGTAACGTCGCCCATCTAAAGTTCGACCTCACTCGACCAAACTTAACTTCATTTGCCTAACTGGAACTGTACAAGCCGCTCGGCCACTCACCTCGTCCACTTCCTTTCGTAGATAGGTTCCATTCTCTTGTCAAATTTCGATAAACGAAACAGACTACAAATTTGGTAGCTAAAATCAATATTCCTCCACTCTATGTAATATTTATACAAAATGAACCTTTGTTGAAGCCTTATTTAGATTTTATAGTGTAAATAATGCCCACAAATTGTGAACAATAATGTTCGTTTTGTTGATCGAAACATTTTGCTTGTAATATGTGTATGTTGCATTTGCAGGGCTATAACAATGAGTCCGTGTTTAAAACTATTTCAGAGTTTGTGCAGCTGATCATTTGTTCAACCCCTTTTATTTTTTGTTTTTCTTTTTTGTTTCATATCTGCTAAAAAATATTATCTTCCCGAAAACGACGTTAAATTTACATTTCCAGTATCACAAGGCCATCTCAGTGTCTCACATCCACTCTTGCCTTGAGGGAGTCTGAGTGGAAGGTTATGGATCGTAGTAGACACAGAGGGAAGGATTTGACAAGTTGCGTCTAAATACGATTTTATCATTTAATTGTGATTTATTTGTTTTTCAGGCGTGAACAACAAAAGCAGGTAACTTCTACTTCTTTTGATACTAACGCTGAATTTCTTGGAATTGCAATTATTATGAATCGTTTACATTTTAACTGAATTTCAAGCTGCATGTGGGACATCCAGTTGTTTATTCGGAACTGTACTGCCTTTACCTGGCATAACTTTAAGTTATATGTACCACTCAAGAACTGAATAATAGATTAATTTGAAAAGCCGGCCTGAAAGATGGGAGAAGTATCTTTCGAAAGGTCGTTCGCATAAACAAACCGATTCATGTTATGATAAATCGGTTCTTTTAAGAAAAACAAATCATGAATAATATATGTTTATTTCATCTTTCAGAAATATAATCGAATACGAAACGGAATGGAAGCAAAGAGACTAAGTGGTTACGAGATGCTTGATAATTCTGGTGTACCGCGAGGAAGATCCACAAAGTGTCTTACTGTCATCGGCCAGTTTCAGGTATATATAACTTTCCTATTTTTTAAATATTTTGATGGGGCTTTGCGCGGGTGGGGGGGGGGGGGTTAATTGGCAGCAGAATTTATTCTGGCAGTCCTTGACAGAGCCTATTAAGTCTTTTATTTGTTCCATTTTTGCAGACATAAAAACTGCATGCAACGTGCATATGGTTCATAGCAAACGTTAAGCAGGCCTTGTGCTTACATAGAGCGATTGAAAATGAGAGAGAAACAGGCCATGACTTAAGTCGACTCGTCCATTTTGTTATAGCTGATATATGCTTTGGAGTACTCAGTGGTGGGTGAATGCTAGATACCACCACTAAAATATGACAAGAACATTAAGATTGCCCTTTCACCTTGCCATGTTGTCTATGGTTGTAAAGACGTTTATCTTTTCTTTATGTGTCTCGTATGTTTTTGCTTTTCACTATGATTTAGAAAAATGGTTCTTTCTTCTTTCCTGTAAGCCTTACCTGAGATAAAATCGCTTGAAGGGAATTTTTTATCTATGAGAATTGATCTTTTTTCCGTAGAACTCTTTGGCTGAGCTAATGGACACTCTTAGCAGATCACATCCATTCTTTGTGCGATGTCTCCGTTCGAATAAGAACAAGGTAATTATTTTCTCATTTGATGCTTGCCCTTGTTCATGTTATACAAGCTACCGTTGAAAGACATTAATGCACTTACACACAAGAAGATTTGACCAAGTAGCTCGGCCCAATTTATACGAAATCAAATAGAAATTGACGAGGATAAAAGTTGTACTGGTTTGCTTTCATGAGGCCAAATTTGATCCAATAACTATTTTGTTGATAGAAAACATTATCATGCTTATAGTACCTTGGTGTATGAGAGGACTAGACTGATTACATAGTTGTAGTTATCGCTATTGATAGACTGATGGACGCTCAAACTACGACTCACGGACGAACGCATTGAAAATTAAGACGAAATTGTTTCCCTCGATTTCATGTCTGGATATGAAAACCATAGCAACAGTGTGCCAAAGGCTGTGTGCTGCAGGCAATGGCGGATAGCCTAAGTCGCCGGCTCAAACCTCCCATGCTAAAACGCATCAAAATTCAAGTTTTCATTGATAGTAGCCATGAAGAAAAGCTTCACGTACTAAGATGAGTGTTTCCTCAATCTGAGAATCAACAAACCTTTCACTTATATCCATCATGGTTAACAGCATAGCTCCTATTCTTAAAAAAGGTTTAAATGGCTGTTACCTCATTTTTTAATCGAGTGGCATGAAAGGAACTTTCGGTGCTTTGCTGTGATTCTACCGAGAATTTTTTTGATATCTTGATTGTTTCAAAAATGGCAGCGTTTTTATATTTCAACTTTTTGTGGTTGTGACGTCATCAAATTTCTAAACCAAAAGAGCGACATATTTCTGCTTGCCACAATATTGTAGACCTTCATAAAATTATGATTTTCTTGAAAATTCTAAAATTCTTCCTCTGTTAATTTGGAAATTACGATGATTTTAATTTTTTTCAAACTATGCTTGAATTCTTTGAAAAGAAGAAGGCTGTAGATTTGATATTATTCTAGATAACATACAGGTTCACAGTAGAATTACAGCAAAGCACGTTCCTTTCACGTCACTCGATTCAAAGAAAGAAGTAATAGCCATTTACACCATCGTTTTTAAGATTTGGAGCCCATGCTATGGTTAACGTACTTGCACAAGACCCATTCTACAAATCCTGATTTTTCTATTCTAGGCACCTCTGAAGTTTGAAACTGAAGTTGTACAACGACAGCTGCAGTACACAGGGATGTTGGAAACTGTTAAAATTCGACAAGCTGGATATCCATGCAGAATACCAATTCAAGTAAGTTCTTTGTTTTTATTCAAGTCCTAAATTCTTTGTTGACTTCGCAGCATTCGATAAACAGTGCACGTTATTACTGTTATGTAAGTACCTCTCACGCTAGCTATTAAGAGTACAGAATTTTGAAATGCCTGGTAAATCCAACAAAAGTCTTGAGAGTCAACAAATGGATCGGATGACCTCATCTTTTGTAATGTGAGGTCTTTGTTCTCATTGGTTGCGGTTTGAACTCGCGGTTTTTTCAAATCCTGCGCCTCGTAATGGTTAGGAAAGAGAGAAGAAAATGAGGTCATCTCTTTCTTACTCCTACTGTAACAACAACAGTTCCACCGCAGCGATGACGTAACCCAATTTCGAATTACACAGGTGTTTTTTCCATAATCCAGATCACAGGGAAGCAAAGAAACGAAAACTAGGGTACTCGCTAGGGGATACGCCTGGACCCCCTGTGTCGGTACCTGAAAGTTCGGTCATAGTTTTGACAAATGAAAACAATGGATAATTGTATATGTACTTTATATAACAGAGAAATAGGTAACAGAAATGCCAATATTAGGTCTTCCCTGCCAAGGTTGACTGAGCACACAGCAGCAGAAGCCCCGAAAGGAAATTGCAAGTTCTGCTATATATTGCAAGCAATAATGCCAGGTTTTATACCGTTACCTAGTTCTCACATCCTCATTACTCACGAGCAATTAGATGCCAAGAAACATACAAATGCTAGCAAGTTACATCTTAACAAAGCAGGTAACTCCATCTTACAGAGAACATTCTTGAACGAAATTCAAATGTGACTATGTAACGTTAATTCAAGTATCTTAATCGATGTTTCACAGGCGGATAATTATCCACCATTTAGGGAGGATGCCGGTGATCGTAATACTGAACCGACAAGGTCTCATCAGCATCTAGGTTTTAAGAAGGGTGTGGTAATTGCATCCCTGAATATCAATGGTCTGCGCAGTCACCATGATGAAACTAAGCTGCTTTTAAATGACCTAGGGATTCACATTCTTGCCCTAAACGAAACTAAGCTTGATGGCTCTATCCCTATAGAGTTGACTGAGGTTTCTGGTTATCAGCAAAAACGCCTTGATAGGACTTGCAATGGAGGGGGTGTCTCACTTTATGTTAGAGACTCTATCAAAATGACACCCAGGGATGATGTGCCTTCTGATGGGCTAGAACTTCTCTGTGTTGAAATATCTCCACCCAAAAGCAAACCTTTTCTTGTTGTTGCTTGGTATAGACCTCCCAGTGACTCAGTTGACTGCTTCAATAAGCTGGAAAAAGCTCTTGCTTTTCTTGACAAGGAGGGCAAAGAAATTATCTTCCTTGGTGACACAAATTGCGACCTTGCCAAAAGACCAACTGATCGGCCATTGGACAATAATGCTAAACACATGTCTAGTATGTATGAACTGTTCAGCTTCAAACAGCTTATTGAGGAGCCAACTAGGGTCACTCTAGACACTGCAACAGTCATTGACCATGTTGCCACAACATGCGCCAGAAACATCGTAAAATCTGGAGTGTATGAGGTTTCGTTGAGTGACCATTATATGGTCTACTGCATTCGGAAATTTAACGGTGCAGTGGAAAAAGGACACAAAAAGATCAAAACTCGCAAAATGAAAAATTTCAATGAGGAAGCATTCCTTGCTGATGTTTCTGGTATATGTTGGGAGCAATTACTTACTGAAACTGACGATATCAATTTGCTTGTCAACTATTGGTCTAACATGTTTTCTTTGATCATAGAGAAACATGCCCCTTTAAGTGAAATGCGAGTTTCTGAAAAGTACTGCCCGTGGATTGACAGGGACCTTAAGGATTTAATGCGTACCAGAGACAAGCTAAAAAAATCAGCAGTCAAAAGTAAATCCACAATCCTCATGGACTCTTATAGACAGATCCGTAACAAAGTCAATACCCTGAATATTCAGCAGAAGAAACAGTATTATACCAATAGGATCTCTGCATGTGAAGGCAACATGAAAGAATCTTGGAAGGCAATTAATGAACTTCGTAACAAGAGATCAAAGTCTAGTAACATAGATTGTCTCAAAGAGTCTGGCACTGAAACAGTGCACAAAAAGGATGTTTCTAATTCAATGAACAATTTCTTTTGCACTATAGGTAGGGACCTAGCTGATAAAATTGACCCTGCCCCTAATCCCCTTCTTTCAGGTGACTATGAAGTTAATAAAAATAAGGCCAAGTTCAACTTCAAGACAATTGAGCTGAAAGGTATCAGGAATGCATTTGCCAAGGTTAAAACATCAAAGAGCTTTGGGATTGACAATATCTCTAGCTACTTTATGAAGCTTGCTTTGCCTCTTATTGAAAATTCCCTGGCTTTCTTGTTTAATTCATCCATTGAAACCAGCCAGTTTCCAGACTCATGGAAAGTGGCTAGAGTTACTCCAATTTTCAAAGATGGAGACAAGACTGAAAAATCTAACTATCGCCCAATATCAGTCTTACCTGTCATCTCAAAGCTCTTTGAAAAACTTGTTTTTGACCAACTCTATCA
>REGM01000410.1:176530-196573 GCA_004194415.1 Aurelia aurita
CGCACGCCTTGCATAAGCTTTGGGTTATTTTGGTTTCTAGCTGAGTCCTTCTAGACGTATTTTCAAGACAGAATCTTGCGCACGCCTTGCATAAGCTTTGGGTTATTTTGGTTTCTAGCTGAGTCCTTCTAGACGGATTTTCAAGACAGAATCTTGCGCACTTGCACAAGCTTTGGGTTATTTTGGTTTCTAGCTGAGTCCTTCTAGACGGATTTTCAAGACAGAATCTTGCGCACGCCTTGCACAAGCTTTGGGTTATTTTGGTTTCTAGTCGAGTCCTTCTAGACGGATTTTCAAGACAGAATCTTGCGCACGCCTTGCACAAGCTTTGGGTTAGTTTGGTTTCTAGCTGAGTCCTTCTAGACGTATTTTCAAGACAGAATCTTGCGCACGCCTTGCACAAGCTTTGGGTTATTTTCGTTTCTTGCTCAGAAATGTTTCCAAGGAGTCATTGAAAGATTTATAAACACTATTAAATTTACTCAAACTTGTGCGTTAATTTGAAGTAGTTCGCGTGCTCATAAATGTCACCATCAGATTCTTTGAATTTCTTTCCAATCTTTTGATTTTTGTCCTTACTGAATATCTGCAACTTATAGGTAGAAGCTTTATGTGTTAAGAAACTCAGTCACGCTCTTTTCATAATAAGTGCGTCGAATTTGTTGTGCGTGTTTTGAGCAGAGTTTTACTCCGTTTGGAAGAGACGGACATAACATCGTCACAGAAATGAGACACGAGATCGAACGAATATCACTCACTGCATGTTTTTCGTTGCAGCACGGGCTTTAGGAAGCTCTGAATTAAAAATTAGATTTTCCGTAGCCTGCGTGCAGCCTGGGTGAGGAGCGTTGAGGCTGCACGCAGGCTAATTTTCCGATGATACATCAAGTATTGTTTTCTTTTTTATTTCAATCGTGATACATCGAGAGCGAAGCGCGAGGTAGAGTGACGTGACCTAGAGCCATTATGCCACTCAAGTGTGGTTCAGAAGGGTAGAGACATACAATTTTAAGCCCTTCTCGAATGTTGTCAGGGTTATCATTCCCAGTTTTGACACCAGAGAAGTACGGTGGAAACTTCGCTTTGCAGATCCTACCCTGAGCATTAATGAAGCTATAATTCTTGAAAAATATTGAATTCAATTCTATTACATCTGTGCTGACCTGAAACTGAAGCACATGGAGTACAAAGTTGCATAACATTTTGATCTTCGAATTTCATATTTCTTATTTTCATTCTTTTTATGATGGTTGCTCTTCAGAAAAAAATAACTTATCAAACAACTCTTGAAATATTTGAACACGGACCCTTGTTAAGATAAGAGGCATTCCTTTATTTTCTGTTAAATATAATTCACCATTTATTTGCCTCCCATATCTTAGTTAAAGGGAATAGACATAGCTATATTGAGTATAAATATAAATATAAATAGGCTACGAAAACGCCCACGCACCCATTTTTTCTTCAGCTACACAATGAAACGGCACGTGCTAACAGTATCAAATACAATAGACTCTATTTTTAACTTGGCCCATGCCAGCTTTTAACTATGTCGATTCCCTTTAATGCTTGAAGCTATTTTTGCAAATGCAGTTTTGAAAATAGATGGGCCTGGACGCAAAATCCTTGAAGTTGAATTTTTGCTGTTTATAATACAGGTTCCTTTTCGTCTATGAGTCAGCCCATTACCCAATCACACGAGTTTCTTAAAGCAACGCACGATAAATGTCGATTGAGTTTGTGGGAAAACAACATTAAAGGGTTTTCCAAAAATCGGTATTTGGGAGGGGGCGGTTGCAGCGTAGCACCCGCACCGAAGTCAGCATTTTCAACAACTTTTGGTAGCCCGCAACCTTTTTTGTCACAGGAGTCTGAAAGCGACCGGTTTTTAGGGGCAGCAATTTCTATAAATGGCGGTCCCAAGTTTTTGGTGCGATGAAAATTCTTGATGACATATGTTTGGATAAAAGGTGTATTTGACTCGCGACTCATGACTTGTCGAAGAAAAATATTTTTCATTCGCGTGCTTGCTTTTCTGTTAAAACAAAATGGAGGAAGGGGGTTTAATCAATGCTATGAAAGGTAAATCTGATTTAAAGTTAAAAGATTTCAGAGAGTTTTTTGTATCAATATCTTAAGACGTTATTGTTTCACTCCCCACCTGATGCTCGGAAGATGTTGTCTTCGCATTCTTGGCTATGTTTTCCTGAGGGACAAAATTAGTTATCCTTGTTTTTGAACAGTTAGTGCATGAGTCCATGTTGAGCGGTGGTGGGTGGCTGTTGTTGTAGTTGTATTGTATAGCGAAGCAAAGGGCTCTTGTCCGTGCAGGTATGCAGAGGTGGGAACATCTCAAGATTGTAGAAAATGTGATATGGTCCTTGCTTTGCTTTCTTTGGCAGTGTGGCTACTTCAGTTTGCATTACTGTACCTTTTAGTCATGAGAAGACTAATCTTTTATTTTTGACGATCATTTGATAATTTGATACGAACGCAAACAGAGGATCAGTAAAGCTAGCTAAAGATTGAAAACACGAATATCAGTGGGAAAGTAATCTCGAATTGCATGCATTCTTGTCTGAATGTTTAAGAGGGTATTTTTGGATGCAGACTCACGGAAATAGCATAAATGAGTTGTTTTATTAAATCTGTGGAACTTAGGGTGATCTGTTTTTGAAAGTGGATATCATGTAGCAAAGAAAAAAATCCAGTTGAAAGAACATAGCGGGGATGGAGTTCGCGAATGGGATGGATGCCGAAAAACCCTGGGAGTAGGAAGGGAACTAATGAAGGTCAAAATATTTAGATTGCCCAGACACCCCTTGCATGAATAATCTTACAACTCTGTCATTTGTCTTTAAGAATTAAGGGAGGGATACATTTAACCCGGATCAATGCATCAGACCGATAGAAAGGAGAGAAATCCCATATTCTACATTGCATTCCATTCACATACTTTCATCATCTTATGACGTTTTTTATTTATTCTTTGTTATTCCTGACCCTTCGATTCTGTCTAAGAAAATGTAAAAATAGTCTTGTGGGTTGACGTATAAGCGTTTTGTGTGTTTTTCGCAGTTTGATTTCACTTTAAATACATTTGATCGGCATGTCAACTCATTCATGGTAATATCAAATCATTTAAGTCACCAGTATTCATATCAAGACATTCCATTTGATGGTTTGGTTTTCAATATTTAGGTTGTATAACTTTTAGACTTATTCCAGGTCTATTCCGTGGTCTTTCAGCGCGCAAAGGACATAATGACTTCTGCGGGGAGCTTCTCCTTAGCAGCGTCCTTTTTACGGCTTACGCCCCCGCAGAGGTCATAATGTCCTCTGCGCGCTGATAGAGCACGGGATAGACTTGGAGCAAGTCTAAATTACTTTTGATACAGTTTACAAAGAGGGGTGCGAAGAAGTTTGCAGAGAAAACGGGATTGTGCATTTTTAGATATTTATACAGACGAAATTTCACGGGACTTGATCAATTCGCGCTCGAAAATCAGACTTTGGGTAAATGAAGCCATCACAAAGTATAGCGTCGCACTAGGATTTTGAGAGTGTCTCGTTTATTTATCGCAATAAATAAAATCAAAAAGCTTGAAAGCTGTTCAAATCATTGAAAAACTTTAGCAGATAGATAGGAGAATGTCTAAAAGGAAGGTTGACTTCGAAAAAGCGACGAGCAAGCTACATCCGACGGAGTTTGTGGTGCTAATTACGACATTATCGACGCAAAGGCAAGTTTTTCAGAGCTTTCTTAGCCTAAATTTTTGTTTTGCTTTTAAAAACAACACGTTCGTGTGTTTATTTCATAGGGTTAGGTCTGACTGACAATTGCTACCTATCCTTTCCCTACTCACTATCGCGAGGTAGAATAGAGGAGCAATTTAATGCAACTTTTGCAAATTTCCTATAGAAACCTATAGAAATTTTCTGAAGATTTACCCCAAAAGAAGATGGCGTCGTGTTTTAAACGCTGCTGTGACGTCATGCCGTCTGTATCAATCGGGATTTGGTCCAAAAAGTTTAACAGGATTGTGGATTTCTAGTAAGTAGGCTTGGAATTTGTCCATGCTCTCCGTTAATTTGTCCCTGTGCACAAATACACAAAAAGGAAATTGAAAGATCGGTAACATGATCAGATTTTGGTGATTGTTCAAAAAGTCTCACTTTTCATTGAGTCACCCGGTATTGTTACCGCTGCTGTTGTATTTTGGTTTCTCTTGGACTCGTCACTATTTGTTTCTTTGAATTATCTTGAGGAGGAACGAACCGGGCGAAAGAAGAACGAACCGGGCAAAAGAGGAACGAACCGGTCATTGTCTCAGTAACTTATAAGCAATAGCTCATCTCTGACCCTTGAATTCTGAAAAACTTTGGCGAGTTTAAAATCATCATGAAAATGTCTATTTAAAATAGGTGTTAAGAATCTCCTAGAATAGCGTATTCATTCTTTTTATTTGTAAGGGAGAATTAAGGTTCGGGACCTGCTGTGTAGCCAAAAATTATCGCAAAGTGAATAAGAAATGAATAGAGCTAGGATTTTGAAGATCAAGTTAGACCATTTGAGGCAATGCCATATTTGTCACCGTTTTTAAATNCTGGTTGGTTGTCCATCAAACAATTGATCTTTCGTTTATTTACTGAGTTCTAGCCAGAGATACTTTTCATCCATTTTCGAAGTGCTAAAATCTCACTACTTTTCTTCAACGTCACTATAATCTTACTGGAAACCCTATACAAACCCAAATGAGTTGTTAAGCGACAATCAACAAGAAAGTCCAGACATCTCTTTGGCACGTCTTTTGGTACTTTTTCTTCCTTGTTTTTACGATCTTTGAATATTTTTTAAGTCTGGCATCATCTTACGTGAGGATAAATTCAAGCTTGGTGTTCTTAGATTCCTTGCTTTTTTCCTGTGCATTCGTCTAGGTTGTGACAGCATATGCTCCAAATCTTTAAAAACCGTTGTGTAAATTGCTAATACATCGTTCTTTGGATTAAATGGCTTGAAGGGAACTTTAGGTTCTGCCATTAACATTTTGATATCTTGATTATTCTACAAAAGACAGCGTTTTTCTTTTTTTTTCAAAAAGAGTGCAAGCAAAGTTTTGAAAAATCGAAGCCATCCTATCTTCCAAATTAAAAGAGCAGAATTAGTGGAATTTTCAAGAAAATGATAGTTTATGAAGGTCTACAAATGGTGGTAAGCACAATTCTGTGACTCTTCTTGTTTACGACAGGCAGGGCCGTGGAGAGGATTTATGGGCTCGGGTCGGGATGAAGCATGGGCCCCTTGCAGAAGAAAGTATGGAAGGTACGCCGAAGGCGTACACGTGCGCCAGAGGCGCACTCATCTAGGGGGATCCGGGGGCATGCTCCCCCGGAACTTTTTTAAAATCAAGGTAGCTAGAATCGCTCTGGTAGCTATTTTACGCCTCTAAATGCAATTATCATATGATCAAAATAACCAATCGTTACGCACGAGAATCATAATATCATAAGCTGAAACTATGTATTTACTCAAATTTTTCTTTAATCTTAAAAACTGAAAAATACTAAATTTACTGAATTTCTAACTCAAGTTATTAAAAGATCAACAAGTTATGTTTTCTATTACCATGAACACACTTAGATTTCCTTTATTCCAATTATTTTAGAATTAAAAACGTTTTGATGAAAACGTTTAATAGGAACCTTAAATTTAAATGTTCAGTTGGTATATTTGACTGGTACTGCTTATCAGAAAACGTAATGGAGCTATCACTATCTCTGTTTGTCCTTGATTGGAGATATATTGTCACAAAATAGTGAAATTATTGACAGGCCCCGTTTGACCACGGGCTCTGGTCTAGAGACTCGCATTAGAGACATACTTTGAAACATTGAGTTATTATTTATGGGCCCCTATGACCATGGCCCCCGGGCTTTTGACCCCCTCTGAACCCCCCTCTCCTCAGCCCTGACGACGGGGTAAGGTCGGGAAAAATGGGTTGGAAAAGGGTCTGTTATTTTGCTTTATGTAAGGAAAATTTGTTTCCAAAATGAACAAAGAATATTCGATTCATTAAAAAAGCTTCAAATTTACAACCAAGGAAACTTTGCCTCAATTTGGAAGCAAAAATAAAATAAGCCATTTTGCCCAATTCCGACCCATTTTCCCACATTACCGTATTAGCGTTAGAAAGTGCCTTTGAAATAGACTGATATTTTGCGGCATGTGTATGGAACGTCACAGTGCGCATCGCTTGGAAGTGCTGTATAGTCCCGAAGTATTTCTCTCCCAATGTGGCCCTCGAAACCCGGTATGAGCTCAAATTGTTTAATCAGCGCGATGCTATAAAAGGGCATTTTTCACCATAACTGGAGGGGCACTTCGAAACCTTTAGAATGACTGAGAAAAAGGGCACTTTGAGGTTAAAGTNCAAGGAAACTTTGCCTCAATTTGGAAGCAAAAATAAAATAAGCCATTTTGCCCAATTCCGACCCATTTTCCCACATTGCCGTATTAACGTTAGAAAGTGCCTTTGAAATAGACTGATATTTTGCGGCATGTGTATGGAACGTCATAGTGCGCATCGCTTGGAAGTGCTGTTTAGTCCCGAAGTATTTCTCTCCCTATGTGGCCCTCGAAACCCGGTA
The DNA here is from genome assembly GCA_004194415.1 of Aurelia aurita. NCBI lineage: Eukaryota > Metazoa > Cnidaria > Scyphozoa > Semaeostomeae > Ulmaridae > Aurelia > Aurelia aurita. Next base: position 183,179 of record REGM01000410.1, read on the forward strand.
TGAGCTCAAATTGTTTAATCAGCGCGATGCTATAAAAGGGCATTTTTCACCATAACTGGAGGGGCACTTCGAAACCTTTAGAATGACTGAAAAAGGGCACTTTGAGGTTAAAGTACGGGACTCGCAAAAAACTTGCAGGGGCATGATGCCCTTGACCGCTGCTCCTACGCACCTGCTCCCATGCTCCTATATTTTGCCGTGCCTTGAACTGAATTCCTAGAGCAAGATGCTATTTGCTTTTGTCAACGTACCCCAAGTATGCACCCCAAGTGCTAGTTTCTCCTTGGTCCACGAACCACTGTTTAATCAGCATTTATTTGATACATGTTCACGTGAAGGAGGGAATTTTTAAAACAACATCCAATTTTTGCTTTCCCGATTGGGTTTAGTTTCTTGGTTATGAGAGAAAGGCATTTGCTTCTTAGAGGCTTAACTTCTTGACATTTTCAACATTTGCCAGAAATTCTGGATTCCTATGGGCTTCATTTTCTCAATAATCTTAGCATGATTCATCACTTGTTTTGATATGTAATATGCCAATGCTCTGTTGTTTAGGAATGCAATGGAAGAATGTGGTGGAGAAGCTAGACAGCCTATCTCTATCTGTGATGTAATTCGTTGTACAGGCTGTCCCAGAAAAACTGTTCGACGTTTGATTAAATATTGAAAAATAACGATAACATCAACAGCTCCATGGTAACATATCCTTATTCCTAAGATCTTAAATTAATTTTAAGCACAAGAATCTTGCAAATCCGCTGAAAATTCACTGTGTTATGAGGTTTTAAAGATTAAGTTTGTGCGAAAGCTGAAACCAGAGATCCCAACGAGACTTGTTATGCAAAAAAGGTCCAAAATCAAGGTGCAGGAAGGTTATCCAATGCCATACATCTCTTTAATATCAAAGCGAACCAAATAGGATTTCGAAAGTAATTTAATTCTTGTAACAATTGTCAAAATTTACTATTTCAAACTTTGCTCAACAGAATTCCTCAAAGCATCCATACACTTGAATTAATGTTCGAGAGAGTTTGGTTATCGAAAATCCTTTCCAAATCCCATTTGGTTTGCTCTGAAATAAACGAGAAACAAAGCAAACGGCAACCCCATGCTACATTCACTACAAATGCTATGGAGAAGCCTCTGGTTTCAGCTTTGGCACAAACTTGCACTTCATGAGCTTGTAGCTCCGTGAATATTCAGCGGATTTGCAAGAGTCTGGTATCTAAAACTAATTCAAGACCTTAGGGAAGGATTGTCTTTCCATGGAGCCCGTTCATCATATCGTTATTTTTTAATATTTAATCAAAGGCTGAACATTTTTTTGAGAAACCCTGTATGTTATATAACTTAGGCACATGGGTTTCATTTTGGTCGTCTGTTTGTTAAATAGTTGTTGCTCCATTCTTCGGAAATCCTTTCAAAAATTTGGATTGTTTTGGAGGATTATTTTGGAGGATTGTTTTCTTCATCCTGGACTTTTTCCAAGTTGTGTCACAAAAAATGTTTCCTCTTGTGATTTGATGCAGTTGAAAATTTATGGGACCAACTTCATCCGCTATATCCTCATCGTGCAGTTCAAGTTATCACACAGTTAAAGACATGATTGAATCAACTGTAAATGATTTGAAAGAAAATTACAAATTTCTCCCAAAGATTCAGTGATGCGCTCTCCCTTATTCTGCTCAAAATTTGGCTAGATGCCCTGCGGTGCACCCCTGCTCCCCTGCTCCCAGACTTTCTTTGGGCTTGCTGTAGTGGCTATTGCTTTACGATGCAGGGCCGGACACGCCACTAACCTTTACACTCGTTTCAAAGCTGCGTTGAAATTTTTGATCGGTTTTACCAGCCACCCCACTTAGCTGGTTATGCTGTTCCATTCGACTATTTTTGGCAATTTCCATGCAATTTCCATGGATATTTGAATTTCTCTATGACACTCAGTTCCCAGTTAGCAGTGTTAGTGGAAATAAACAATGGGGCTGCCAGTAATACATGAAATTCAAATTGCGAATAGTGCCGTTCTTTATGTTTGGTTAATGCTTTGCGCGGATTTATTATCTCAGAGTGGTGCTTGTTTTGAGTCGTGATAAATTTCACACATTTCAAGTCACGCTCGACTTTTTAGAATCAAAGCTTTGCATTACAAAATACATCGTCACTATGTAAATGAATAAAAACTTGGCTGTCGTTGAATATTGCTTTCAGCACCAGTTATTGGGAGCTCCTTTTAAAATAACATCCGCACGGCTGACAGTCCAAGCTGAGATTCAAATTTGTATATATGTATCTAACTATGAGCAAACTTTATTTCATAGATAGTTGATTAATTATATGTGAAGTCTAGTTCACTATATCGACAAGATTTTCAAGAGAATCTAGCTGAAGTATTTAAAGCGCTTTTGATTTGTCCAAGTCTCAGTTTGTTTCAGGAAAACGGGCTTTGTAAAACGCAAGGCACGACTGGACTGCGTTGGAGATGCGACGCTACGAAGGCGTAAGTTTCGCGTTTTACTGAGCGCGGAAGCAAAGTGACACTTGGACAAGTCAACGTCTCCGCGGAGAGAATTTTCTGTTAAAGCAAGCAATCTACTTTTTTGGGTCAAGAACACAATTAAAAGCTTGTTTAGGCTGGAATGTTAGACTTCTTTTGAAAAAGAATGTATGGAACAGCTCAGAAAGTAAGTCAATCCTTGATAGAATGATGCAAATAGGAATTGTAAGAAAGATATTTTACATAATAGATTCTGGTCATTTATCAAACAGTGATGCATCTTCTTGGGTCACCAAGTATGATGTCATTTTCGTAGTCCAGCTAAATCAAAATATGTCTTGAATCATTACGAGCTAACATTACGACCCATATGATGCAATACATATCGTACACAACGTCTGCGGTAATGATTGTTGTACCCTCGGTTGGTTCTGCGGTAATTATTGTTGTACCCTCGGTTGGTTCTGCGGTAATGATTGTTGTACCCTCGGTTCCACAACTCACCCCCTAATCATTTTAAAGGGCTATAGCTCTGTTTTATAGCAGCAAATTTATCTTAAACCGAAGAGTTTGCTGTCAGAAATTATTGGGTTTTATACGTCACTTCTTGTTTTCACGTAGATTTATTACATAAGTGGTTTTCGCTAGTGTACTGTGGGTACCAGACCAGAACCGACAAAAATTTAACAGAAAATAAGAAAGAGGGAGAGGGAGAGGGAGGGACGGAGGTGGGTAGAAGGAAAGTTGGTATCGCTAGTGTAACTAAAATATAAACTGTTATTTCAAATATTTTTCTATCCTAGAGTAAAAAGTTTAACTTTTAGGATTTGTAAAGCTTATCAAAGATGTGAAATTTTAAATGATTTTACAAAATCTGACCCGTTTTAGAAATGTGATGTTCCAATAATTATTCTAAGAATGATAGAATTCTCAAAATTGTGATCCGATGGATGCATGCACAAAATGAGGCCACCTTTTGAACTGTTTTATGGTGTGTCCCTTGTTGAGCAAGGTTTACCGCAGGGATACAAGGGACTCAGGTAATCAGTCTAGATCATACGAGCTTCACAACTGCATGGAAACCAATAAGCTTTAGGAGAGTGTTCATCTATTATTATGCTAAAATTTACCTCCTGTTCTGTAAATTATCAATTGATTTGATCTGTGTACTTCTTTCAAACTGTTCTCGAACGTCCACGTAGGTTTATTGCGGCAAATGGCGGCACACTTCACAACATCAACGACAAATTAGCCACTGGATACTTCCCGCAAACTCCAACGTGTAGTTTGATGAGTAACGCCAGTTGCGTAGGTATCTTTTGTGCACTGTAAACAGACAAAGAGTGCTGCAAACACAATCAAGAAATTACTGCATTGTGATATGCTGAAGTGTCTTGCACATACGCAAGATTTGAATCCAGTTTGACCTGGGAACCAGTCTCAGTTTTCCTGTCTTACTAGATTTTGCTTCCATCGGGTGTTTCTTCCCTTTCAGTAACTTTAAGGGCCTTTAAGAAAGAACCAGTTTGCCATTGTTCGTCTGCAGTATTCATCCGGGTAGGGTAGCAGGCTCCATTCATCCATATTAGCCCGGATGATTATTTGTCCGCATTGCGTAACCCTGGAGGGTTTTCTTTCCCTTTCAGTAAGTTTCAGGAAGAAAAGGTTGCCATAAGATCCTTGTGCAGTATTCATTCGGGCAGGGTAGCAATTCATACTTAAAGGCTTCCGTGTCCATGTTTGCAGGTTTCGTGCATCCATATTAGTCCGGATGACTATTTGTCCGCATTGCGTAGCCCTAGAGGGGTTTCTTTCCCTTTCAGTAAGTTTCAGGAAGAAAAGGTTGTGCAGTATTCATCCGGGCAGGGCTTCAAATCATACTTAAAGGCTCCAGTGTCCATGTTTGCAGATTTCGTTCATCCAGATTGTCTGTCCGGATGAATCTTTGTTCGCATTTCGTAATCATACTGGGTGTCCCAAAAAAGGAAACAGCTTTGGTTGGGCATAGCAATTAGGATTTAGCTTGAATCAATCCGAAATCGGTTTAAACATTCCTCGATAGTTAACTTGAACATCAATACCTTGTATATTGATGTTGGTGCATTGAGAGTTGGAATCTTGAAAGTTTAATTTTTGTCCCTAAAATCTTAGTTTTTGTTTCTACTTTTATTCAGACAATTTAAAGTTTCACTAAAAACGTTATCAAGAATGACTTTGCCGTTGTGGCAGTGCAAAATATAGAAAGAAAAGGCTTCCTAATAAGGAATCATCGCCAGCCTAATGTTTTTGGCTCCATGGAAATAGGTGTACAAATCTGACCAAGAGCTTCTTTTCTTGTTGCAAAAACTGTTATTTTTCAACATTCCCATAAGACATCGTAGTGTGTCACATGAATCATTGTAATTGGAATTGCGTTTTTTTTTTGCTCAAGCGCAGTTTCCCACATTCCCGTTCCAATTTCGCATGGCCTAGATGTTCATATTGCCGTCACATTGCCCATTATGTAACTTTTTGGAACCTACTTTGTGATTTGAGAGTGCAAGATGAGACGAAGAAGTTATTCTAGATATTTCGCTATCACTACTGTATTTTACCATTGGCCCTTGTCTGTGGATAGAGGAAATCCCTATCCGTTGTGCGTGGTGCCATCTCCTTTTTAAAGATTCGCTACATTTTTTAAGGGAAATGTAATTCAAACATGTGATTATAAAACAAGCAACAAGCAATGTTTTGCATCGAGAACGTGTTGTTTGGAATCTGAATTTAGTAATTTTGTGTGGGAGAATGTTTCGGGTTGAGCCTCAAGCTTTTTCGAGTTTTGGGAATATGCATAGGTTCACCTTATATGCTCTTAACTATAGGCAAAATATCAGCCTGGACGTTCTAATAAACGATATTTTAACCAACTACAGTAATCCTTTCCCTGATATGCAAAGTCAGTTGCAAAACCAATAATATTGAAAGGAGTCCAGTTTCAAATAGTAAGATCATCCAACCCCCCCCCCCCCTTCTATATTGCACTTAACAAGCAGTCCACCTTGAGAAGACAGGGAGATGTCCACTTGATGCTATTGTCCGAAATCGTCTCCCCATTGTTCCTCTTGCAAAGTCTACCGTGAATTCTTAATAGGGCAAGATGATTATGTGTCCGCAGACCAGAAGGTACATTTGATTCGTACACAGTAGTTGGTTGAGAATTGTCAGGTAGAAGACAAAGAGATGTTTGCTTCATGCTATTGTCCGCTATCGGCTTCACATTTGTCCACCTGTGAAGAGTTCACCGTAATTGTTTGCTGACCCATTCATTAGTAAGAACCAATGAGAGACGCATATCATATACGGTTTTGGGTCAATTACTCCATAGTTGAATTTCAAGTAAACCACATCTATCCAAATTCTCTCCGTGACACGAATGTGTGTATTTTTAGTCCGGCACGTGCTGACGTCAATGTTATTGTTTTTTCCTCTCATCTGTCGTTCCAGCTTTTAGTCATGTCGTTGGCAAGAATCCATCGCCAGATTTTGCAAATACCAAAGGTTTTTCGTTTACATAAGTTTTTTGTAGTGAACAGGGAAGTATAAATAGGGACCTTGTGCACTGAGATGTTCAGTCGGATGGTTTTTGGTTCGTGAGTGGATGGTCAAGTGCTTCATCTTTTTAGAATCTTGAGAATTCAACAATCTATTTGAAGTTGTTCGTTCCTGCTCTCTCAGTACAGTTACAAGAAAATATTTGCTGCTTGCTTGAAGGTGGTTAGAGAAAGTGTCTGCGAGTTTTGATTTTGCACAATCTGCCAAGATGGTGATTGCATGGGCTGGTACAACGAGGGTAGACTACTACAGTTCGGCAGTGGTACTCTTTAAAAGTTTGTACGAAATTCCGAGACAGGTTAGCAAACAGCTTTTTATTTTCATTGAATTGCAAATATTTTCCTGTTTTGCAGATCTGTGTAGCTTTTCTGCTGAGAATGGCTTCGTGCACAAATTTAGTTGATTTGTTTTTTAAACAAGATTGGCCACCATTCTCAGTTCTGTAAAAAAATCTTGGAACGTTGTCACAAAATTGACAGAATCAGAGACAAGTAACCGTGTTGCAGTTATTGTTGGAACCTTAGTTACATTATATTATGTAACTTGATTATAAGGCCAAACGATATGCTCGCATTTATTTTAAAACGATTTGGACAAAACCCTTTTTTCGATGTGACATGTTGCGTTTTTCTGACTGGGTGGCTGCAAGTTGCAGCGCGTACGTGTATCCGGTCCTTTTTTAACATAATAGCTCATTTGCAAAAAGTTGGTACACACGTTTAATTTACTTATGAAGCAACTGTCAGCCGATCGTTGCAAGTTTCTTTTATAGTAAATACGCCTACCACCACATTTGGGACCAGAATGAAGTTGCATGTTCCTTTGTAACTCAGTTTTTATTTGAGGGGCTGCCATGCGTAAAAAGTGAAATAAAATGAAAATGCAAAATGATTTGTGGTAAACGTTTAGAGTTCAGCATCTGTTTATCAGCATAAGTTTGCAATTTAGGCATTGATTTGCAATGTGAGTCATCTTATTAGGAAAACTATGGGCATTAGTGGACGTTTTTGCTTTCTGCAATGTTTTGCCTGCGCATTTCGACATGCTGCGCTTGACATCGCTCTTTGGTTCGACTTATATAGGTTTGAAAGGAGCCTTCTTGCGTAACGCATGCTTGTGTTAGTCTTAAGTTGAATTCTAACTTAAGTGTATTTCTTAAAACTGCTCAATTGAAGCTACAGTGTCATGGCGCACTAGCCTAGCGTTGGCAAGTGCTAGAAATACAACGCTTCAGTTTCTAAGATTTCCAAAATATTGAGAGAATTTGTTTCAAGCGAAGCTTAACTTTAATTCCTGTGCTTCATGTTCATTGCATTTTATCAAGCTGAATTAAAATTTGAAGCGTTCTTATTGCCGCTACCCCAATATGAGTCGCGTCTGCCGAAGTAAGAGTCATGCGTCATGAAATGCTAACCTTGCATGGGCAGATCCAAGCAAAATGGTACAAGCGTAAATTCTATACGCTGAAAAGTAGCTGTAGTATTCTTCGTAATCTCGTCTGCACATGTCCTTGTAGGTATAAAAGATACTATGCATTGCTTGCTAAAGTATTTCCTCATACTTTAATCTTATTATAGGGCTTGCTAGTCGTAACGGAACGGAAAACTTACTTGACTGAGGAGCAAGTAAGTAAGCACGTAGTCTTCAGATTTGAAAGTAGAAGGAAATTGGTTTTAAGATGGCATATATTGACGTCCAGAAAGTTGAAACAAAACGGTCGCTAGAATTTCCAAGGGAAAAGACCCATTTTTTTCAGTGCAAAACTCAAAGAGGTCTCAGAATTCAAACTTGTCTCTTTAAGTAGTCACAATTGTTGTCTGTTTGGCTATGATTTGATGAGTCATGCTAAAACCGTTACTTGTCCATCTGGTTTTTGGGAGTACGTTCTTTAAAACCGTCAAGATAGCAAGCCGGCCAGAGCTTTGCGTCACAGAAGTGCAAGTTCATGGGAAATGTTTAAATGCTCATGTGCTAACTATAAATCAATCGTCTACCTCTTTTCTCTTCAAATTAAAAGATCTAAGTTCATCTGTGCGGCTTTTTGCTATATGAAACTTGGTTTTGTCGACATGTGATACATAGCACTTTGCTTTCCTCGAAATCGATCTCCATTCTATCTATAGATGGTTGACATCTTAGCATACCTCATGCAAAGAATTTAAATCCTAACCCCCCCCCCCCCCCTGTCAACCAACCAACCAACCAACTGTAAAAGTAAAGCCCGATTTCGAAAATCTTCTTTTCAAGCCTCGAAATATGCCTTGAAGAAATGAGCCTTGTGCTTGGGTCTATCCTGAGATCTCTGATATAGGCATTGAGCTTGAAGTGTGAAGTCCTAGATGTGACACAAATTTTCCTCGCATCATTTCGTCTTGTCATTGCGAAATATCGTTAAACCCAGACTGAGAATGCCATTTTGTCAGTATCACGCAAAATTTTGCTGAAATCTGCTTGCGCGCACCTTCAAATGACCCCCTCCCCCCGCTCCGTTATCCAAAATACCAGCTTAGCATCCTGACTTCATGACTCATTCTCGACTTGGATCCTGGGTTCCATGGGACGTTGTCCAATCAACGCTTCACTGGGGCCCAGTACTCTTTACGCGAAATGAGGTCCGCTTGACATGGGAGCAATGCTTCAACTTTGCGTCATTTCCAAGTTGGAGGCCTGGGCACAATAGAGCTATTTTCAATTGAGTCCAATATCCTGGTTGGACACAGTTGGACACGCAGTTGAACAAAGCCTTGCAGTAGTATTGGTTTGCAATGACGTAAACATTTTGCAATGCAAGCATCTGCGAAGGAGCATATTTACAGCTGCACATTTGAAACATGGTTCGTGACCCTCGATATTAAATGAAAGGCCAAACAAACATTTTAAAGGTCGAAACACGTGCGAAGCCAAAGAGCTGTCAAGCACATAACTGGTTAATTATTAAGACAACATTACGGAATACTTGAAGTACCTCCAGCAAACACATTATCCTGTTTTTAGAATGAATCTTTTTCTGACCGCTATCGGTATTCTAGTAGCATTGACCCCTCTGTTAGCCTGTCTGTTTTGGGACGTCCTTGAGTCAGCAATTGTCTCCAATACTTTTGAGTCTTCCGACGACCTGGAAAATAGGATTTACCGACTATAGAGACCTAGTGACGGATGCCTTTATAAGTTATTCCACCTTCATTATTTGCTTCAAAATTCTGTTTAGGGTCCTGCTAAGTTCTCGAGGCTACCGTGTCCACTTATGGTTCCCCCTTATAGTCCTCCCTAATAGTTCCCCTTATGTACCTACAAATTTCACTTGTGACGTTTCTCAGTCAATCGAGGTTGTTCTTCTCTGAGTAAGGCATTAGTATGACAAAGATTTGTTTAGCTGTTTAACTTTAGAAATAGGAGGTTGAAAGAACCAGGAAAAGCAATTCGCAATTTAACATCACAATTTCAAAGTTAGCAATCCCTCTGGTTAAGTATTCTTGTGTTCCGTAAAACTTAAATATTTTATGAGCCGGTCATGAAATGTTTTATCGAGTATTTTAGAGTTACTTCCAATCGCAGATCTGATCAGAATCGTACGAAAGACAATCCAGAGTGTATTAGGAATGGACTCTATCTTTTTGGCAGAGTTTAATTCTTATCATTGTTTTGCTCAAGTTTTTAAAAATCTTGTCCAGCTTATCCACAAATTTCAACAACTTACAACTCATTTTGTAGTAATTTGATGTGAAAATTTATTTTACTGTAATCCGTCAAACCATTCTAAATAATTGTATAGGGTGATTTTGCTTAAAGGCTGCTAAAAACGAAAAACAGGTTCACTAAAGCATATCGTTTTATAATTTTGAAATACCACATTCTTAATCTTCTTGCTCTAAGCCAATCAATCGAGGCGTCCATATCGTTACCTTAAATGGTTAAGTGCTCCGTCTTGTTTTATTAACCCCAAATTCCCGTATGTCGCCATAACGCATAATAAACGTATTTCATTTCATCTTGACAGGATTTCGTGAAACAGTATCGCCATTTGCTGCCAAAAGGAGATCTCACTTCAAGTGAAGAAGTTCCACTCTGTCTCAAGACACTTGGCCTAGATCCAAATCATTATCAAGTTGGCAAAAACAAGGTGCTTACTTAAATGATTTTATTTTCCGATCCTACACTCGCTTTCATTTTCCTTTTCATTTCATTTTATGTATCATTTGGCTTCCTGAAAATTCTCGCCACTGTTAACTAAAGCCTGCCTCATATTAGATGTCAGGTGAGATTTGTGATAACGCAAAATTGCTCATGGAAAACCCTTCAATTGCCTGTGTTCATGGATAATTTCGCCTGACATCACTGACATCTAATTTGAGACGGACTTGAGCTTAATTTGCTGATCCCCTCCCAATTCACATTAATTTTCAGTTTCTTTCAGTGTCTTTTAGAATGAATAACAGGGTTTGAAACATTCTTTACAGTATTCAATTCAGGAGTATGACCCAAGCTCCTGCTGACTGCTAAAAAACTGCATGTCTCTCGACCGATATAACATCACTGTCAAATTTCAAGTGTTAAGAAGTTGCAAAATTGAGGCTGGATACTTAAATACAATGATAAAATTCTTTATAGTATATTTTATCTCCGATTTGGCAAGTAACTAACAACTTGTCGCCTAGGGACTAGATTTAACGGCTATAAAAAGAACAGACACTTAAGAACTCGTTTAGAGCATCATTTGAGAATATTTAGCCTGCTTTACTAGTTTGCTTCAGGTCGACACCCAAAAGACATCTTTGCATTAACATGAGGACCACGATGAACATTCTTAATCATTCATCTTCGTAGGAAATATTGCCTTGGCCGACTGCCACTCGAATTTAACAATGCTGTAAGCAGCACTCAGATACATTTTTCTTATATGGTCACTGGAGGCTTCGCTCTCTCCAAACCCCAAGCAGCATGCTCTGCCTCGGACAAAGCATTGCAATCAGCCTGGGCGTCCAAAATTTACTTCAACAGGCAAATTGTTCTCCGTATTTTATTATATGAATCCAATTTGACTTTTCCACAGCAATTTAGATTTTTGTGATTGTGTTCTGCTTCTTATTCCATTCCAAGAAGATTACGCTATGATGTGCTTAGGTATTAAGTCTACTTACATGGTGACAAGCCATTTATTGTTTTCGGATCTACTTAACAAAATTTAACGGTTTTTAGAGCTGTAAGTTGTGGTAATCACTTTAGTGCGCAATAAATCTACATGAAGTATAACCTTGAATTGATTCTTGACTGTGACCAGGTGGTAAGGATTACAACCCGAAAGCTTGGATAATCGATAAGCGAGACAGCTTACATTTGAAAATAGGGGTTTGAAAATCGTTTCGACCAACGAAACCATTCGGTAACTATTTCCTTGTGACACTGTTATCGTCAAACTGTCAAATTAGATCCAGAAAGAAAAGAAAATAGCATTTAGCTGTGCTGTGTTTGAAGTTTCGATTCTTGTAACCGTTTTCAGATAAGAAATTAAACGTGGTTCAAGGTAATATAGAGAAAANAAGTTGTGGTAATCACTTTAGTGCGCAATAAATCTACATGAAGTATAACCTTGAATTGATTCTTGACTGTGACCAGGTGGTAAGGATTACAACCCGAAAGCTTGGATAATCGATAAGCGAGACAGCTTACATTTGAAAATAGGGGTTTGAAAATCGTTTCGACCAACGAAACCATTCGGTAACTATTTCCTTGTGACACTGTTATCGTCAAACTGTCAAATTAGATCCAGAAAGAAAAGAAAATAGCATTTAGCTGTGCTGTGTTTGAAGTTTCGATTCTTGTAACCGTTTTCAGATAAGAAATTAAACGTGGTTCAAGGTAATATAGAGAAAACCGTGTTTGACAGATAAGAAATTAAACGTGGTTGTATATTTCCATTTTCAATATAGAGAGCTTCATTTCCTTTAGGTGTTTATGCGAGAGAGTCAATATCGGATCTTGAAAGAGAAATTGCAACACAAATTGAACAACGCTGCAAGAATAATTCAGCAATGGATGAGAGCGAAATTGGAAAGGAAACGATATTTGCAGTTGCGAAAAGCAGCCATTACTATACAGGTAAATATGAAACTTTTTCCTAACCAATTCATTCATACAGTCTAGTCTCGTGATATAACTGTTAAGTAGAAACAATAACGTAAATGGTCTACGTTACCGAGTGGAACACACCGATGAAATTTGAAATTTGGAAATCCGCCCGGGACTCAAACGGGAAAACTGACTAGTTATACTAAGAATAATGTTTTTTTGATCCAAAAAATTATCAAAAACTTAAACTATTATGCGATTAACTTCTATGACTATGTGGAGGCGAAGTAGCCGATATCATTTTACCGGAAGCTTTGAGAGTTAACGTCTGTCGACAGCTTTTCACCATTTATTCTTTCGAAACATTCGACAATAAAATGGTGGAATGAAGCTGCCGTAGAATCTCAGATATACCTCCAGCTAGTCGCCTATTTGACCTTAGGTCATCGCATCATTCCCTCGCTCCATTCACGCGCCATAGGATGCGTGGACAATCATAAAAATGATATAATCTTACTTACTCGTGTCTTTTCTGCCCATTTTATTATTCGCCTTGTATTCACCACTCCGAATTTAGGCCCTCCTTCGGTCGCACGCTTTGCACGGCTACAACAACAACGGTTCATTTAGGCTGTTGTTGTTGTAGCCGTGTAAAGCGTGCGATCGAAGGAGGGCCAGGTCGGAAACGCGGAAAACGCGGAAAACGCGGAAACCGCGGAAAATATAACCAAACATTTTCCGCGTTTTCTTTTCCACGCTTTCGAGTATGGACCAATGCAAACTCGAAAACGCGGAAAGGAAAACGCGGAAATCTTAATTTTTGTTTTCTTTGCAAAACTTTCCCAAATAAAATGAACAGGCTCTACGATGAGTAGTTTTGCTGTCAATATCTCTTGCCGATCCGTGTCCAATTTGGTAAAAGTCGTTAAAAACGAAGACATCAAGTGAATAGGGCCTAAACTTCCTTCGCCCAAAAGTTTAAGAGAAACACCACTTTTCAAGTCAAATTGCATTTGAATGACCAAATGCTGCCGATTTCGAGAGTGATACTCGATAATCTAGAGTGATAATTGATAATCTAGGCCAACGACTTTGAGCCAAGAAATTTCCGCGTTTTCTTTTCCGCGCTTTCGAGTATGGACCAATGCAAACTCGAAAACGCGGAAAGGAAAACGCGGAAATCTTAATTTTTGTTTTCTTTGCAAAACTTTCCCAAATAAAATGAACAGGCTCTACGATGAGTA
>REGM01000411.1:4379-43719 GCA_004194415.1 Aurelia aurita
GGAAGCTCCCTGATACTTATAGGGATTTCATTCCAGACCTTAAGAGCTGAGTAGGAAAATCCTTTTTTGGCATACTCTAGATTGTACCTTGGAATCTGGAGATCTCTACAGAATCGCGTATTGTAACTGGAGTATTGTGATCTTTGTTGGAATTTGTTCCAAAGATTTTCTGGGCAGAGTCTGTTCATGATCTTATAGGCCATAACTGCACGATCAAACGAAATAAGTTGTTCGACATGTAGGAAATTATTTGACCAATCGTCTTTTATTTTGGACGTATCTATCATGGAAATTGCTCTGTGTTGCAGACGTTGAAGGGATTCCTTTCTTGAATTTGAGAGGCTACCCCAAATAACATCCGCATATCGCATGTGACTTTCTATAAGAGCACGATATACATTGCTTAACTGAGATTGCGGGAGGATGTTTTTCAGCTTTTTTAAAGATGTTAGGCCTCCACGTACTTTTCCTCTGACAGTTTTGAATTGTTCTTCCCAGTTAAGCCCTTCGTCTACAATGACTCCTAGTGATTTGGTTTTTTTTACTCGTTTTATCTCTGAGTCATTCAGTCTCAATGTTTCATTTACCTCGACTTTATTAATTCTACGAGGGTGCCCAATTATCATATACTCTGTTTTTTTAGGATTTGCACTTAATTTATTTAACCTCATCCATTCAGAAATATTGATCAACTCCTCTTGTGCCTTCTGAACTAGTTCTTCAATATTCATAGACGTTAAGGTCACGTGAGTATCATCTGCATACATACCAGCCTTAGAAACTTTCAAACATTTTTCAAAGTCATTTAGGTATATTATGAAGAGAAGCGGGCCGAGACAGGAACCCTGGGGGATACCACATGTGACTGTCCTGGGCCTTGATTCATAACCGTTGGCAGCACAGTACTGCCTTCTGTTTTCTAGGTATGATTGAAACCAGTCTCCGGATAGTTCTCGAATACAATATTGCCTCAATTTTTCTAACAAAATCTTATGGTCAACGGTATCGAAAGCCTTTTTGATATCTAGGAATATTGTTAAATTAAGTTGCTTGTGGTCAATATTCTCATACCAATAGTCGGTACTATCAATCAAAGATGTTATTGTTGAACAAAGTTTTTGAAAAGCTGATTGACTCATTGTCAGTTTCTTATTTGCTTTGAGGTATTCATAAACTTGATCATGTACAATTCTCTCGAAGATAGGGGTGACCCTCGCCAGTTTCCAAACGTCAGGGAAAATACCCTTACGTAAAGAAGAATTGAAAACCATTGTCAACGGTTTACATATGAGGTATACATGCTGGCCCGTACAAGTTTGAAAGTATTTGCATTTTATCGTCGTTTTACCAGCTATGTATTTTGAGATTTTGCTCAATTTAGACCCACATTACCCCCACCCTACCCTACTGAAGAAAAGTTTTCCCTGGAACTTTTGCGAAGGGCGTCTCCAAATTGCTCACAGAAATGGCTTTTTGGCGTGTAGTAATTTAAAGTCGCCTTCTAAATATTTTAAATGATGCTTTTTCCAACAAGCAACTGAATACGCTGTTTCTTCCAAGTTAACCTAGAACTTTGTTAATGTTACTGTACTGAGATTCTTAGGGACCGGACCCCTACAGCTCGGGGGCCCTTAGGAGTTGCTCTATCCCCAACTACCGCCTGTTACGACGTTGCATCAAGCACACGTTGGTCAAAGAGAAATAATTAAAACCAAGTTATACAGGGTTGCATGTGATCTACGAAAAACTCCCATTTCTTCACAGTCAGAATTTAAAGTGTCACTAGGCAGCAGAGATACAATGCTTGCCAAAAGTCCTTGGAACACTTAGGCCATTTCTTGATAATGACACTTTTCCGCAATTTTATCAGTAGAGATTAGTTGAGGCACCCCCTCCCCCCCAAACAATGTTGATTTGCAAGGCTATTGTCCTAGCCTTTCATCAGAGATGCAAAGATGCAAAGTTGATGTTTCTTTTCGTAGAAGGACCCGTAAACTAATAATCTATCATTCTCATCCTATTCAAGTCTAAATAGCTGGATACAGTGATTATTTGGTAGGATCCTAAGTGTAGTATCACACTAAAATCAATGAAAATTTATAAAATTGTCAATTATGACGTTACAAGTATGGAATATAGACTTCTAGCTATCACCAATGAAATCAGCACCATCGAAAACCCTAGGATGCACAAACTTGTCATCTTGTAAGTCGCCGTTTTCAAAATAAAATTCAGACAACGCTTGCCAAAAGTCCTTGGAACACTTAGGCCATTTCTTGATAATGACACACTTTTCCGCAATTCAGTAGAGATTAGTTGAGGCACCCCCTCCCCCCCCCCCCAAACAATGTTGATTTGCAAGGCTATTATCCTAGCCTTTCATCAGAGTCGCGAATCGTCGTGTCATCCTTATTTTATCGTCACAGAACAACATTGTTTTAAGGGGGAGAGGGGGAAATCGCATAACAAGGCAAAATTGGCTGAGGTGTTCCAAGACTTTTGGCAGGCATTGTAGATGTTTTTAACGGAAAGTGTCATTTCAACTTCTAGGGAAGAAGCTGGCGAGTGGAGAAGGGATGACGAAGACTTTCGAGCTAAAAATTCTTTATTCTCATGATAATAATAAATTGCTACATCTCCATTCGGAAAAGCTTTCAAGTTCACCTAGTAGCACTGGTGTAAATAACTAAACAATAATTCCCTAAAAATTAAATTGCAACAATTAATAGCTAAAAGTTATTGAACTGAACGCAAAAATATGAACAGGAATGTTATTGTCAACGAAGTCTTTCATAACTCAACTCTCTAAGTACAGGGTTTCCCAAGTACTTGTACGCTATTTGAATGACTACTGCAGAGGAGCTGTGATTTCAGCTGTCCCGGTTTTTGTTGCATAAGGCTTCAACTGGCGTTTAAGACTTTGTTTTAGTAAATCGGGGAAGTAAATGCAGCGTTATGGTATTAGAAAGTCGNATGTCACGTGACCTGTGAGTTCTATTGTTCAAATTTTTTTTCATCAAAATGTAGATAATAGATAATTAGTAAAAGTCAAGGAGACTGGGGGACATAGCTGATGTCGTTTAAAAACGCAGCACGAAAAACCTTGAGGGGGGTGGAATCCACCCCCCCCCCCATATGGATTAGGGTTAACGAGCTGGTCAAGGAGCGGGGAATATTTCCCGTATTGCCCGTCGTCAAGGGATACAAAATGGCGGTTCAGTCTTGCGTTGCTTCTAACATACCACTGAAAAATCACTGTGTTGATTGCTTTCCTTTGCTTTCTTCTAGATCGGGTAATAAACCAAATATTAACTTTTGCATCACAAGCGCTATAAATACTTTTGACCTTGGGCCCGCGCAAAAAGTTAGTATTGGTATAGTAATGAATTTTGTGCACATTGAATTTCGTAGCAATAGAGTAGAATGCAATTTTGTCAAAGAATTAAAGAAAAAATGGAATATTTTTATGCGTTTAGTGTTGTTTAGCCGCGTATCAAATTTGAGAAATGATATTCGCCACCCGGGGGGGGGGGGGGGGGGGGGGCAGTATTTATATTTTGGGTACTGGTGACGTGCCATCGGAAAGGGTATCAATTTTCACGATTTTGATATAAAGAACGGTATCCATTTTTGTGATTTTGGTATTATAAAGAACAAATGAATAGGCCATTTTTTGAAAAAATGGTATGCAATTTCGAGAAACTGGTATAAGGTATGGTTTTTAAGCTTGAGTGGCACGTTCCCAACCAAAATCTGGTAAGTGCCCCCCTCCCCCTCCCCTCTCCTGGGATTCGCCACAAGTTAATAATACTTATTGCAATGGTACTACCGGGTGGACGAAAAAGGTATAGATTTTTGTAAGAACATACCGGTCAAGAGAAATCCTCCAAGTTCGACATACTACGGTTCACCTTATAGCAGATAGGCTAACTTAGATGTGGATGTTTATTTCACTGAAATCGGTCATAGTGTTCTAGATTTATTGGCGATTTTTCTTGGAAGCAGTTTTTGCAAGAGCTTGAAAAAGGACGACTAAAAGTTATCACCAAATTTTGTAAGTCTTCATCTTCAAAAGGATGGCAATTGGATCAAAATTTTCTGAGAAGCTAAGATAAGCCATGCAATCATTTGCATGATTANGGGGGGGCAGTATGTATATTTTGGGTACTGGTGACGTGCCATCGGAAAGGGTATCAATTTTCACGATTTTGATATAAAGAACGGTATCCATTTTTGTGATTTTGGTATTATAAAGAACAAATGAATAGGCCATTTTTTGAAAAAATGGTATGCAATTTCGAGAAACTGGTATAAGGTATGGTTTTTAAGCTTGAGTGGCACGTTCCCAACCAAAATCTGGTAAGTGCCCCCCTCCCCCTCCCCTCTCCTGGGATTCGCCACAAGTTAATAATACTTATTGCAATGGTACTACCGGGTGGACGAAAAAGGTATAGATTTTTGTAAGAACATACCGGTCAAGAGAAATCCTCCAAGTTCGACATACTACGGTTCACCTTATAGCAGATAGGCTAACTTAGATGTGGATGTTTATTTCACTGAAATCGGTCATAGTGTTCTAGATTTATTGGCGATTTTTCTTGGAAGCAGTTTTTGCAAGAGCTTGAAAAAGGACGACTAAAAGTTATCACCAAATTTTGTAAGTCTTCATCTTCAAAAGGATGGCAATTGGATCAAAATTTTCTGAGAAGCTAAGATAAGCCATGCAATCATTTGCATGATTATTTTCCCCGCCCTATAGGCTTGTTTTGCTCGTTGCTGGCCCTGTGCATCCAAACCTCCACACAAACACATATATGGGTACATGCTGGCCCGTTAGCACAAAAACATTTGTGTGTTTTGTGTGTTGAATCCAGTTGAATTCAAGCGAAGATACAATTCGGCATCTGGTGTTTTTGGGCGGGAAAATGCTTTGAAAGCACGTCCTCTACATCGTCGGAAAACGCAGTTCTTGTAAAAACTTCACCATTGACAGGAGATAAGATTCGCTACTGAAGAAAAGTTTTCCCTGGAACTTTTGCAAAGGGCGTCTCCAAATTGCTCACAGAAATGGCTTTTTGGAGCGTAGTAATTTAAAGTCACCTTCTAAATATTTTGAATGATGCTTTTTCCAACTAGCAACTGAATACGCTGTTTCTTCCAAGTTAACCTAGAACTTTGTTACTGTACTGAGATTCTTAGGGACCGGACCCCTACAGCTCGGGGGCCCTTACGAGTTGCTCTATCCCCAACTACCGCCTGTTACGCCGTTGCATCAAGCACACGTTGGTCAAAGAGAAATAATTAAAACCAAGTTATACAGGGTTGCATGTGATCTACGAAAAAACTCCCATTTCTTAACAGTCAGAATTTAAAGTGTCACTAGGCAGCAGACATAGATGTTTTTAACGGAAAGTGTCATTTCAACTTCTAGGGAAGAAGCTGGCGGGTGGAGAAGGGATGACGAAGACTTTCGAGCTAAAAATTCTTAATTCTCATGATAATAATAAATTTCTACATCTCCATTCGGAAAAGCTTTCAAGTTTAAACCTAGTAGCACTGGTGTAAATAACTAAACAATAATTCCCTAAAAATTAAATTGCAACAATTAATAGCTAAAAGTTATTGAACTGAACGCAAAAATATGAACAGGAATGTTATTGTCAACGAAGTCTTTCATAACTCAACTCTCTAAGTACAGGGTTTCCCAAGTACTTGTACGCTATTTGAATGACTACTGCAGAGGAGCTGTGATTTCAGCTGTCCCGGTTTTTGTTGCATAAGGCTTCAACTTGGCGTTTAAGACTTTGTTTTAGTAAATCGGGGAAGTAAATGCAGCGTTATGGTATTAGAAAGTCGAAATTAAAGGTTGCTGAAAACCAGTGGATGCTATATTCACAATCAATGGAAAATTCAAGTACATATTGCAATATAAATTTCTTGCGTGGTTTTCTATTTTTCAAGTCATTGGTCCTAAGATTTGAACATAGGCAAGAAGTGTTGTATTTAAGCAATAATATCTGACGTATTTTTTAGGAGTTAATATGGAGCTACAGCAATGTCATATGTATCGTATCTACCAAGTAATGTCTTTGTCAGCATCAGAAAATATACAGTTACTCATAATCTTTATTTTCGCAAGCTTCTTTGTAAATTTGTTGTAGCCAGTGGCTAAACATTGGTTTTGTTTTATTGTATTGTTAAAAGCTTTATCTTGAAATGTTACTGACCCTCAAACTCACATGTCAAGGTGATTTATAGAAATGCGAGGCCTCTGGTTTTGAAGCAGCCTCTCATTGGTTTTGAAGCAGCCTCTCATTTGGGCTTTGGCCAATCCACTGATCTCATTCTTATCTCATAACGCCGCAATTGCTTGTTCGATTTACTCGAATAAGGTCTCAATTCTAAGTTGAGACTTTTCCTATAACACAGCCATCAAACTGAGACAATATAAATTAAATATCTTCCACAGTAACCATACAAACGGAGCATATGTTTTTTGGGACACCCTGTATCTTCGGATTATTGTAAGAGGGACAAACTTACCACTCCTCGATGAAGGCGATACCGAATAAACAGCATTGTCTGCGACAGGGAAGTTTACATTTACATAATTTTTGTACCAACTTGTTCTAGATAACCTGGTGCACAAGCTTACTTGGGGAAACAATTTATTTCAATTTGAAAGAATTACCAATTAACAATTAAGATTATTCCGCCAGTCATACCTGGACTCAGTATACTTTGGTATCGCTTGGCCTCGATAAAAACAAATTTCTTGCGATGGCAATCGATCATAAGTGGAACGGTAAAGAGGTCACGATCCTTGTTCACGCGTTGGTGCTATGGGTCATGGTACTGTTATAATCTGGTGGTGGCTCACAGGGAACTTGTGTAGACAACATCGGGACAATCTCAAGAGGATGAAGCGAGTAGGGTTCCTCTTGAGCTGGTTGTTCTGTTGATCTTGCGTCTATTTCAATGTTTGTTTGAGGAGCAGGGTTATCTAAACTTCCAGCCGGGCCAGTCAATTCCCTGTCTTCAGATGGAGGGCGGAGATACATCAGCTTTCTAATGGTGTATTCGCATCTTTTAGTCTTGCAGTTAAACATTATTCGAAAGATCCATGATAAGCCAATTAACGATGCCACCCAGTAATATCCTGAAGTCATCCAGAATGGACGAAATTTGGGGTCTGTGTAGGCGCAGATCCTCTTCTGGAAACCATCAATTCTATCCTCATGATAAAATTCAATATGTTCATCTTTTCTCATGTTTAATGCAACCAATTTACGGCCCATGTCGTCAAATTTAGCAAACGTTTCTCTGTCGCCAAATTTAATATCTTGTGTCAGTCGTAGCCTCGTCACACCGTACTTATCAAACTTTAGGCTCTTCTCATTTGAAACATCTTTTGCGTAGCCAATAGGGAAGTTTTTATTCTCTCTGTATGTTATGACCTTTTCTCGATATGCTTCCTTGCGCCTCGTTATGTTACCTTGGAAGTCTCTGTGGTCCACTGTCTTGGTCTTTGTTTCCCAATGATAGCACACCACGGACATAACTCGTTTTGGGTCAGTGTTCTTTATCAGGTTGACGAATTCTATTGCCGAAGAACCATCTAAGGTGCTTGAAATGTATTCTTCTTCAGAAGAGAAACAAGATTCTATTAGCATCAACAAATAGGAAAAGGATATCATAACTATACTCATTATAGTGAAGTCTCCTAAAACTTTTCCATGTTTGGCACACTTTGTCGATGTGCATCCAATCAAATACAACCACCAACATATGTAAGAAATAAATGCATGCAAAGAAAGGACACGGCAACCACTCTTTTCGTTGCAAAGTGCAATCCACATGTGAATAAGAGGAACAACAACTTGCAGGAGTGAAACGATGGTCAACAATACGGGCCTAGCCTTGGGATAGTCATTAAAATTGAATAATGTAGGTCCACATTTGCCATCAGAAGTCCAAACATTACTGTAACCGCCTTCAACACATTGTGAAAGAAAGAATTTCGGTTGGTATCCATCTTTGCAAAAAACTGTGGCAAGATTTGAAGCCTGCAGACCAAATTGGATGACAGTCGCGACCGATTTCCTATCATACCGAAAAATAGGGCATGTCTGTTGTTTTGTTGTGCATGTGTTACCGATATAATCTTCCGTACAGACGCAAACAGTTTCACTTGAGAGTTTTGAATCAACACATTGTCCCCCATTTTTACATGGGTCAAAGTTTGAGCATGTTTTTGTAGTTCCATTTACAACTTTCTGCACAAACCCACGACATCGCATACTGGTCGAAAATGGTTTCCAAGTGCTCCCTCTCAGGCGCTCCCAAACAGCTGTGATGTATTCTGGTCTCATTGAGCTGTCCCTTGCTCTAAGAAAAGGCCTTCTATAGCCAAAAGTATCATTAGCAACTTTCCAGTATGAGCTTTCATAGAAGAGAATCCAATGTTTCTGTCGACTGTGCCTGTACATTTTCCTGTTGTTGTTGTAATCACTCGATCCTCCATCAGATTCTTCCACGAATGAATCTTCCAAGTGATTATGTAAAATAGTGCCGCGACCATCATCAAATGTTGTGTTGTAATAAACTTTGCCGGAAGAGCAACGGTAGAAATCATTTCGTGCGCAAGTTAACTGCACAGTACCTCGACCAATAACGACATATGACTTTGCTTGCCAATCGTAATAGGCCCATTGCTTTATAAACTTCTCGAAAGGACGTCTCTCATCAGTTATTGAGTTAACCCAGTTCTGAGAGGCAAATCCATTTGTCATTACAGCTTTGACACCAAAGCCATGCCTGATTCCTTTGCTGCCCTTCCAACTGAAATACAAACCATTATCTCCTTTAGAATATTCCAAGTGATAAATTTGCCTTTGCTCATGTTGAAACATTGGACGCCCATTGCTCTCATTGATCTTGCGATAGACCCCTTGAAGTTGGACATATGGCATCTTCGATTCATCGCCAGTGCTTACATAAATTCTGTCGCAAACTTTCCCACCATTAACGATAAGGCCTAAGCCAAATATCATGGTAATTGTAACAAAACAAGTACCGCAAAAATACATCTTTGTACTGTATCCTTTGCCAAAGATTTGAAAGAACAGATAGGCTATTAAAGCACCACCCGAATGACGAACTTTTGAGACTCTCTCTTTTTAAAGAATTTCGCAACTTCCCTGTTTGCAAAAGAATCATTTTGAGCACAGTTGGACACTCATGTGATTACGTACCAATGAAAAATCTCCCACGACCCGCGAAATATTTTTTGCGAAATTGAAAAAGGAACCGGATTTGTCCCAATAACCTTCACTTTCTAAAAGTCGTATTTTAAATGGAAAATCTGACTAACGTAGCCAAATATCATGGTAATTGTAATAAAACGAGTATTGCAAGAAGGCGTCTTTCTTGTGCACTTCGCTAATATAAAGAGGTTTGCATAGGGTTTTCAAGAATAACCGTCCGCAGTTCTCCAATGAGGAACTTTTGCGGAACCTAATTTCACAACTTCCTTGTTCGCAAAAGACGTCAAATTTTCAGCACATTTGGACACTGTGATTACGTACCAGTGAAAAATCTCCCACGACCCGCGAAATATTTCTTGCGAAACTGAAAGAGGAACCGGATTTGTCCCAATAACCGTTACTTTCTAAAGGTCGTATTTTAAATGGAAAATCTGACTAACGTAGCGTTGTATCTATAATACTAAGCACTGAAGCAAAATTTGTTAACCCTAAAACTCCAACACCGCTCAACCAATCCTCGCGAAACTTTCCACATATCTGCGTCTTCCCAGTAGCTGGTGCATGAGCGAATCATTTGTCTCATATTCGCCCCGTAAGGCGGGGACAGGGGCAAACGCGGCAACATCTGACGATATTGGATGCACCATTTGAAGGATAGACGCGGCAACATCTCAAGGATAGACCGACTCCTTACGAATTAAATGGGCTACAGAAAGCGAGGAACGGGAAAAAAGACCCACTGGAATAATTGTAAAAAATGATCGTCTATCCTTCAGATATTGCCGCGTTTGCCCCTTTCCCCTCCTTACGGGGCAAATATTAACTTGAACACAGCTGCCCCATACGGAGGGGAAAGGGGCAAAGGCGGCAACATCTCAAAGATCGATGGAAGCCCCCTGTCCTGCTGTTTGCGTCACTCATGTTAGTCATGCGACATTATTTCATTTCTGCAATCAACACAAAGAGGATCCTGAGACAAAAGAGGGGAGGCTTAGTCCAAAAATAAGGGATGGCAATAGTCATTGGCTTATGATACCAATGGGGGAGGGGGCTAATTCCTCCCATTGAAAGAGGCAGTTTGCGATTGGTGTCACACCTAGCCCTGTAATTAAATCTTCACTGGGAATGGGTTAAATGTTTCTGGAATGGGTTAAATGATGAATTAAAAGGAGCACCTACTCTAAAGAAATTCCGGGAAGGGTTGATGAAATCCCACAAAGCATAAGTAAAGATGCTTTATGCAATGAACTCTTTTAATTTTACTTTTATTGATATTATTTTAATTAGATTGTAATACCTTAGTTTAGTTTTAGTATTTTTATTGCATGGCCCCCTGTAAATCAGTTTTTCTCTAACTGAGGGGCTACCATGCCTAAAAAATTGAAAATGAAAATGAAATGAATGAAAATGAAACTTATTAAAGACGGGATGCTCAGTGTAAAACTAAGGATGGTAAGAGCCACTGGCGTATGATACGAATAAGGGTCACAGCTAGCCCCGTAATGAAATCTTCACTGGGAAACTCAGTAAAGAGGGGAGGCTCAGTGTAAAGGTAATGGATGGCGATAGCCACTGGCTTATAATACGAATGGGGGAGGGGGCTAATCAAAGTGTTAGCGGTGNACTTTCTAAAAGTCGTATTTTAAATGGAAAATCTGACTAACGTAGCCAAATATCATGGTAATTGTAATAAAACGAGTATTGCAAGAAGGCGTCTTTCTTGTGCACTTCGCTAATATAAAGAGGTCTGCATAGGGTTTTCAAGAATAACCGTCCGCAGTTCTCCAATGAGGAACTTTTGCGGAACCTAATTTCACAACTTCCTTGTTCGCAAAAGACGTCAAATTTTCAGCACATTTGGACACTTTCAGACATTGCAATTTATTCACATAACACCCAGTCGGAAATTGTGAACACCACAGCAAAATTATGTTTCTTTCGCAAACCGCAGACAATCCGGATTTTGTCTACAATTTTGCAAAATGCTTTGATATGCATTTACTTTTTTTATGAAACTTGGCTCTGAGCTTTGAAGTAGTGTTTCTTCATTTTGGGCCCAATTTATATGGAAAAGTTTCTTGTGAAGTTTCTTAATCCTAAATCCTACATAAAATCGGACTCCACAGTTTGTCAAAATTCGCTTCTAGTGGAGTTTCTCAATTTTTTGGACGATGCTACAACAGTTTCTTGTATGCGGTTTCTTACAAAATAAATGAGTGTAAACTCTGCAAATAGAGTTACGCGCGGGTTACGCGTATTTTTTCATCAGAAACATTTTATAAGAAACAAAACTCTCTGATTGCCAAAAACAAACTAAGAAATTTGAGTACTGGGGAAACTATTTAAGAAACCTTTCAATTTAAGAAACAAAGCTCAGAAAACCCCGCTACCTTGAACCTTGAAGGGAAATGAATTTTTGTTGGAGATAGTTAGGTTTCGAAGATAACGATAGTCCTAGTCCTCTACCCGTACTTAGGCTAATTGAGGGGAATTACTAGATCGTTCGAGATAGCGAGTATTTCGAGATAACTGAGTTCAAGTTTTCGTGGTACTACTGAAAATTCTTACCTTGATGATGTGCGCGATAACGTGGCTTTTCCTTCGTTCTCTCTCGACTCTGCCTAAATTTAACTCCCAAATCAAGTTACAACTGTTACAACTGCATTTTGCGCCTATTTTATGTAACGGTTGGCTCATACACAGCAATGCGTCTCATTTCAAACTTTCACTGGAAAAGTAAATATGTAAGAAACGGAGCAACTTTCCCAAGCTTGACCGTTATTACATACCATATATGGAATCCGCCATGGCAAATTTCCCATCTTTCAAGCAAACCTATCAACAATTAGGCATTAATCAATGAGCTCAGTAAAGGGGGTTATGTCTTTTGGGAATTCTAGCAACTTTTTTGTTTCATATTGCAGAGGCATGAATTTTATGCCATCTGAAAGCCTTTCTCCTCCTGATTTCCAACCTGAAGACCACTTGTTCATATAAATTGTACTTCCATCGTTTTAAGTCATATCACACAGTCGTATTTGTTGGGGGATGTATAGGGGCAGTAGGCCCAACTTTTAGTAGATATTTCCAAAATTATACAATTCACGAGAAATCAGGAGGGAATAGGCTTTCAGATGGCACAAAATTCGTGTATCTACGATTTGAAACACAACAACCTTTACTAAGCTAAAAGATCAGATTTCTCTCCAAATTAAAAATCCGCAATTGTATTGATGATCTTTCGATTGATGCCCCATTTTTAAAAGGTTTGCTTCATAATACCGAGTGAGGACAAATAACAGGCCAAGTGCCAGGACTTTGAAAGAGACTTTAATTTGCTCAGACATCGATAAACCCCAAAATGAACACCATTGGATGTAAATCATAGTAAATCTTCTCTCCATGCTCTAAATTATATTCGTGTTACAAAACAGAGTATATGAATGCATCATATGTAAACACAAACTTTCATACATATATAAGCTTTCATCTTAAAAGTGGCCTTAAGCAAAGATTTTTATTGATGCAAATGAATAGCACTATCGAATGATAGAACCTACAGTTTCAATTTGTTAATATCTGATCACATTTTTGAGTTATCTACTGATTTGAAAGTAAATGAACGGAGATACAGCGTTCTAGTTTAAACATACACAAAATAAGGACACGCACCATTTAAGTTCCTATTGTTTTCATCGATCGAGAACATCCAATACAAAAGGCTTTATTTAGACTGCCCAGTCCCCCTAGCTAAGCTACTTTTAACTCAGCTGATTTACTTAAGTATCAGCTGATGACGTCATTTTGTTAGTGTATGAAAACATAGCTTTATTTTATCTTGAAAAGGTTACAGTTATAAGAAACTTTGCAGCTAACATACAGAACTGAAAAATTATTTAACAAAATTATATGACGTTTACAAAGGCATTTGGATTGAAAAAATATTTGCATACTTGAAGACTTTGTGCAAACAAAATGACGTCATCATCCAACACTACAAAATAGTGGATAACTTGAAAATGAACAAAGATATAAAAAATTCAAACGGGAATCTTTATCACTCAACAGTGCTATTCGTTTGCACCAGTAAAACCTTTCACTTTAGGTCACCATTAAATATTCTCAAATCNCAGCTGATGACGTCATTTTGTTAGTGTATGAAAACATAGCTTTATTTTATCTTGAAAAGGTTACAGTTATAAGAAACTTTGCAGCTAACATACAGAACTGAAAAATTATTTAACAAAATTATATGACGTTTACAAAGGCATTTGGATTGAAAAAATATTTGCATACTTGAAGACTTTGTGCAAACAAAATGACGTCATCATCCAACACTACAAAATAGTGGATAACTTGAAAATGAACAAAGATATAAAAAATTCAAACGGGAATCTTTATCACTCAACAGTGCTATTCGTTTGCACCAGTAAAACCTTTCACTTTAGGTCACCATTAAATATTCTCAAATCAATCCAGCACTGTTCTAGACATCATGTAGTTATAGACGTGGATCACTCCAAGCTCTGGACAGCGAAATATCACAAAGAGGATAGGCTTCAAATTTTCAAAAAGGTGGTGTGAATGGCTATTACATCTTTCTTTGGATAAAAAATTTGCTTCAACCGTTTAAAAACCAACAACAAAATGCTGCAGTTTTGAAAATAATCAAGAGACATTGAAAAAGTTCAATGTAGAATTAGAGCAAAGCACCTGAAGTTCCTTTCAAACCATTCAGTGCGAAGAAAGAGCCATTTACACAAGCTTATTTAAAGATTTAGGGCCTATGCTATCACAAAGATTAAATGCCATTAAAAACCAATTTCACCAAATCCTTCTTAAAAATGTTCTGCCAGTCTCGCTTCCAGTCTCACTCTTCGTACATAGACACGAGGTCAGTCTTGTAGAAGTCGGTAATATTCTTTCTTTTAAGTTTAAATGCTGCTGTAACCAGCTCACTTTCTGGTGTCCATTGTTCCGAGCAGATCTTTGCTCGCTTTGGTACTTCGTATTTCTCGAGTTTTCCTGCAAAATGTATATAGTTATGACTTACGAGAAAGAGGGAAAAGCGACACGTTGAAAACAAACATTTGAATTTTGTTTGCAGTCAAATGATTATCATTTGGGCATTACAGTGTGAATAGAGAAATATCAAAAACTCGAAGAAACGAATGATAAAACAACATGTACCGGATAGTCAAAGTAACTTTTGGCGTTTACTGCACTGTGTAGCTCTCAACAATAACAGACCATTAAAGGGAATGTCCAGTGGTAAATAGGCTTGTCTCTAAACAGAACAAAGAAAACACTCAGATACAGTATTGTTTCTTTGGCTATCCATTGTTCACGGCGCGTCGCCAACTTTGATTTTAATGAGATATTTTTGTTCTTTGCAAATGCAAGCTTTTAACCTTGCACAAACCCTTTAATCATTTTATAATAAAGAGGCTAGCTTGACCAGAAACTTTAATTCACTAAAATCGGTCATACTGTTGTGAAGGCTTTTGGTGATTTTAGGTAGAAGTAAGCTGTTGCTGAAGAGAGTTGAAAAAGACTGACAAAGTCGATCAAGATTCGTCCAGTTTCTGCTTTAGAATGATGATCGTTGCACCATTTATTCTCTAAGAAACTGAATGATTGCATGCTAACACTTTTTAACATGTTTATATGTTCTCCTTACCTAGGGATGGTCCTGCCTGTTGCAATTGTTTCGAGGATTGCAACTGAGGAAAAACGTTTGTGCTCCCCCTCTTTTTCACGTTTTCAGAAAAGCTTCAAGGGCGAATCCGTCGTAAGTCTACCACGGCATTACAGATTTAGCAAAATAAATGTTCACATCTAAGTTAGCCTTTCTTTCTATCATAAAATGATCTATAGTCTTTTCACTACCTACTTAGTCTTTTCATAATAATGGATAATTCACTTGTGGCAACGGCAACAATTTTTCTGGCTCACCCTGTATTATGACATACCTGATTTAGAGATGGTCTCAATAGCCGTAAGCATTGCTTTATTCGTTTTCTTGTCGTGGCACAAATCTTCAAATGACTCGATGTTAACTCCAACCGTGGCTGCCAACGTTTTCAGATGCTTTGGGTTAGGAATAATCAAGACAATAGGGAACATTTTTTCCCCGTGAGCGTAGACACAACAGTTGTCGATGTATGGACTTTGTTTCAAAACGCCTTCCACCTTCCCCAAGGAGATGTATTCCCCAGTGTTCAGTTTCACAAGATCTTTCTTTCGGTCTAAAAAAGGATTATATTCAAAATTAAATTAAAACTATCATTTCATAAAAAACAGGTGACATAAAAAACTATCAACTATGCCAGTGATAGTTGTTGTAGCAACGAGACGCCAGTATCGGAAAAACAAGGGATCATAAAAAGTTATTTCAAGTGTACGAAATTAAAATCTTGCAAAAGTATTCTGCTTTCGGGTAGCATAGTTTAAGTTTTGAACTCAGAAAGGGTAGTTATGTTATTGGGGAACCTTTTGTGAGATAATTTAAAATTAACTTTCTTTCATCGGAAAGCCTATTTCCTACTGATTTCAAAAGTCCCCGTTCCTATGAGCTCAAAACTATAAAACCAGTCAGGTTTCTCCTTGCCTTTACATTGATTCGTCTTTGAAAGTAAGCATAACCTCTATGAAGCGGACAGCCCGTTAAGTTGGACACAATGTTTTCGTCCC
This sequence comes from Aurelia aurita, assembly GCA_004194415.1. NCBI lineage: Eukaryota > Metazoa > Cnidaria > Scyphozoa > Semaeostomeae > Ulmaridae > Aurelia > Aurelia aurita. The sequence continues at coordinate 20,339 of REGM01000411.1, forward strand.
GATTGACAGATTTCAATTAAAATTTCCCCTGTAAGGCAGACACCTGATTAAAGCGGACACAGTCAGTTGGTACCGAAGGTGTCCGCTTAAGAGAGGGTTGACCGTATTGTTTAAATTAAGCAATGGAAATTATTATTATTAAATGGAATTTACCAATTATCTTTAAACAACCATCACTATGCATTTCTCCAATATCTCCTGTATAGAACCATCGCTGCCCACCCTCTGTGATATAAACTTCTGCTGTCTTCTCTGGCTGTTTGAAGTAACCCATAGTAACGTTGTTTCCGCCAATCACAACTTCTCCTCGTGGGTTTGGTTTGTCGTAAACAGTATATCCGCCTGTGAAATGAAGTCCATTTTTTATCAAGTCAAACCCAGTCATAAAATGAGGATATGCATCAAAACTTTGAAAAGACTGTGTAAATGGCTACTGCATCCTTCTTTGGACTGGATGGCTTGAAATGAATGTTCGGTATCTTACTGTCTTTCTACTATGAAAATTCTTGATTTCTTAACTATTTTCAAAATTGCAGCGTTTTCCTTTTTGATTACAAAGTACTTTGTAATCTAAGGAGTGAGGTCGATGTCAGTCCGTCCGTCCGTCCGTCCGTCCGTCCGTCCGTCCGTCCGTCCGTCCGTCCGTCCGTCCGTCCGTCCGTCAGTCCCACATTAGTGTGATTGATCAGCATGTTATCGCAGATAATGAGCACAAAGACAAGAAAAAGTGCGTTTGGCACGCAATTATCCAATGATTATCCCCCTTGCGCATAGAAAACCAAGGAAAACTTGACATCGGCCTTCTTCATGCTTTATGGCGAGCGGTCGAAAAACAGGATCATTAATGGTCATTCAGACCAAATTTGTATTAATGTCCCGCAGATATTGAGCAATTTGTATCTGTGCCAGAAATTTTTTTATTTTGATTGTTTCATGCTGGAATTATATGAAACAAGGGGGATGCTTCAGATTCGATCCTCTGCGTCCATATCGGTGTCCGATGAAATGGGCGGGGCGTTGGGCAGCTCTGAATTGTCCTTAGGATGACCCCTGTGTTTGCCGACTCATAACTGAGGAGCATGCCACACCCTTTTAGCCATCGTAAATGGCGTTTTCTCGAATGTTCTCGACATGTGGAAAACAACTTGCGTGAATTGTGCCAAAAAGCACTTCAAAAATATCTTTAAAACCAACTAATCACTAATTGCTTCAGTACTTGAGTTAATATGCAAATTAGTGCTTCGAGCTTTTTCTGCTTGGCGATAAGCCAGAGTGCGTGGAGCAAACGCGAAAACGTGCCCTCAATCGCTACGTCATCGTATCTCACTTGAATTCGAGGCTAATTCGAAACAGATGCTTTGCCAGATTGGATTGCTCACAAAAATCTCTTAGAACATCAGTAAACTTAAGTGAAAACCCCCTGAAAAGCCTTGTCAATGATGCAAATCGGGTGCATATTGCAAAATAGATTTAGTTTAGAAGAAACTCTTTGAAATCCCACAAATCCAGGACAATCCCACAAGAAATCCAGAAATCCCTACCAAATTTCGAGGGATTTCAGAAATCCGCGAAATCTCGTACGCTTTTTTGGCTCGTGATACACGCCTCGGTAGATACAGTCCTCTGTCAGCTAACTACATCATGAAGAATAATTTGAGGTTATGACGGTGTCGATATTCAGATCAAATTGTCGATATTCAGATCAGATCTGATCTTAATCAGACATTCTCATGCTCGCTTCATTCGTCAGGGACCAAGGCAGGGAAATACGCGCATGAGGTACAAATCGCGAGATAAGTTAAAACGCACTTTGTAATCTTCCAAAAGGATCTTATGTTTATAAAAGAATTCACGCAAAGGTTTGAAACAATTAAAGTGATGGCAACTTCTAAAACAATTGAGGAAAACGGTAGCATTTTCAAGAACACCATAGTTTATGAAGGTTATGGTGGTGCGCAAAGTTCTGTCGCTTGTCTAGCTTAAGATTCAGCAAGTCGATAACGTCACAACCTCAATCAAGTTGAAATATAGAAAGCTGTAATATTGGAAATAATCAAGGTATCAAGAAATCCTTTTACTGCAGAATTACAGTAAAGTACCCAATGCCTTTCAAGCCATCCAATCCAAAGAAAGGCGCAACAACCATTTAAATAATATGTTTAAAAAAATATGACACCTAAGCTGTATTCTCCGATGTATTTTGTGCATAGAGCCACATTGGGCCCCGGAGTCTAAGTTTTGGGAGTAGAACTGTAATGTAATTCTGCAAAAGGCAAAAAGAATGGTGATTAGCGGCTAATTGGAAGCGTATAATATGATGGGACAAATACAAAACAACACAGATTTTGAAAGTTGACCAAATATGGGAGTCGAGAACCAACTTGCTGCTCAATTAAAGGAATGCATTTTTATCAAATTATACATCACGCAAAATATAAAAGGAAAAGTTAAACCGCATTGAAAAGCTTTAGCATTCAGTTTCAGGCATATGTAGCACTCTATGATTGTTACAATTTCATTTTTTGACCTAAATCCACATCTGGGCCAACTATGAAAACGTATCTATGTCTTTTAAGCATTGCACGATTGGTTGATATATCTTTCGTTCGATCTAATGGCTTGAAAGGAACTTCAGGTACTTGCTATAAATATTGATTATTTTCAGAATTACTGCGTAATCTATGTTTCAAACAGTTTTCCGCCTGTGACGTCATCAAACTGCTAAATCATGAACCAGAAAAACTACGGATTTCTTTTCTGCTTACCGCCATATTATAGATCTTCATAAAATTATGGTTTTCTTGAAGATTGTACCGTTTTTCCTCTATTAATGTAGGCTTTACAATGATTTTAATTTTGTTCAAAGCTTGTCGTGAATTCTTTCAATAAAAAGAAAAACGCAATAATTCTGAAACTGATCAAGATATCAACGATTGCCAATGAACACTTATAGCAAAGTACCTGAAGTTCCATTCAAGTCATTAAATCTAACGAAAGATGCATTAACCATCCGTGCGATGTTTTTTTTAGATTTGATCCCTAATGCATTTTCCTAATTGCACTTTCCTAATTGCAAGATAACGGAAAAAATTGTTCTCCATAGTGGATCAAACGATAGGAGAAGAGGTGACACGTGGCTTTCTTTCGTTCTAATCGCGACATTCCCAAGCATTTACTTTCTAATTATATTGACATACTCGCAGATCGCATCATCCTAGCGATAATAACACAAAAACATCGTTTGAGGCCAGTTGTACGGTCACTGTTTCCTGATTATTACAATTGATAAAGGATATTGTAAAATCGTACCTTCTTCCCAACTGACTAATTTGATCTCGTTTGATCCAATTGGCGCTCCTACTTTACCAGTTGAGTAATCCCATGCTGCGGGGAAAAGAAATTCACATAGCATATTGTTGAGAAGTGTTCAAATGATACGGAAGTGTTCAAATACCTCGGCCGCAACTGGTGCAGAAATATCGCCCCTTTAAACAAAACGGATACAAAGGTGTTAAATTTATTATGCTTAGTTCCAGCATGTTTGAACTAAATTATGTTTCAAACAAGTTAAGTGATAATTTTGCTAAACGCTACAAGTCTAAAAACCACAGTGATTCGAGAAACCCACCAACAATTAGCCTACCCAAGAATAGAACTTATATCAGTCAGTGCGCTCAATCAAATCAAACTAAATTGGGTTGGCTAAGCTAAATATGATGGTTGTGGCTCTCAAATAGGTTTGTCATATCATTGAATCTTTCGTTTTAAAACATTTACACTTGCTTATCATGCATGAAAATGCTCACCTTCACAGACTGTACCTCCGCCAGTGGTTTCCGTTAGTCCATAGCCTTGACCAACCGGACAAGAAAAGCAAACATTCATGAAATCTTCTGTATCTGATGACAATGGGGCTCCACCACTCAACATGCATCGTACTCGTCCACCTAGGATCGCACCAATCTTGTTGAAGAATAACCTGCAATTGAGCAGAAAGTAGAAGGTGTGATTTCCGACAGAAGAAACCACTCACAAGAAATTAATATTGAAAATCAGCAGAATGAGTTTCCTACCTTCTCAAACTGTCAATTATCAAAATAAGGTACACGCAGCTCTGTTTTCATTGTCATAGCTTTAAAATTTCCTCTTTGAATCAATTCTTGTCCCGTTTAGGAAGGAATTAACAATTATCACCTTTCATAAAAACCAGGCTCTTCATAGCGGGTTCAACAGTATATTCAAAAGTATATAAAACAAGGAGACTACAATACACGAGTCTCAACAAGATTTTCAAGTTATGAAATAAATTTAATTCTTTACAAGATTGGACAATGCAGCCTTTTTCTATTATTTTCCAAAATATGCTTTTTTGCAGCGCAGCGGCGCGCAGCGCCCAGCGAAGCTGCCATATAGATCTGTCATACTCGTTTCATGGGTTGGTTGGTTGGATATCTTTGTAAACCTAGCCTGCGAGGGTGTAGACTTTCGCGGAGGAGCTGTTTATGATTTGATTAAATAACAAACAGAGCAACGTGCATTTCTCATTCAAATGAAATCGGCCGATTCTAATTGCTTTCCATGTCAACAATATTCAATCTTAATAAACGACACTCTGATGATTGTTTCGTTTTGATTGAACTCAAAGATAGCTTCTGCGTGCATCACTGCATGCCTGTGACGAGACGAGATTCGATTTTGTAATGGGAAGCTGGCTACCTGGCTGCTGGGCTAGAGTTTCAGGGCGAGAAGAATGATGGGATTCCACACACTCTGATTGTGGCATCACATCTGTCTTTATATCCTATTTCATTGCAAATATGAAAGGATTTCTTTTTGTTGTATCTGTTTAAAGAAATGGTTCTGTAGCTGATCTGTTTCAGAGCTTTTCAGAGACAGGAAGTGTCATGTGGTCCTAGCAGCATCCTTGGCCAGTATCCGTTACTCCTTGCAGAAATCATGAATAGGCATACGCAGTACGCCAGGTGTCACAGGCAGCGGATGGATAGAGGAGCAGTGTTTAAACATGAGACGGAGAATTGCAAGGAATTCCGGTATTAGGCCAAATAACATATACATTGTGTTTCAAGTTTGCATTTTGTTGTTTTACCCTTGGCAGGAGTGCAGTGAACCCTGGACCAACACCTACTACGAGCAACAGCCCTTCTGAAACTTCAGCCCTAGAGCTGCCAAATTCATTACACGGGGAAACTTACACCAAGAGGATGCATACTTCAGTAAAGAGTCACATGGAAACAGTGTGCATTTATGGCTTTAGTGCCACTGGCTTATATAACCAACAGTAATGGCTGCTCCAGGGTGGCAGCCTGAAACTGTTGATGAAATTTTTGATGTTGGTGATTCACAGCTCTTGCATGCTTTGCAAAAGGATTGATCTCTGAAGCTCCAAATTTTTCAACTGAGCAGCTGCCAAACATTGTGCATTTTCCATCAAAACTATATTTCATTCATACAAAACTTGGCTCTTTTACACTATTGAATGAAACATCGAACTGTTTGTTATGACGATACAGCTGTTTAAATATTGTTGCTGATGCTGATCAATGGAGTTGGAAGCAAACAGTGAACCACAGTAACTTAGAGCTAATTACAAAAGAAACAATCTGAACCATTACTGCAAATATCACTATTTCTCCTGCAAAAATATATGTCAATGTTTATCTGTTGCCAAAGAAAAAGAACACATCATGTGAGGTACCATCCAAGGCAATAGAAAGCTGTAAATTCCACAGAACAAAGGAACTCTTAACATTAATTGCGCCTGAAAATTGCAATTTGATTCTGGAATTGAGACCAATATTATATTCAGTTGAAATATATTGTAGTCATGCTAAGCTGTCTTAAAATTTGCAAACAATTGTCATTTTTTGTAACTGTTTTCAAACTCAGAGCAGCTTCTCCAGGATTTGCAGACATTTACGTAATGCTCTAACTCACTTAACTTTGTTAACAGCTAGTTATATTCTTTAATTTGCAAGTTTCTCTCAGCTGTAAAGTTAACTGCAACTATCAATTCCACTCCTCTAATTGTTTAGACTGCATGGAATCAAACGTTGATACATTCTATAGTTGCACCTAATATTACCAGAATGATATTGAATAGCAGGAAGCAAAAGCTAAAAAGGTTCGTAGAAAACGCACTAACCGATTTAAAATTGGAGTATCAAATCCATTTTTTAAATGCCATAATTTGTAACGATATGCAAAGTGGAAAAGCATTCTGAGGAAGACAGGACCTTCTCGTACTTTGTCAAGGACATTTTTGCGTATTCTGTCCATAATCATCTGCAAAGAAAAAAAGATCACAATAATGCGCTGTAATGACAAAAAAACTGACAAGATAAATCGGGCAATCGCTCTACAAATATCTAGGGTAAATATTGGATGAGTGAAAATATTTGTTTGAAAAAGTATTGCAAAAACATCCAAACAATTTGAAAAATTTTGAGAAAGTTATTTTCATCAACGTGCACTTTTTATTTCAAATTGGCTTCCATTGGATTTGGTTAAAAATACGGCGAGTGGTTTATTTTAATTAATTCTTCAACCATCAACATGGTAAAATGTTTTTCGTATCCATAATATTGCTTATTAATGATACAGGAAACTGAATATTATCATTATCATTAATAAACTGATATGGTTTATTATTAATAAATTGATAGTCTTATTAATGATACGGAAACAGTTAATACGTAATTATGCTTTGAAATAAATAATGGACACAGAAAAGAACATTTGGGTCAAAATCTATACGATAAAGCAAAGCCCTTTTTTGACAAATAAAGAAAGTCTCAAAAATTAAAAATGTGTTGCATGCTCTAAGCAGTAAGATTTTAAAAACAGTGGATAGATTATTTTAACTCACCTGATATACCACAGAGCACTGTAGTATTGTTTTGGGAATAACTTATTGACTTCGACAGAAGATAATGAAACAATATGAAGCAAACAAAAAATGAATTCGGAAATCATAATTCAGAAACTTCTGAGCATAGCAAGGCCATGCATAATAAAGTATGAGTGTAGCTTTTCTACTAACATAAATGATCCATTAGCGTCTTTATGAGAAGCATCCTCCTTCAAGCCCTGTTCAACTTACTTTAGCTACACAATCGTTCTTCGCACATAGCTAATGGCCCCTTTTATTATATTAACTGTCACGCTGTTGCAAGAACCCCGATCCCCTAGACCTTAACCCTAATCCATATGGGCTTTTTTCAAGCTACCATTTATGGGGGGGGGGGGTGGATTCCACCCGCCCCTCTGAAAACAGCCTTAGACTAACCAGAATTCCATATAACTTGGCACAGTTATAGAACAAGTAATTTGTAACATGTAGCACAATTTGGGTGTGGTTGCCACGCCCTATGACGTCACAGTGACGTCATAAAGTTGAAAATTGACGAAAATCAGGTTCTCAACTTAAATTAGAGTTTAAAGAAGATTTTGCAGGACATGTATGCGGAAATTGGTCTAGTTAGTCAGAATACGTGCTGCAAAATGTTATTTTATTGTCAATAGCGATTGTGGAATGTTATTTTGGTAGAAATTCTTCAATTCTGATGACGTAATTTCTGCTATAAAATTGTTCCATGTAAANCAAATTTTTCAACTGAGCAGCTGCCAAACATTGTGCATTGTCCATCAAAACTATATTTCATTCATACAAAACTTGGCTCTTTTACACTATTGAATGAAACATCGAACTGTTTGTTATGACGATACAGCTGTTTAAATATTGTTGCTGATGCTGATCAATGGAGTTGGAAGCAAACAGTGAACCACAGTAACTTAGAGCTAATTACCAAAGAATCAATCTGAGCCATTACTGCAAATATCACTATTTCTCCTGCAAAAATATATGTCAATGTTTATATGTTGCCAAAGAAAAAGAACACATCATGTGAGGTACCATCCAAGGCAATAGAAAGCTGTAAAGTCCACAGAACAAAGGAACTCTTGACATTAATTGCACCTGAAAATTGCAATTTGATTCTGGAATTGAGACCAATATTATATTCAGTTGTAATATGTTGTAGTCATGCTAAGCTGTCTTAAAATTTGCAAACAATTGTCATTTTTTGTAATTGTTTTCAAACTCAGAGCAGCTTCTCCAGGATCTGCAGACATTTACGTAATGCTCTAAGCTGCACTCACTTAACTTTGTTAACAGCTAGTTATATTCTTTAATTTGCAAGTTTCTCTCAGCTGTAAAGTTAACTGCAACTATTAATTCCACTCCTCTAATTGTTTAGACTGCATGGAATCAAACGTTGATACATTCTATAGGTGCACCTAATATTACCCGAATGATATTGAATAGCAGGAAGCAAAAGCTAAAAAGGTTCGTAGAAAACGCACTAACCGATTTAAAATTGGAGTATCAAATCCATTTTTTAAATGCCATAATTTGTAACGATATGCAAAGTGGAAAAGCATTCTGAGGAAGACAGGACCTTCTCGTACTTTGTCAAGGACATTTTTGCGTATTCTGTCCATAATCATCTGCAAAGAAAAAAAGATTACAATAATGCGCTGTAATGACCCAAAAACTGACAAGATAAATCGGGCAATTGCTCTACAAATACCTAGGGTAAATATTGGATGAGTGAAAATATTGTATCACTGTTTGAAAAAGTATTGCAAAAACATCCAAACAATTTGAAACATTTCGAGAAATTTATTTTTATCAACGTGCATTTTTTTATTTCAAATTGGCTTCCATTGGATTTGGTTAGAAATACGGTGAGTGGTTTATTTTAATTAATTCTTCAACCATCAAAATAGTAAAATGTTTTTCGTATCCATAATATTGCTTATTAATGATACAGGAAACTGAATATTATCATCATCATTAATAAACTGATATGGTATATTATTAATACACTGACACTCTTATTGGTGATACGGAAACTGTTAATACGTAATTATGCTTTGAAATAAACAATGGACACAGAAAAGAACATTTGGGTCAAAATCTATAGGATAAAGCAAAGCCCTTTTTTGACAAATAAAAGAAGTCTCAAAAATTAAAAATTTGTTGCATGCTCTAAGCAGTAAGATTTTAAAAACAGTGGATGGATTATTTTAACTCACCTGATATACCACAGAGCACTGCAGTATTGTGTTGGGAATAACTTATTGACTTCGACAGAAGATAATGAAACAATATGAAGCAAACAAAAAATGAATTCGGAAATCATAATTCAGAAACTTCTGAGCATAGCAAGGCCATGCATAATAAAGTATGAGTGTAGCTTTTCTACTAACATAAATGATCCATTAGCGTCTTAACGAGAAGCATCCTCCTTCAAGCCCTTTTCAACTTACTTTAGCTACACAATCGTTCTTCGCACATAGCTAATGGCCCCTTTTATTATATTAACTGTCACGCTGTTGCAAGAATCCCCTACCTTAAAGGCTGGATGTTTTAACAGCATCTTAGCTTAGAAGAAATTAGCTTTGTTTAGATAGCGAATGCTCCTTTTGCTAAATATCAACGGGTGTGCCAAAAAGTTGCGTGTCTCTTTGATATTTCATAGGCAATCAACAATTCGACCTGTCTTCAATTGTGTTCATTTTCAAATCACATGCATATGGCTAAGACAGACTTTCGACTGCAAGAAAACGAATACAGTTCGAATATAGGTATATTGGTCTATTTTCTGTAGGCTTTCAAACAAGAAAAAAACTGTTTTGGCACACCGGGCATAATCACACCACTTACCGGCACAGCTGCCATTAAACTTGGTTTGAGCACTGAAACATCTCCTTTTGAGCCTTTCTTTATCTTCGATGACTAAAATCAATTATGAACGTAATAAATGCACAAGCCTTTCAAGGAGCTAATCATTTTTCAGAATTGCTCATACATATTCGTACCAGTTGACTCAAAATGCAGTATTGATGTTTTGAGGATAATCAAAATTAGATTATTCCATGGATTATTAATTTACTTTTGTAAAACTTTGCCCAAAAAGACCAAATTTTAATTCAGGGTTAATAATTTGTTAATTCCTACTTGTAAACGATTACAAAATTATAACGCGGACAAGGTGATCCTGGGCAAAGGATTTTAGAAGAACACACACTATCTGGAGTAACTTGCTTTACTTCTTTGACATTCAAGGAAATAACTCTCGACAAAAAAACCATTGAAAGTATCAATTTACAGACACGAGCAACGAACTACGTCCTAGTAGTGGTCACATTTGCAACAAATATGCTAACCAAAAAAACTGATAACAAAATCACAACATTCATCACATCGCGTTTTGAGTGGATGAGCCAATTTTTTGTCCGACATTAGAAATATCCAGCTTATGTTGGTACGACTTACATGAAGACTATCGAAGAAAGATATATGATATCATTATTTTATGAAATCATGAGCTCAAGCATTCACGATAATTCACTTCGTAAAGCAAATTAAAATTCCACATTACCTGGTCTGACAATGTTAGTGCTGATGAATAACCAATACAACATCCCTTTGCTAAGACTGCATTTTCTGGGAAAAACAAAAGAAGATACATCCATGTTGTATTTACTGATGAACATTTCATCGAAAGGTTTAACACACTGTCAATAATTGAATCAAATAATAGTGCAGCGTGTGGTAAAGCATAAATTGAAAGGACAAATGATAATTGATATCGTTCAGTCTAATCTGCCCATTCTTGGACTTACGAAGATAGATCCTTCTCGTTGCAGTCTATGAATTATTACGAACGAACGCCAAGACATGAAATCATTTCAAAAGAAATCCCATTACAAATTCTACTACAAAAATTTTCCATAGGAATACCGTAAAAGCTCTATTTAGCCCCCCTTTCTAATAAGCCCCTCCCTTCTGAGACAAAATTTTTAATAAGCCCCCCTCTCTATTAAGCCCCCCCCCCCACTTACATCAAATACGATAGGATACCAAAGATTTTCCGTTTATTAGCTAAAACAAGTTTGGATATTAATTTTGATATGGTTTGGGATTAAAACTGCATTGACTTTATGTATTTGACTCGTAAAAGTGCATGATGATTCCGCAAAATAAGAGGTAAAAGACCTTAAAAGCTATCGTTTATAGTCTTGTCATTTGACTTTGTGAATAAGCCCCCTCTGTTTCAAGCCCCCCTCTGGAGTCTCCGAAATTAAATAAGCCCCCCCCCGGGCTTAATAGAGCATTTACAGCAAAGGGATACCAGAATAAACGTTACATTTTTTATTCATACAACTGGTCGATTTGAATAATTAATACAAATAAATGCAAAGAAAAAACTCTAGAAAATTCTATGTTTCTATGTACTTATTTGCATTTTCGCTCCAATACAAAACACTTCTCTTTGAACCTATATCTTTGTTTCAATGGTATCTTTCTTCTAGTATGTAGGTACTAGTATGTAGGTACTAGTATGTAGGTACTAGTATGTAGGTACTAGTAGTATGTTCGTAAGCCTTGTAACTTCTATTTAATAGAAATTGACTCAAGTTACCTGCACAAAGCTCCAGAACATGAGCCAGTGGTAGGTAGCCAATGTATACATCTGAATCACTGTAGAGAAAGAAGCGATTTCCATGAAAGTCCGATTGGATAGAATGCTCTAAAGATAACGGAACATTCGAAAACTTTTCCCAATCTGACTGCCAACCTGAAACCAACGAATTGATCTACAAGGGCTAATTCAATCTTTTTCAATAGACGATTACGCTACAGATGGCGGCGAGGAACTTTTTACCAAGATGTATTGCGTTCCAAGTACGAATCTTTAACGCTTCTACAAGGATTCGATTGAATAACGCAATGCATCCTGTTAAAAAATCCTCAGTGTAATCGTCTATTTTCGAGGCTGTCATAACGTGGCTATGAGACGGCTATTGTAAGAAAAGGTGACAGAAACATAACCAAATTCATCGAAAATAGCTTCCAATGCCAATTTTCTTATCAAAATAGAGAAATATATTATTTTCTGACAACGTTGGAATATCAAATGGAGATAAACTGACCAATCAATGTACTACAGTCATATGCAATTCTTTTTTTAAGAAAGTTAGCAATCATCATTAATCAATTGTCATTTTAACTAGTGGAAATGAAAGGAGAGTTTTTCAAAGTATTCAAAGTATTCAAATATTTCATTCAGGCATTTATGGAACTTAAAGTGCAGAAGAAGATGACACCAAAAGTTTTTATAAACTTCAGAACAAAATAAATAAATAAATAACTATATGCAAAACGCCATCGGGTGACCCAACAGAAAATGAAACTATTTGAAAAATCCCCAACTTTGATTCTGGTACCAATCTTTTAAATTTCTTTTTTGAGTATTTGTGTCAAAGGACACATTAATTTATGTTGCGACCAATGTTTAATTCTTTCAGAAGATACACGTCGAAATTACGGCATGAAAAACCATGTTTTGAGTAATAGTATTTTGCAAAATGTAGTTTTTTAGCCAAAAAAGTTATTTCTTGCTATTTCATATGAATTTTCTAGTCCTAAATGATATAGAACTTTTTTCAAGGACACTAGTACCCAACTGAAGTGGTGGTGCGCAATTAAAATTCAATTTGGTATGTGATTTCAAAGTATGCTTTAAAACCAGGTAGCTTGTAAAAGCATAAATTCCTTCAAATTCAAAGCCATCTTATTAATTTGGTCATTAACATAAATGCAGATAAAGAAATTTTCACCATCGGTAATATAACCAAACATTGATAATTCTTCAAAAAGTTTCAACTTTTTGGGTCACCCAGTAGTTTGGTACACAAATCTCACGATATTACAAAGGGTTAAATCGTCTAGAATATTTCAACCATCGATTACCAACATTCCAATAGGCTTCGGTGTCATTATCAAACTTTGCACAGCCAAAGTAGTGTCTATCTTAACTGATGTGACAATCTTCTCGTCACCAAAAACTTATGGAGTTAGGAACAACCCTCAAAACGCCCAGTTGTTTATTCATCATATGCATTTAACTACGTAAATGGTAATATTACAATGTCATCACTTGCCAAGGCCATTATTTTTCCTGTTTCAGAAATAAAGTAACTAATACATTAAAAACCCGCATAAAAGAAACTGCGGATTAAGATCCTCCAGGCTAATTTTTGGCCAATTAAGCACCTTATACATAAGAACAATTATCTACATGTGTNGGCACTTCTTTTCCCGCAGCTCTCCGCCATTTTTGTTGACACAAAACACTTAGGACGCGTCCTGAAAACGAGGCTGCTATGTTTGGCCAATCATATGCGAGCAATATGAGATATTACGCAATGCATAAAATGATCATTTTCTGGCCAAATTTCCTGTTATGCTTTGCACAGCCAAAGTAGTGTCTATCTTAACTGATGTGACAATCTTCTCGTCACCAAAAACTTATGGAGTTAGGAACAACCCTCAAAACGCCCAGTTGTTTATTCATCATATGCATTTAACTACGTAAATGGTAATATTACAATGTCATCACTTGCCAAGGCCATTATTTTTCCTGTTTCAGAAATAAAGTAACTAATACATTAAAAACCCGCATAAAAGAAACTGCGGATTAAGATCCTCCAGGCTAATTTTTGGCCAATTAAGCACCTTATACATAAGAACAATTATCTACATGTATAGGAACCATTTCAGCCTGTCACATAATATCACAGATTCTTTCGTGCGGGCTTTTACTGTAGCACCAACGAGCCCCATAATGTGTTCAATGCTGAACAAAAGATAAGATCCATTCCAAAAATTGATGACAATGTAGCCTGCCTTAAATCTTACTTATAAACTTCACACTTAGTATCAATATAAGGAAAACACCTCACCTGCCATGCTAGACAGTATCCTGTATGCAGCGTCAACACTCCTCAGCCAAAGTGTTGAGGCTGCACGCAGGCTAGGCTGACAGGCGAGGTAATTTCAGCCACTGTTTATATCGGATTTTCACCTCACCTTTCAGCCCAGTGCTGAGAGGCGAGATGGAGAAAAGTCTTGCTTCCCCGTGAAATCAGAACGAATTAACCAATAAGAATCAACGCATAAACCAATTCATCTCATTACACCGGTGGTGTTTCGTTTATATGAACAAATTTTACCTCACCTAGGTGAGATCAGTGGCGGACACCAGGGGGGGGCGAGGGGGTGCGGTCGCCCCCAAATTTTGGAAAGAACAATGACCTTTTGTTGGAAAACAATAGAAATAAACAATGCTTTTTAATCAAAACAAAAGCTTCCCCCCCCCAATATTTGGCAAAGTGTCCGCCACTGGGTGAGATTTCACCTCTGTTGAGGTAGGATCTCACTATACCAGTGGTGTTGCGTTCGTCATATAAACGCGAAATGAAAAATACAGAGGATTCTATGGGAAGGTGGAATCTCGCCTGTCAGCCTGTCTGGCCTGTCTCGCCTGTCTAATAGCTTCCGCGAGACCCCCTGTAATTATTCCACGACCCGTATGACGATTTACTGTTTACTGTTTTCAAAAAGCTTGCACCATGTGAAAAATTCCAAGCAATAGACAAATTTTGACGACAAAAATCTTTAAAAAAAAAGTCAACTTTTGTTTGAGATAGCAGGGCTTTTTTCGGACGAGAGAATTTAATTCGAAAAAACGAATTGTTCGAGATAACTTTGTTCGAAATAGCTGGTCGGGCAATAGTACTAAAAGTTTCTTAATTCAACATGAAAATCCCACATTTTAGTACTAAAAGTTTCTTAATTCAACATGAAAATTCCCGCATTTTAGTACTAAAAGTTTCTTAATTCAACATGAAAATTCCCGCATTTTAGTACTAAAAGTTTCTTAATTCAACATGAAAATTCCCGCATTTTAGTACTAAAAGTTTCTTAATTCAACATGAAATTCCCGCATTTTAGTACTAAAAGTTTCTTAATTCAACATGAAAATTCCCGCATTTTAGTACTAAAAGTTTCTTAATTCAACATGAAAATTCCCGCATTTTAGTACTAAAAGTTTCTTAATTCAACATGAAAATTCCCGCATTTTAGTACTAAAAGTTTCTTAATTCAACATGAAAATCCCGCATTTTAGTACTAAAAGTTTCTTAATTCAACATGAAAATCCCACATTTTAGTACTAAAAGTTTCTTAATTCAACATGAAAATTCCCGCATTTTAGTACTAAAAGTTTCTTAATTCAACATGAAAATTCCCGCATTTTAGTACTAAAAGTTTCTTACTTCAACAAGAAAATTTCCGCATTTTAGAACTAAAGGTTTCTTAATTCAACATGAAAATTGCCGCATTTTAGTACTAAAAGTTTCTTAATTCAACATGAAAATTCCCGCATTTTAGTACTGAAAGTTTCTTAATTTGTTTCTTATTTTTTAAGTGCATAAATTACCACGTAGTTCTTAACACTGCCACGGATATGTTTCTTGACATATGGGAAGTAAAACTATTCTATTACGTTCAAAACATAATATGGTTAGTTAATATTACTCAAGAATAAGGGTTCAACGACATATTTCCATAATATCGTTGAATTTAACTTTTAAAAGTTTCTCACTACTTTTAAAATTTTGGCCATCTCAGTACTAGTTTCTTATAAATCAGTTTCTTATAAGAAAAAGTGTATACGAATAGTTATGAAAAAATGAGGCAAAATGAGAACTTGGTTGAGATAGTGAGTTGTTGGAAATAACCGATGTTCGATATCGCTGGGTTCAGTTGTATAGCTTATACCCCAAGATTAGCTGGTTCGGGAAGATTTCACTAAAAAAAAGGGCCAAATTTTCAACATCATACATTACCTTAGTGATGGCACTCGTAAGGTTAGTGCACCAATGGCACTTGTGACGTTTGCATTTGAAATTAAGACACCTATAGAAAAAAATACAGTCAAATTTTTCACACCAATTTTTGCAGATTCACTTTGAGATTAATTGTCCTTTACTTCTCTTATTTTGGAATTTGGATCAGACTTAACATCGCAGCGAGAGTTGACAACTTACAGTTAGATCACAAGTTGTAATAGACCTTTTAGCTAATCCGCAAAAGAGTCTGGATCGAGCCATATTTTTATACATTTTTATATGAGATTTTCGATTGAGTGGTGTTATAGCTTCTATCACGTTGTGCACATTCAAAAATTCTTCAGAATCCTACAAAATGTATAAAAAATACCCTTCGATTCAGACCCAGTCTCAATTCTGAAGCAGAAGGATCAATAAAAAATTATACCTTTTTCAACAAAATTGCTTCACGATAAAATCCCCAATAATTTAATAATCATGGAAAGGAATGGCCAATTTTAGCAAGCTAAATTGTTATCACTAATTCAATAAAACTAACATACAAATACATAGTTTTTTCACCAAAATATGACCTGATGAAAAGCACCACATTCTTTTTACCCACCTGGTATATCCACTAAAATGGGTTAACAGTTCATATTTTGAGAGACTCACCTTTGGGCATTCCAGTAGATCCACTTGTGTACATGATAACAGCAATGTCATTTGGGAGAGGTGGTTCAGGTTTGATAGCAACTGAAAATTAGAATATGTTTTGAAAATATTTAATCATGCTTTAATATATTACTGTACATACAACTACAATATACTCAAACTTGTTTGATGATCATCATCAAATAAATTGCGAAAAACGCCCCCTCCCCAACAAAGGACCAGCAAAAAAATAGCCTGTTACAGATAGGGTTAAGGGATGACCTCTGGTTTCAGCCTCTGCACATATACTTAATTTGCTAAGCTTATAATGCTGCGATGCAACAACAGATCTAAATTATTAGTGTCTGCAATCAGTTTAGAATATTAGGGTCACAATTATCTGACATTGGAGTTAGTGTATTTTGTCAGTTATTTTAAACATTTAAACAAATGTCGGATAATATTTTGGGATCCCCTACCATTAGTACATTAATGCTGTTTTGCCAGGTATCTTTTAAGGAGCCTTTGAGAAAAGCCATTAAAGGTAGAATCAAATGAACAACTTTCTTTTATTCTTGGTGATGCTTGAATTTTTAGTTCTTAACAACCACTGGTGACCAACTCTACACATTTTTGCATTTGTTAAGTTGCTATGTTACTTGGTATCTCTATATGCATAGAAAGTAACGAGAAGACTCTCAGTCTGGCAAATCTTGGTCCTTTTGTTGTAAGACTTTTTTCCAAAGATGTATGAATGTATTTTGCTTCACCATGATATAAAAATACACATATTGTGATCAGCCTTTGGGACTGTACGCAACTTCATTTTGGATTTTAAACTTAGATTGGTTTGTACATCAGCACTTTAGGTTCGGGGAGTCAGCCTATAACTTTCTCCCTCTCTTAAAACATATACTAATTTTCCACCATTTACATTTCACAATGAATGCAATATTGTTTCATATTTTGCACGAGAATATTACTAAAAGAATTGTGGAACAGAGGTCCTCTTTAAATTTTGTCAACTCCCCCATTTTCTATAAATGCAGAGCCACCAATTTGGCCACTCTGCAATAAAAACTTAAGAAATAACTCACTGTTCTCAGGTCTTGCCCCTATATTCTCCATCTCCCTTGTGGAATGAAACTTTACTTCACTAGGGAATCCAAGTAGCGTTGTTTTTTTAGCTTCTCCAAAATAAATAATTGTGTCAATGAAGTGTAATTGATCGAATAAGTTTTTCAGTTTTGGTATGAGATGGCCATCAGTTATAACGATGTTTGATTCACTTTCATTTATGCCATATATCAATGCATCATCTCCAAGTGTTGCATAAATTGTTACAACTGTAAGAAAATTGGAAAGAAAATTAGGATGGTCATAAATTATCAAGGAAAACTGAGGGATACATATGCTCACATAAATTACAGGCATTTTCATTCGATTTTATTTATCACACGTGCATATTGTTAATATACGACACAGCAAAAAAGACTGCAAGAAATGACCAGAACAGGCCAAATATAGGCAGAATCTTCGTAGTGAAATTTACATGCACGCTCACTGCAAAAAGGTTATCAAGGTTATCAACCCAGGTGCTCATTTTACCGAGATCCTAGATTTTTCCAGGTGAGTGTGGATCGAACTTAAGCGCCTCTAATTGCAAGGGCAGCATGCATGTGCAGGTAAATGCTTACTCCTAATTCATTTCTGTTTGATTCACATGAAAAATTCATTCATCAAAGATTTTCAACTTTTTCGAACACATTTCTGGGCCTCTCAATTCAGGAAAGTGGTACTTGAGTCCTAAGGGGTACTTGAAAAGTGGTCTAAGGGGTACTTGACCCACTTCTGTTACTAGATGTGTGCTTTGGGTTTCAGATGACCTATGACATCTTACCAGTGGCGGACACTTTGACAAATATTGGGGGGGGGGGGCGAAGCTATTTTTCAGATAAAATGCATTGTTTACTCCTATTGTTTTCAAATAAAAGATCACTGTTTTCTCCAACATGGGGCGTAACCGCACCCCCTCACCCCCTAGTGTCCGTCATCCCATCTTACCACCCACAACAATGAATCTCACATTTCAAGTCAATATATCAACAAAGATCTATTAAAAAAGATGCAATCTGTTTTAGAGAATTTTCACCTGCAAAATGCATCCTTAAGCCCCAGTCAAATGTGCCAAACATTTCCCCGAGCAACATCCAACATTGTTGTTTTGCAAAAGTTCGGTTTGTTTGACCACCTTGGTTTGTGATCAAAATCTGGTTCAATAACATTTGTCGTTGTTTGATGGAGTTCAAAAGCTTCACTGAACTTTTCCATGATTGTTAATGTTCGGTGAAATGTTGTATGCATTTTGACCACCTGGCTGAGCATTTCATTGAATAATCCTAAATTCATTTTACATCTACGCATGCGTACTTATAAGCTTTTCCGCGCCAAAAGTTGATCCAGTTCAGTTTCTATCGCAAAGTTGCGAAGTGATAAACATGAGTTCACAAGTTTTATCATTAAACTTTGAATAATGGATGTCAAAACATTTTCGGAGGAAGGTGGAAGAAACTCAACTGATGATATAAACATCAGTGCAACTGAGGGAGAAGCATCTTCAAATAAATCTAAAATCGAAATAGCTGCCACTGCTTTTCTTTTTAATGTTGCTGTCTTGCGCAATTGTTTCACAATAACATGTTGTGAAATTTGGTGTGCTTTTTGTATTGCCTCGATGAGTTCACTGTGTCCTTGCGATGGCACAATTGGGTGTGTCAAAATGTTTGATGAACTGTTCGGTGCTTTTGACCACCCTTCAATCGAACATAAAAATTATTATTTGTTTCTAATTTCAATTTGTAGTGAAACGTTTGGCGCCTTTGACCAAGTAGAATGCTGAAATAAACAAACAAACCACAGCAAGACCACCCTGATTGCTTATAAAACAATTTCCAAAGTTATTCAAGCAGATTGTTGTTTTCCCTGCTTACTTTATGTGTCAATGCCACAGTGATTTTTGTTTATAACATTGTAAAATGCTGTGAAGATGCTGTGATAAAACCTATGCAGAGGTGTTCATTTTCATCAGCAAAAGCAAGGAAAGATGGCTAACCTGGGTAATTGTATGCAAAGCATGCCTGTGCTGCTATTATCCAGTCAGCTTTAGTTTCTGCAAAAATTATGATATTTTGTCTTTGTTGGTGACCAATTGCTTGCAAACCACTTCCAAATTTCTTCAGCTTTTCTGCAACTTGTGTATATGTGAGCCAAATGTATTTTCCCAAAATCACTTTTTTGAACACTCTGTCATTTGGTTGCATTTCATCTTCCTCAGCTAAGAGTTCTCTCGTTCCAAGGCACTTATTNTATGCAGAGGTGTTCATTTTCATCAGCAAAAGCAAGGAAAGATGGCTAACCTGGGTAATTGTATGCAAAGCATGCCTGTGCTGCTATTATCCAGTCAGCTTTAGTTTCTGCAAAAATTATGATATTTTGTCTTTGTTGGTGACCAATTGCTTGCAAACCACTTCCAAATTTCTTCAGCTTTTCTGCAACTTGTGTATATGTGAGCCAAATGTATTTTCCCAAAATCACTTTTTTGAACACTCTGCCATTTGGTTGCATTTCATCTTCCTCAGCTAAGAGTTCTCTCGTTCCAAGGCACTTATTGTTTGGATACTTTCTACATGCACGCCTGCAAATTACAAAAAGGTTTCACATAATATATATATATAATCCTACAATTTTTTTCATTATTCTTTTATTTTTTACTTCAATAGATGCACTACAAAAGTAACAAAAGAGGTCTATGAGATGTTTTGAGACCCACTTCTCCAAAAAACAATAGGGTATTTATGGTTTGGTATAATAAAAGCCAGCAGGGTCTTGAAACAGGTGTTTTTTAACGAAATTGATCTTGACCTTGATCAATTCATGACAAATTCATGTAATCTATTTTTGCACTGCTAATTAAACTGACAGCCTACCTTTCTTTTATCTCAAAGGCGTTTTATTTTCTACTCGAATTACCTTTTATTCCATTCTTTTTCCCTGAAATTGCTCACCAGAACATTGATCTTTGGACACCCTTGAGAAGCAAAAATTGTAACAAGTGTGCATTGGGAAGTGCCTGGTGTGGGTTTCTTATTTGTGGGATTCTGCTGTATTACTGCCTTGCACAAGCTTACCCTTTTGAGCAAGGAAGAGAATGCAATTCATTTGATCTCTTTTACAGTTCTGTGACTCTGAAATCATGTGTGAGCTGAAGTGCAGGCCTTGTGTGTGTACATAGCACCAAAGAGTTCTCCACATGAATGCAGATAAGAATCCTCTTTAAACATATGAAGGATTTCCCAAACATTTTTGAACAAGAATTCCAGAGAATTTCCTACGAATTCTTAGGCTAGATAGAAAACAGTGTGTTAATACTGTATTAATTAATGTACTGCACAAAATAAAATGTAATAATTTAATATATACTAGCACCTAAAACAATCTGGAAAATTAAGATAAGGCTATTATTCCCAAATCATTCGGAAAATAATTTCCCAACAATTGATAGGTCAACAAATGTTATTTGTGCACATGCTAGCAAAGCCTAATATAGCCTACAAAGGTGATGTGTGATCGGTCCACTTTATTTAGATCAGATGGCCTGATATGACCAATGGTTTCACTCGTTGATTCGTCATCATTCGTTCAAAACGGGTTGAATTTGGGTGTGTGTGTGCGCGAAGTCCTAAAACATCTTTCTACAAAATTGATAAAACCTTCAACTCACGCAAAGACTTCATTGATAGTTTTCATTCCTTCATAATCCTCAACAAGATGGTCAACATTCCCAACACAGCGATAGGTGCCAGTTCGTGTTTTGAGGGCCTGCTTCTGGCCTGGCTTCATCTTCTTGTAATTACCACTGAGATAGTACCAAGGAACGAAACTGACGGCACTCCATATCCACCCTGCTATGTTTAAAGTGAGGAGAACAGCTCGACTTATGGGTGTGAAGTCTTGCTTTTTAGGATCCATGTTAGCTGCAGCAAGTCACAGCCACTCTCGTTTATGCCAGCAGCGTTCAGTCAGCTAGGCCATGAGTAAACTGATTTGTGTGTCATGGCTGACATTGGTCTCATAGTGTACCCAAAAATAGTGTTGAGCTATTTTTATTTTTGGGAGAAAATCAGCTATTTCAAACATGAAACAATTGTAATTTTTGGAAGGAAGGTGTATGTGAATATCTCAGCCTTTTTTGCTTTCAAATACGAAAGATAATAAATCATATTAACGAGATAAAAAATGTTTTGCTCTGTGAAGTTTTGAAATATTGGAGATTCAGATATGAAATATTGAAAACATGCAAAATATGAAATAAAACTACACCCCCTAATGGGGTATCCATAGTGCGATGCACGGTATTTTCTACCATCTCCAAAATACTTTTCTCATTTGTATACATTGCGACAGATCAGTCAAGCCACAAGTGTAAACAGAGCAAACAATATACTATACTGTAGCTGCCTTGAACGAAACAAGCCTGGCTAACTCATACGTTGTGCATTATTGAAGGAAAAAGAATATTTTGAACATCTGCTGCGAGAAATTTATTCAAGTTGTCCAGAAGCTCAAAAGTAGGCCCTACAACTCTCGCATATTTTGTATGGAACGGCATGAAAGCTGCCTTTTGTATCTGTTTTGAACGAATTGGAATCTGTGTATTGCGGAGGAGCATAATTAGCACCCTTTCGATTATGACATTTATAAAGTCTGCAAACGTGGGGCATTCAAACGCAATACTCAATGGCGTAAAAATTGGCCAATCAGCATCGATCTTGACACTAGACACGAACAGTGAATGAGTGAACTATGAACCCTAGAGCACAGTCCAATCGTGTCGAAAAATGGAATGTTCTGTTTGTTGCTGATTTCGAAATAATTACTTGATGATGTCTAATGATGTCATAAACACTGCTTTTCAGAAGGCATATGGGTCAAATCAAACTTCCAGTAATTCGAATTGGACTTTGACCGATCTTTGACAGATAAAACTGGCAAAATCCCGAAGGATATCTACGGTGCCTCATAAGGGCCAACTTTTTGCCTGTGCAAAAGTTTTGTTGTATCTCCTTGCTTGCGTAAAAAATAAAATGCTTGCGTAAAAGGTGAAATGTACGGTGCCTCATAAGGGCCAACTTTTTGCCTGTGCAAAAGTTTTGTAGTATCTCCTTGCTTGCGTAAAAAATGAAATACTTGCGTAAAAGATGAAATGCTTGCGTAAATGATTAAATGCTTGCGTAAAAGATGAGATTATCGCGCGATAATTCGCAATTTATCGCGCGATAATTTGTAATTTATCGCGCGATAAATTGTGATTTATCGCGCGATAACCTCATCTTTTACGTAAGCATTTCATCTTTTACGCAAGCATTTCTACGGTGCCTCATAAGGGCCAACTTTTTGCCTGTGCACAAGTTTTGTTGTATCTCCTTGTTTCCCAAAAAACTGAAATACTTGCGTAAAAGATGAAATGCTTGCGTAAAAGATGAGATTATCGCGCGATAATTTGTAATTTATCGCGCGATAAATTGCGAATTATTGCGCGATAATCTCATCTTTTACGCAAGCATTTCATCTTTTACGCAGGCATTTCATCTTTTACGCAAGCATTTCAGTTTTTTGGGAAACAAGGAGATACTACAAAACTTTTGCACAGGCAAAAAGTTGGCCCTTATGAGGCACCGTAGAATGTCTAAAAGGAAGGTTGACTTTAAAGAAGCGACGAGCAACTCACAACTGAGGGAGATTGTGCCGCTGTTTACAATATTATCGTCGCAAAGGCACGTTTCTCACAGCTTTCTTGGACTAAATTTTTGTTTTGCTTTTAAAAACAGCATGTTCGTGTGCTTATTTCATAGGTTTAGGTCTAATTGACAATTGCTACCTATCCTTTCTACTCACTATCGTAAGGT
>REGM01000411.1:43744-71956 GCA_004194415.1 Aurelia aurita
TTGATTTGATTTGATTTCACATTTTTAAGGAGGGTAACCCTTCAGCAAATGCTGATTTTCAAGGGGCCCTCCATCTAAAATACAGTACAATGATGTTAATATAATATAACTAAAAGAAAAAAAAACCTATTTACAATAAATGGAATGTTTTATTAATCTAATGGAATGTATAATGCTAATCTAGTCTAAAATATCTACAAATCGCTCTAGTCTAAATATGGTTCTTGAAGGCATTAAGTGAAGATGCCTGCTTAACCTCAGTTGAAAGGCTATTCCAGTTATTTGCACCTCTGAACGAAAAGCATTTTTGTCCAGTAGAAGAACTTTTCAAAGGTAGCCTTAAGTCAGTGGTTGTATTTCGTAGGTTGCGTGCGGCGCAATCAGCGTTTTTGATGAAAAGTTCGCTAAGATATCTAGGAGCAAGGTCGTTAAGGCATTTAAAAACCGTCATTTTTGATTGTCTATCAATCAACTGCTCGATCGTTTGCCAACCTAAACTTTGTATCAAAGGTTTACCAGGAGCATCGAACTGACTATTAGTTCCTTGTTGAAATAAGGAACAGTTGGTTAACAGAAATATTATTGTGAAATAAAAATAACTATTACTTAGACTGCGTTCCCACAATACCGGCAAAATTTGAAAACGGTGAAAAATGTGACTCTTCATACAGCCATACTCCCGTTCACAAGATACCGGCACATTTTTTGCCGGCAGATCTCCTACCGTTTTCAAAATGTGCTGGCATCGTGTGAACGTAGTCTTGGATTGACTGAAAGATGTCGATTTTTGTACAATGAAAATAAAATAACATAAATCTGAGCTTTTGAGCTGTATCTGAGATTGCAAAATACTTATTACATTAGTTTCTTTGCCCTCTGATGCAACAACTTGATAGGGAGATGCTTGAGTGTATGAAGAGTGGGAATGAAACTTGTCGCGGGTATGGGTATGTACTGCTAATTTCAGTGGGTTAGAGACCCCGCCCCCCCCTCCCGTCCCGCTGCAAATCAAGCATCACCCTGATAAAGATATTTCGCAATGAATCATTGACATGGTTACTTAGAAACGACGCTTCACATTCGACTGATTCGATAAGATTCGATTTAATACATCATTCGACGTTACGTATAAAAGGGTTCGAAAGATTGTTTACGATCCTGTTGCGATTTGCTCAAGTTGTGAAAGAACGCAAATTCTATCGATATCGCTGCTCTCAAACGTTGAATACTCTGCTGTCAAAGAAAATTGGATCAGAAAATCGAAAGAAAATACCAAGGAACTCAATTACCAAAGACTGCATTGGAAAGATAGTTCGTTGGATTTGTCGAATTCGAGTTTCGCAAGATGGTAAGTTCGTTGTGATGTTATGAAATCACTCTGTCGAACTTTTGGCACAGCCGCAGGTACATCGATGTATCTGCCTTTCCTGTGTTCTGCCTTTCCTTGGGATATTTAGGGCTAAACAGATCACTTAGCTTGATGATTAACACAGAGTGCACTATCCTCTTTGTTCTCCAAAACTCGAACAAGATTCAAGGCAAAAGGTTTTTATTGTAAAAAAGGAGGAGATGATTGAAAACTCAAACCAACTTGAAACATTTCTTCGGACCTTTACTTACCTGTGAATGAAAGTCTGACAAGAGGCTTATAATCACATGAAATAGAATGCAAGATTTACTGTCAACGATTCATTTAAGGTCGTTCTTCTTTATTCAACAGACATTTTCCTTTCGAAAAACCAAATTTTTCTTGGGAAACGTTAGTTACAAAAAGCGGCCTAAGTTCAAAGTAAACTTCTCAAAGCAGTTATTGTTGCTAGGCAGTGTTACCGTGGTGACTAATCACTTCGAGACAATGCCTCGTTTTCAAATGCCTTTTTTTTGGTTTATTGGTTTGGTAAATGTTGCAAATTTTGATGTAAGTAGTTTATTGACTTTCTCTAATGTTTCTTGTTTCTTTTAGGAAAATAAAACTGAATTGAAAACAAAACAACAAAACAAACAACTGTTAAACATTTACAGTGAAGTCAACAAGGATATCGGTAAGAATTATTGCATTCTTACTTAGCGATCGTAAATAACTTCTTTGCTTCTTCATTGATGAAATATTTTAAACAAAGTATTCTTTGTGAGGGACAAAGGCCCTTGCCCTCTTCCAAATTATACACTACTTCGTTATTATTCTGAGGACATGCAAGTAGAGTTCCTGTTAACAATTCTAAATTCTATTTTCAGGAAAGCTCTCTGCATTGATCGAACGATACACTGGTGTCTCAAACATTGAGATTGCTAAAAATCTTACAAACAACTTTGAAAGAAACCATTCCTATCTAAAGGTAAGTGCTTGTTCTCTTGTTTAGAGTAAATTGCAAGAATATGGCAAGAATATAATGCATTTTATGTTATGGAGTAACGAAAGAATGACGATTGTTTGATTTTAGGACTGACTGACGACAAAAAACAATTTGTAGTGGTTTCTAAAAGAAGAGTAGCTATATTTTTCCAACAAGATATGCACGCTAATGCTTTCAGGGGTTTTAGCAGATTATGAGATTACCTACAAATATGTGCTTAACGTTTTTATGAATGTGGAATGAATACATGAAAGCATACAATTTTGTATTGCATCATCTTTGAACGCGATGAAATTGAAAACAAATGTCATTAGCAGCTGTCTAGGTAATATGTGTCATTAACTCTTACATCATTTCATCTTTCCAGATCAAGCAGTCAGCAAAATCAACAATGTCAAAGCTTCTCAAGCTGTTCTCCTTGGTAAGCAAACGTTTGAATAAACAATTCATAATTGAACAAGGATTTTTGCTATCAATAATTTTCATGTTGCCAATAAAATTTCAAACAACAAATTTGTAAGGGTTTTTGAAGTCAGGTTTCGAAGAGTGAGCAAGTTAGTTGTGGTCCATTCCGCCTTTGTGATATTTGTGATATAAGTTAAATCCGCCACCACTCAAGGCAAAATGGTTTTACTCTTTGAAACAAACCATTCGCCCATTTCCTTTATAGAGTAAGGGCTAACTCGACAAACATTGACACTACAATCTATGCATATTGCATTTCAAGATAGAAACAGTGATCTAATTCTTACTTATCTATTCCTAGATCGATGATTTCTGGGTGAGCATGGATGTACGCCTTGTTGGAAAATGCATCAATGAAATAATCGAATCTGTCGACAAATTCTATCTTGGCATTTCCGCCTTGGTAAGTAGATACATACCAAGTAGTAAGTAGATACATATAAATTGCAACGTGAAACAGTAATTTTGATTATTCCTTTGACACCAAGAATAGTAATCGTGCAAGAAGAACGACACAAAATTCTTCAAAGAAAAGCAAGAGAGATATTCCGTTATTATATTTTAAATTCATCTTGTGTTTATTTTGAATAATTAAGGAATATTTTCATAATTTTTGCTGTTCAGCTACAAGTTATCATGGTCCATTCGCTATTTGGCCTACACTCATGTGTTTTTATGAGAAACTTGGGTCCGGGGTTGGTAGGCAGTTCAATGAATTTTAAGGCCATTTTGCTGCATTAACTTTCTTATGAGTTTCTTATATTGTTAATGCCCTAAGTGCAGAGCTAATATATTTTTGTTAGAAGGGCTTCCAAATTACTTAGTAAGATCTCAAAACATATTGCAACATGATTCTCACTCAAAAACTTAAAAAAATGTAAAAACAGTTACTATTACAGTGTAGAGTCAAAGCATTTTCTAGTGACAATTTAAGCTGCAAATTGGAAAAGTTTCTTAGTATCTCAATTCAGGTAGGTTAGTTCTTAAGTTTAAAAAAATTGGGCCTACAGTTTCTTGTAAGCGGTTTCTTAAAAAAATGAGTGAGCATGCAATGATATGTTGCTGGAACTTGTTGATAAGTTAGATCGAATATTAAAGTTTCTATAAGGGAAGAAGAGTTCAAAGAAACGGAGATCATTTCATTAGAATGTAATTCTTTCTCCACTTAGGACTCTCTTCGTTGCATATTGTTACTGTTCAATCTTTGCTTAAGCGAATCGAGCATTACGTGTATTACGATCTTCGATATTCAAAGCCATTTTTGTCAATTCCTAATTTCTATTCTGCTTCTCTTACAGAAGCCAATCAACATGTCATACACGAAGGGGAAGATGACGGAATTCCAAAATATCTTCAAAGAAGATTCGAGAAGAAGTGTCACATTTCTCAAAGAAGTGCAAGAGAGACTCGCATCTTCACTACCTGAGTGCTCAAAGAGAACACCAAAAGAAGTTGAGAAGCTCGCGAAACAATATCAGAACTTATTCCAACTTAACAAATTAAGGTATGGAAGAAAAACTGAACGCTTAAATAGGGCTACCGTGATTTCTAAGCATGGACGTACTTCGATAAAACCAAGTGTATCTATGCATAAAGAAGCATCTACGAAAAGCAATGTTAAGGATTGCCAAAATAAAAATTCAAGTGCTTTATGCAATACTACCATGATCATACTAAAAGGTGGTCAAATTTTGGCTGTAAATAAAAACAATAACGAAAAATCTGCTCATGCAACTACAAAAACTGAACAACGTAATTTGGTTGATGAATGTAAAATCGAAAAAGGACTTTCCAAGAAAAGGAAAAAAATGGATGAGATTAACCAACCAACTGAGGGGGTAACGCATAGCACTGAATTAAACTGTGAGAAAAAAGCGAAAATCGTAAAAAAGAAAATCACGGTAGCTGAGTACTTTGCGAGAAAGAGGCATGAAAATGAAATGAAAATATGCCCAGTGAATGAGAATGCAAAGAAAAGAAAGAGAGAACTGAGTGAACATCACGAGAGTAGTGATAACAAAAACTGTTCAAATGCTCCTGCCGGAGTGCTTGATGCATTCTGCTTCAATGCACCAAAAAAAGCAAAGCTTGGTGCTGCTTGACAATGGCAGTTATTAGCATAATTTGTAGTATTAGTTAATGTATCATATTTAAATAATGTATTGTAGTATTTAGATATATCGTTTGTGATTGTTATTAAGGAGTTTTGGCATGTTTGCCATCGCGATGGTTTGGATCCATTGATAGTTTCGTTATGATTGAAACAAGTTTATTTTCTTGATTACTGCTAACTTCTGCCAAATCTCTTTAAATTTTGATCTCTAAGATGAAGAAGGCGTCGATTCAATTTTTTCTTTTTTAACAGAAAGAAATGTTGTCGTTTTGTTGACCAAAGGCATGGATTAGCTCGTAAAACTGCTACCAAAATTGGTTGTGAGTTGGCAAAAAGGTTTCAGAAGCAAATATATTGTTGGACCGATATATTGTGACACACCATACCGGATGAGCCAAAATAAACTTGAGACGTTTCAAAATTCGTCATGCGGAGGACATTATAATTATCTTGAGCTGGCCGACTTCTCGTAAGAAGACTGCTAAATCCCTGGGGGGGGGGTACTTGACTTTCAATTGTACGGGGGTGTGCCCACCAAAGACAAACATTTTTACCCGGCTCCAGAATTTTTCCCTCCGAACGATAGCTGATTCTAGAAAAAATCGGCGAAAATTACACTCCAAAACGTAAAGATCTGGCCAAGTAACAACCGCAGCAACAAGCAAGAAGATTTGATCAACAATTTTCAAGGTGGACATTTTTTACGATATTTCACAAAGAATGTCCGAAACATTTTTGTCCGAACTTTTTAGTCAAAACCTTTTTCTTCCAAAGCATTTGGATGTTAATTTTACAATGATACTGCTCCTTTCTCGAGTAAGGTCAATGATATGCAATGATGAATAAGAAGAGTATGAAGGTATTGTAGACGCTGTCCGCTACAATTTCGTCATTTCATTGTGACAAGGTAACGATTGAAAAGAAGTGAGACCTGCTTCCAGGTTGGAAAGGAAAACATATTTAATCATTTTTTCCATACGAGCTAGACACAGATTATTTGTATTTGAAGGCCACTGCGAGTAGATCTTTTAAAGCACATTTATTTAAATTTGCCCAAACATGTAGCATAGCATCTCTTCCTATGCACTCTTAAATCTTAAATCGAAGAATTTTCTAATTTTGAAGAAGCAGGCAAGCAGAAAGGCAAATATTTCGTCATATAAGGTCAATGTTTTCAATACAAAAACACAAGGGGTATCTCCTCTTTGGTAGATGAACTAGACAACCCATGCCGAGGTTTTCAGACACGGCCCATATCTACCACTCAATATTGGACGCATGGGCCACCCATTTATGGCAAAATCGAGTAAGTTTAGATCCATTTTATAGCGATTTAACTGCTCTTTTGGCGCTAACAGCCCATGTCTAGGGATTCGGTACGAAAGATAGATCCATGTGTAGGGAACTTTTGGCTAAAAAGCAACCCATTTGGGTGGCACGTCTAGTATCTTGAACATTTAAGTACCTTCTCCCTAGCACCAGAACTTGCTTGGCTTTTAGCATGATGTTCATAGTTAGGTCTTACGAAATTCTAAGTGTGATATAGCAATACCTCGAATGAGAACTGCTTATGATCAAAAGTCATTTGCTTTCAGCGGAGCTGATATGTGGAACAAACTCCATTCTGATATCAAATTAGCCCCTTCCATCCAGTCATTTAAAGCCAAACTCAAAGCTCAAAATTGAAAATATTCAAGGAAGCTGGTTTACATTTTCATTTCTATTAAAATTTTTGACAAATATATTGTAAATTTATTATTAGATGTTTAGTATATATAGCTTGTAATTTTTATTTTTAGTTGCAGGGTCAATTGTAAAACAGTTATTTAAACTGAATTGTAACCCTGGGTAAAGAATTTTAAAATGAAAAAATTAAATCTTTAGTTGCCCTTTCAATGGATTCCCCACCAGTAAGAAATCCTTAAAAGATGCCCTGAGACCCATCCTAACAATGCAGAAGTTTGGTTTCAACTTACTCCACGTCAGCAAGAAAGACTGGATCAGGTTAAAGACTTCAAGACTACGAACAGTTTTTGTTTGATACTCACCTAATGAAATTGAATCTCAACATATGCGATGCAAGAATACGCTAGGATAGGATTGAACAAGAGTGCTAGCAACATTGCAACATTAGGAGAGCTTGCAAGACTTCCCGTGAAATTGACCTGCTATAGGCAGGCGCTGCTATATCTCCACATGATACTCGCGCTAGAAAGCACGTTCGTGAAGAAAGCTTTCAATGATAGCATTAGTGCCCATGAAAACGGCCAGTTTAGTTGGATTTCATCAATCTAATATCTTTTCAGGTTGTTTGATCCAGGGCCAGATTTTTTTGTTGCCTTTGCAATAATCAGGAGATCGAAAATGAGCGTCATTTCCTTATTGAATGTCGAACATATGGCGTTCAACGCAAAAACCTTTTTGAAACAGCTGAAAACGAAGTTAAGGCATTCGGCACAATGAACTCGAGACGAAAGTTCATAAAACTCCTATCAACAGAAAATATCAAGATAGTGCAAGAAGTTGCTAAATAAGCGAGAGACACTTTTTAGTCTCGAAATAACAAACTTCAAACGGACCATNATTCTTTGTGTTGGGCTCTGACTTTACTGCAGCCAATCAGATGCGTGACAGACTGCCTTTAAGTAATGTCTGAAAACTGGAAAGGCTTAAAAAAACTTCCTTTTGAAATTTTTACTACGTCACAGGAAGTAAACAAAAATAGAACTCGCAAGAAACTCGAAAGAAACTCTGAGTACTCAGAATTTAATAATTTAAAGAAACTTTCAGTTATGGCTCGAATTCTTAGTTCCTTATTAAATAATACGTGCATGCCCCGTATGACGATTTAACTTCAATAGAAACAGTAACTAATGTTGCCGGATTGTTCAGGATAATTCAAAACAATTCAAGCATGTTGCAGTCGCTAACAATATTGCCGCGTTTGTATGAAACGGAACGGCTGGCATCAGTATGTGAATTGTTAGTTTTCCTTTGAGGACAGTGAAGGAATTCTTACCCAATACAGTGATTGTAGACATATTACGACTTTTACGTTGAATCCTAGTAATCGCTACCACCCACCCACCGTGATTATTAGGACTCAACATAATAAGTCGACAGTGATTGCCCGCAAATAAGGAACAACTTAATAAGTAACTGCAGGCTAACAGTTTGGTTGAAAAGAAATTTCAAATCTAAAATATCTAAGAAACTCAACAGGCTAAGTTCTACCAGCCACTTTCTTATTTGCTGGTTCTTACATTGGATTTGTTTGTTACCATTGTTCAAGTCAAGGAGATTAAAGGGAATCTAAGCATCTAAAAGTGGCTCAAGCCACTTGCGGTCAAATTCTAGCCAATCAGATATTAGTATTTCCTGTTTACGCAGATCAGTTATCCAAACATGGTTCGGCACGTGTCACGGCCTATTGTCTTTGCATGGCTATTTTCATCAAAGTCTTACATATGCTTAGATTCCCTTTAAGTCCCCCTTAAGTCCCCCTTATGTCCCGTATGATTTTACGCATATGCCTTCACAGTTCAAGTAACGAATTGCTCTAAAATACTGAATATTTAATCTCCCTGGTTCAAGCTAACACGCTTAACTACGCTACCCTGAACAGATCTCTAAATACTCTTGTCAAAATAGAGAAATAAAGAAAATTCATCAACAACTGCGTTGAAATGGACCCAAATAAATATACATCCATGAATTGAATCTATCTGACCTGTGGCAAATATAAGGAAAGGATCACACTAATCAGAGCACTATGAAATGGTACTGTATCAGTTTCTCAATGGATACAGGTTGTTCGTGATACCATTTTAGGGCCATTTCAATTGTTTGTGGGTTGGGAAGGATATTACCAGAAAAATCATTGGAACTTTTATGTGAAATGAAATACAGGGTGGATGGAAATTTTCTGAACCCTGCCGTAGACAAACGTCAGAAACACAGGATATCAGTCCATTTCATAATTAATTTTATGCCCCTTTACGTCAATATTGTACAGATACTACCCAATTTTGATATTGTTTCATTTCTAAGGTAACACATTTCATGATCATATTCAGTTTGGTTTTTAGACCACATGTTGGAAGAACGATAATTTGTCGGATGAGCATTGTGTTTTCAACAGTCTATAAAACATCCATAGATATAAATAACTGTGGCAGCAGTTGCTGAATTTCAGAAGTAGACTGATTACTTGAGTCCCTTGTATCCTTGCGGCAAACCTTCTGTTGACCGAAGTGACATCAGCAAGTCAAAGAACGCAAGGAAACAAGGGACTCCAGTAATAAGTCTACTTCTGAAGTAGAATGATGGATAAGAAACTTAAACGATTAAAATTATGAAGCATAGCATGCCATTAAATTCCAGCCTACCTACAAACAACCACATGGAAAAATAACTTCAGTTTGAGTGAACTGAAACACCAACATTCAGTCGAAAAGTTAAAGCATATGCTTAATATGTTCCAAAAGGGTATACGACTTACGAAACTAAAGTTGGTTCGCTAAAGTACCGTTAAACATTTAGTGGGGGTCAGAAACTTTCCGTCCACCCGGTACCCTCCTATTTATTATCTACCTCTGTTCTGTAGGCATTCGCATGTTTTCAAGTGCGTCCCGGGGATACAAGAATTTTCATTAATAAATTCTTCATATAATCCCTACTGCAGGAGATTGGTCTAATTAAAGAATGTCAAAAATCAAAATTAAAGTGAAGTGAGTTCATGTCATACATCTCTAGCTTTAAACAAGGTCATCTAAATTCTAAATAATGCCACACAAAACAACTGGGTGTAGTTCGGGTAACATTTGCGCAAATTATTTCCATCAAGTCAGCATATGTTTTCAGTTTTCAGTAAGTGTGACCGTCCACAGAGCTTTTCTTTGAATCAACGAAAATTGACGGTAAGGGGGATCTATTTGGTGATTCAACTATTGCACGAACTTCGAAGAGTCCAACTTGGCAGCCATTTCATGTTTTTGCTTTATGACTGTTGAGCCCTAGCAGATAGGTACAAACGTTTCTAAGGAAATTCGAAAATTCATAACTCGCATTGTTTGGATCAAATTACCTTGAGGCGATGTTTAAGTAATACCCAATATTATAATATGCACCATATTTTTAAAGTCTGGTGTGCCTAGGAGATGATTTCAGATGGTGAAGTACGAAGCTTAAATCTTCTCCGTGGATGTGGACCTGGCAAAAAGAAAATTACCGACTTTTGGTTTATTTTCAGGATGATGTTGATTAAGCCGTGGTACTTTAGGCAGGCATTAATATCCATTCTTGAACGGTTTCATTCTTAACTCAGGTTAAATTCGTCAGCAAATTATTTAAAGGTGGGGATGTTATCTGTGAACTTTTAAGGCTGTACGATACGGCCTTACGCGAATCACACAGAAATTTTACTTGGCTCATATAATTCGAACTGTACTTAAGTTGCAGAATAAATATTCCATCTTTCAAAAGATCAAAGTTGTCCCTGTATATAAAGTTCCTCAATGTGAACCATCGCAATATCAAGCAGGGTCTCTTGGCTCACAATTAAATATGGCATACAGCTTGGCTCCAATTTACATGCAAAGCTAATGGCCAATGATCGAGTCCTTTCTAAATGTTGATGCATTAAATTGAATGAATGAAATCTACCTCCGTGGCATCTTTAAATTGAGAATGAAAACGAGATCATTGAATCAACAACTACAGCCTCCTTCTGACTGACTATGCTCTTGAGGAGTGTCCTTCAGTTTTACTTCAATCATATCTTCCTTTTTCTCCTGCGTATTTTCCATCCCTGGTAGAGCCGCGGCAACTTTTCGGAATAACTGCAAGGAAAGGTAGCAAGGATTAGATAATTAATTAAGATTAGAATAGCACCGCCCTTGTTTTGTCACCCAACATTTTATCGTTTTTCAGGGCCCTTAGTGATAACAGTACTTGTAGCACTGACAAGGTTTACCCTGTATAAATATTTCTATCTATTATTTTTCAAACTCTGCAGGAAACGGCTCGACCATAGCAAATGACTAAAAGCCCGCGAAAATACTTTGCTGACGCCATTTTCACACGGGAAACAAACTTAGTTGATTTTCTTTCGACTACAAAGCACGAGTTAAGAAGATTTCTCGCGGAATACCTGGAATGAAAATGTAACTATTTTTCGAATTCACGTTGCGTTTTTTTGCTGCGATTTTCTCCTTCGTTTTGTGACAACAGTTTTCAGCCAAAATAATGAAGACATGTCTGAAACATTAGCCTCGTGTCATTCCACTGTAAGCAGATAAAGAAACTTCCAAGTTTCAGCAATATGTTCTTCTCCACCAATTGAAATTCCAAAACAATAAAACTCCACATTATCGTCCCTTTTTTGTCAAATATATTTCTACAAATGTTTGTTGCAAGCAACTGTATTGCGGCTCGTTCTACTTGATTTACGTTGCCTCTGAGGTGGCAAAGTGCATTAATTTGCTAATGACAAGCGATGAAATCAAGTTTAGGCTGTTCCAACACCTCGATGCTTATAATTCTTTATCCGAGTGATGCGACACCACACTAAAAAAATTGTTATATGGTTTGCTCAGTCAGAACGAAGGATAGTTTGTTGGTAGGTGTAATGCTCATATTTTAATCTTTGATACAGAAAATAAATGTCGACCGTAGGGGTGACAAAAAAACGGCGATGCTACTAGAAAACAACTTTTGTAAAACGTTTCGACTTGCATCTTCAACCGTAACCTGAAGACGTTCAAGGCGCAAATGGCTTCATGAGGACGCAAGTTGAAACGATTTACAGGAAGTTGTATCTCCTGAGTCTAGATTTATTTTAGTCAATGGTTCATGATTTAGTTAGAAAGCGATAAAGCATTGAAAAAAACAGGTTTTAATTTAAAGAGAATGTAAGCATATAAAAGTGGCTCAAGCCATTTGCGGTTAAATTCTAGCCAATCAGATATTAGTATTTCCTGTTGACGTAGATCAGTTACCCAAATATGGTGCGGCGCGTGTCAAAGTCTATTGTCTTTGCACGGCTATTTTGATCAAAGGCTTATATATGCTTACATTCCCTTTAAGGAAAACTTATCGGAAAGATGAACTACTACGTATAAAGATACAACAAAAAATAGCACAAATAGCACACAAAAGTTCTTTATTTCATCTTGATAACAAGCATTTGCTATTAAAGCAAACCCTACTCTTATCGGAACTACGAAAACGGACTGAAAAAAAGTTGTTTCGTTAAACACCAATCACAGTGTAAAAACAACACAACCAGAACAACTGCAGCAGTGTTTCAAGTGTGTGAACTCAACTGTTCTATGCTGACGTCCACGAAGATTTTACGCATACCATAATCTATTTCGGAAACTCCAGAGGGCGGCTTATTGGAGAGGGGGGCATAAAGTCAGATGATAAGGTTATAAATGATAGCTTTTTGG
Organism: Aurelia aurita; assembly: GCA_004194415.1. Taxonomy (NCBI): domain Eukaryota; kingdom Metazoa; phylum Cnidaria; class Scyphozoa; order Semaeostomeae; family Ulmaridae; genus Aurelia; species Aurelia aurita. Next base: position 56,128 of record REGM01000411.1, read on the forward strand.
GTCTTTTATCTCATATTTTTCAAAATCAACATACAATTTTATGGGTTAAATAACGGGCTGTTGGAAACTCCGAGTTAAAAACAATATTTCTGCATGATACATCGAGCCTACCTAGTTCATTACTTCCTCCCAGATATATCGAGTCCTATTTTAATCCCCCGCACGTGGCAGATCGACGTGACCGAAAGACATTATGCCACTCAAGTGTGAACAATTTCCGTTTGAGTGGCATAGTTATTATTATTATTATTATTATCAAATTATTTACAGTTGGTACAATATATAGTAATAAAACTAATTCAAACCAACTATTTACATACAAAGAAAAAATTACAAAAAGTTCATTTTGAATCCTCATTATCAAATATTGTTTTTTTTTTAACTGCAAATCTTGCATGTGCAATTTTACCCATTCTATTCTTTGTTCATCCTTTTTAAATATTGCTGNTAGTTCGTAGCTCATATTTCACGTCCTTTCTTTCGAAGAATGTCCACATGAATGATGGATTTTCTTGTGAAAGGGACTTATAGATTTGAAGCATCAATTTTTGCAGGTTTCTTGTGTGTACTTTACTTGTGTGTACTACTGGCTCTAGGTCATGTCAATCTGCCACGCACGGGGATTAAAATGAGCTCGATACATCAGAAACAAATAATGAACTAGGTAGGCTTGGTGTATCATACGTAAATCCTATTTCAATTCAGAGTTTCCTACAGCCCGTGGTTAAATACACAAATTCAACGCAGTTCCAATTGAAAACCAGATGAAAATAACAATTACATTGTTTCAGTAAAATAAATGGAAAACCTTTGGTAACCCCTTGCATTGGATACTAGAGGGGGCGTAATAGAGAGGGGAGCTTAATGAAAATTATGGCTTAGAAGGGAGGAGCCTATTACAGAGGGGGCCTAATAAAGAGGAGGGCTAAACAGAGCTTTTGCGGTATGCTTTTAAAGTTCAAGTAACGTTTTAGGTGGCAGATTAACCTAGTGGTTAGTGTGCATTCCTTGCGGGTCCTTCGAGCAGATAATACACTTTAAAACTAATGAATTGCTCTGCATAAAAAACACTAAAATATTTACCTGTTTAACATTATGCCCGGCTTTTGCACTCGTTTCTATAAACATCACGTTTAATTCTTTTGATTTGTTTTCTCCATCTTCCGTTGAAACTTGCCTGTAGTGAAACGATAACATCTGTAAAAATCAATCTGTGAAGAACCACCCACAAAGAAAATTACAGGTTCGGGGCAGAATTAGCCTTACTACCAGGTGACCCAACAAAAAGTTTAAAACTTTTTTTTTAAATCATCAAAATTTGATTAAATTTCCAATCACGAAAATTCTGCATGTGCATTTGTGTCAAGGACCAAATTAACTTGAAAGCCATTGCAAAGTTTCGAAATGGCTTTCATTTTGTGGAAATTTGTGCTTTTGCAAGCTACCTGATTTCGAGGCATATTCCGAAAAACAAGATTTGGTTTTCAAATTGAATTTTTACCCGCAAAAACCACTCAAATTGGTTGCTGTTCTTGACAGAGAGAGATCTTCTATCATATAGGACTCAAACTTTCATGTGAAATCGCAAAATATAGCTTTTTGGCTAAAAATAAGATTTTTCGTAAAATAATTGCTTAAACAAATAATTGTACGTGTTTTCGTTTCTCTCCCAAAAGAATGAAATAACGGATTCTTGAGACAAGTACACAAAAAGAAAACCTAAATATCGGTATCATCATCAAATTTTGATAATTTGTGAACATTTTTCATTGGGTATCGTTATCGTATCCCTACCGTATCGCTACAGGACCATGCGAATTTAACGATGCCATCATACAAGGGCATGACCTTACATTCAAAAATACAAATGCAGCCAGTTAAACGATCACTTACATACATTAAAGAAATTAAAAGAGGCATTTAGCTATCGATCACTAGTTTCGATAACTCTATCAAAATATCACACATGTCAAGGCACAGCCAAAATCAAGTTAAAGAAAGCCATTCCAATCCGGGTTCGCCAGTTATATTTACTGAGTTTTTTCTTCGCCAAAAAGTGTCAAAATTTTACTGTTCTATACTGCTCACCGTTACGTTTCGAATCAGCCGATTAAGCTTTCATGCAGTCTGTCTACATTAACTGCAAACAACTTGGATGTAATTTTATTTCGATGAAAATTTGTTACTGAAATTTTCAAGTCACCGAAACTTTCGGCTACTGAAACTTTTAACCGATTAGTCCATCAGTAAATAGAAGCAAAAGACGACTTTCGTTTACTTCAAAGGTTTGATTGAAGTTCGAAAACATCTGCTCAAAAAAATTGTAGACATTTAAGTTGAAGCATGTCTTTTTAAGTTATATATGTTTGTTAAAACGTTTTGTGTTTTTACTGGTTTTGCACATTTTTTCTATTTTTGGATCATGGATCCTTTTGTATTATAGGGGCTGTACAAGATTTTAGGAAACAAAGATCAAGATCAGCCAATATCACAAAAGCAATGAGAAATTCCTCTCTAAATAGCGTGTGGCATAGAATTTCTCCAGCCTGCAGTGGCCTCCCGTGTGTTTAGGCTTAACACATCTAAAACTTGTGGCTCAAAATCCAGCTGTATCTCTAAAATCGTTGATGGCATGAACAATCTGATTGCACTGGCTAATTCTACGGGGCTCAAACATATAGAAAATATCTTCATTTGCAATGTATCTGCAGCTATTTGCCAGGAATTCATAGATTTTGGGCGTTTAGCTTATAATGCCAATCTGGCCTTGCAAAATGATTTCCACAGATGTAGATGTAGATACAGGCGTAGATGAAAATATCTACACAACACATCTTAAGGCTGATTTCCAGTCAGTGGAATTTTCCGAACGGGCGGAATTTTATACAATCAAAAGTCATTCAACCTTACATTTCTATTCAATTGCAAAGTGACATTTTCTTTTGTAAACAAAAGAATTTCCGCCCGCGCGGAAAATTCCACCGACTGGAAACTGGGCTTTATGTCTCTATTAAGCCTTCCTTTCTGTCTTGTTATCGACTGCAGATGTAGTATCATTTCGTCTTCATTTTGCTCCTGTTCTACCGGGTGAGTCAGAAAATACAATCCCCTGTTTGAAAGGCCACTGCTCATTGGACATCAAAACGATAATATTGACAAATACATTATTTAATGGTTGACATCTTCAAATATAATTTAAAATTTACCCGACTGAAATCGGCCACTCCGTTCTGAAATTATGAGCAATTTTCTGGAGACAGCCCCTTCAAGAAACCTTCAAAATAGGCCTAAAATCACGAGCAAATTTTCCAAATATTTCTGCCTTACACCAATGACTTGCACATGCTTTAGCACGTGTTATCCTCTTGGGAGGATAAGATCTCCGAGAATAATTTTGTTATGCTCCCAGGGATAATTTCATCCTCCCAAAGGGATAAAACATGCTAAAGCATGTACAAGTCATTGCTATTAAGGCAAAAATATGACGGAAATTTGGTCGTCATTTTATGCCGTATTTGAAGGTTTCCTGGAGGGGCTTTCTTGAGAAAATCCCTCATAATTTCAAAACAGAGTGGCTGATTTCAGTCAGGTAAAATTTAGAATCTATTTGAACCTGTCCACTATTAAACAATATAGTTACCTCGATATCCAGGGAGCCGTGGCCTTTCAAACGGGGATTGTTTTTTCTGACTCACCCGGTACAGTCTTGAACTTTGTAGATCATTATTACCCTTCTCAAACGCCACTTGGCCCTAGTAGCTATTCTCTATTATACTGTTATACTATCAGAATATCTTCTTTTCATATTCGTTCACATCAATTAATCATGGATTAGCTGATAAGCTACCTTTAATTTCTATCAAAATTTAGAAAATTTCCACCAAAATCAATATGACCCAAATACTTAGTACCGAACTTTTTGCAGTTAATGTAAATAATGTAATGTAATATAATGTAAAGATGGTCGAAGAGAATCTAATTCTGTATAGCGATCTTCAAGGTATTTCAAACAACCTCCCACGGCCCCCTGAAAAGCAATCCATTTGGACTGACGGGGCTACCATGCATAGAAAAGTTGAAGTAGAAAATAGTAAAAACAAAGCACTAACCTCTTTTCCGCAAGATCTGTTTTATTACCAACTAACATAATTATGACATCACTGCCACGTTCAGCTCTTACGTCATCGATCCATTTACTTGTTTGTTGAAATGAGTTAACATCTGTGATAATAGAACAAAACAAGTCAAATATTTTGGAAGGAATGGTAAAGAGAAAAATAACTAAAGTCGTGAGAAAGAACGGGCGAGAATTTCACAAATAAGAGTAAAAAAAGCCACGGTGGTATTCCGCCATACGAATAAAATTTCAACGTTGAAAAATAAATTTTGATTTTTATTTTACGATTTCAAACTCAAAGACGATCTGTACGTGATCACGAGATTGCTGTTTTGCATAATCAACCATGTAAACAAATTCGAGTTAAAAAAGATCAATAATTCTGTGCAGTTTCGTAGCATGTTTCAAAACCAGGCGCCTAAAAAAGCTTCTGAGTTTTGCCAATTTGCATCAATTGCTAGGAGAATCAACATCCCTCAGATTTAGCAAATACTGATATCTCATAGGTGAGAATTGAATTTGAGCGGCTTGAGCCAATTTTAAATGCATTGATTCCCTTTAGTTTGTGATTGTTAAAAAATTTTAACATCAATCAAATGTTCTAATTTCAAGGAATTCTAAAAAGCCAAACCTTTTTCTCATCTGGTATTATCCCAATGTTTGGCAGTGGTGGACAATTCGAAAAAAAATTGAGGGTGAAGCTATCATTTCAGTTAAAAATGTATTTAACTAGTATCAGTTTCAAATGAAAGGTATATTTCCATAAAATTGCCAGCCACCACTGATTCTTGGCAGCTTGCTCCTTTGCTCCCAGTGTCCACCACTGATTTACCACTGATTTTTGGCAGCTTTAATACAGCAGCAAACAGAAAAATGTCCCCTAATAAACCTGAGGTGTGCTACATTCAAACATTAATGAGGCCCTCTGTTATGGGGTATTTGATATATGAAATAATTGGGATTTTTGGAGGAAAAATAGAACTATTTTTCGTTTTTGGCTTTGAAATATGAAATAATAATAATTTCAGATATGAAATTTAAAGAATTCAATTTTGAACCAAAACGAATCATTTGATAGTTATGAAATATTTGATATTGAGTAATTTTGACTTATGAAATAATGGCGAAATGTCAGAATGGCATCCGAAACTCTCCAACCTCGTGATGATGTTCACCGTGGTTCTACTGTAATATTAAAGAAATACAAAATAATGCTACCGTTCCTAAAAGGGCCTCACTGTAGTTATGTAATGAAATGAATGAAAGATGGTGAACCTACTCAGGATTTGGACTTACTTGTAATATCATAAACAACTACAGCAACTGAAGAGTCTCTAATGTAACTTGGAATCAAACTTCTAAACCTTTCCTGCCCTGCCGTATCCCAAAGCTGCAGTCTCACCTGAAAAGTGATGATAAAACGCTCACATGTGTAATCTTACGTCATGAAAGATTGTATGTAAAATAATGCAAAGCTGTAGTTCTTGTTCTAATGTATTATTCAACTGATGGTAGATGATGTATATCTGAAACATGTCTTACAAATATAGATTAGATGCTTTTCTTTTGAGACTTCTAGCAATCAGGTTAATTCCATGGAGTGATGATAGGAAAAATAGTGATAAGATCAAGATAGTACTGAATAGTGATAACACTAAGTATCATCTACCCTTGACCTAAAGTAAAGCACAAGGTTTTCCCAGCATGGGTAAATGTGCTTCCAAGCGTTTTAAAATTATTACTCAGGCAATCTAAAATTGGTCTTCCCAATGCAAAGGCACAAAATTGGCTACACTAAACCTAGTGTAAGGCAAGGGTATCACAGTTTTACTTTGATTCGCTGAAGAATGATAGTGACAGGTGACTCCAGCCATATGGCATTTTGGTTTGCTGCATGGAACTCCTCTTCAGGCACCATGATTTTGATTGCTGTTTCAGTCCTTTGTATGAAGTCTTAAAAAGTCTGCCCTCAACAATGTCTGTTTAGTTTATAAAATAATTGACCCCATTGACACCAAATACTCAAGAAAAATTAGAGGAATTGGAATAAAGCTTTATTAAGACAACAAGACGGACAATATTTATTATTTTTGATTTCATTGCTGATGCAATCACTGAAAAGAGCAGCCACGTCCGTTTAGGACTGTAACTTTCCTTTACCAGTAAAATAGCCTTGAAACCAGTTGGTAAAGAATTATTAGTGACCCGAGGACAATCTCAACCATGCAAACTATTCTGCAGAGGACAACGATGGGAATAACATGGATAACACTCATAGATGCAATGTTTTTGTAGATGGCAAATTTTCGTTTTGTTGAGTGTTTCGGAACTTGCGTGAAATCTTGTGTTTTGCATATATGGGTTCTAATTCGGCATTTTCTACGTACATCGACGTGACTCCGCATATTGGCCGCGCCCCTAATATCGGAATGAAAAATACAGAACAAGCGCATGGCTTATACATGGGTTTTTAATTACTTTTTGACAAAAATAACAATGCTGACAAATTGGAGACCTATTTGGATCTTTTTTAAGGTATACATCTGAACAATGTTGACTGAGAACATTCTTCTATCTCTAATGGGTGAAATCCTCACTCCTTCAGTTTGAACTGGGAAATTTACCTGAGATGTAACTTTCCTCTATTAGATCAGTTGAGATTTAAGGAATTGATGATAAAGCATTGTTTATTTGAAAAGATAACTTAAACAACAAGCTAAGTTTGCATAGACTGTATTTCTGCCTCAATGCACAACTTTCATCAAAAGGAGGAGTTATCATACTGCCACCTACTGTACCTATCAAGGCATGGCATCCTTGAAAAACTGAGAACTTTAAACAGTATAAACAAAGTGATATTCTTATTCAGTTGGTCCTCCCCAACTAAAAATGTTTTATTTAGGGTTTCCAGATCCAAATGAAGAATATTTACAGCCTGTTTCCCAGCACAGCAGTGGAATAGATAAGGGATACATTTAATAATAAATATGTTACTGAACAAAGATAACTTACAGTTCTGTCTTCTAAGTACATTGTTTTTGACAAGAAATCTATGCCAATCGTAGCCTGGAATTTAAATAAATGGGAAGATAATCAATCAAACTTTTTGATTCTTTACAACCAAATGAACAATAATGATAAAACATGTCAAGTAAGTTCCTAAATCAATTTTAAACTAAGGGAACTGGGAATATGGATATTGCTATTGAAAATACAGTATATTCATTCATTTCTTCAACTTTTCAAATAAATCAGTTTTATAACATATTTTCAAATGATAATTCAAAAGCCAATTCACTAGTATACAAAATCAGACAAGAATTCAAAAATACACAATTTAGTTTGACGTTTTGATAAAACATTCTTCAGTAACTGCTCTTACTGTACATTGATTTGGGGGCCTACCTACTGTAAAATCTATATACAGTAGATTACAATCATGCAAATAACCAAACAAAGGGGCCTACAATACCTAATACACATGTTTACAAACAAAATACATGGAGGCAGGCTGGAAGCACAAATTGGAGAGAAAGAGCAGGGAGAGAAAAAAGGGAGATAAAACATTGGAGCCAGATGTGCTGTTTCAAGGAAAATTAAAATGACAAAATAAAAACAGCCATAGAAAGTAAATAAGAAACACTGCTAAAAAGAGGGTGCCAAAATATACTCATTACATTTAAGTCACAGTATCGCTAATTGAATTGGATAGTTATCGCTCAAACTGAGACTTATGACCAAACGCATAAAAAATGGGGACTAATTTCAGGATCTCTGCGGCTTTTCCCGCGGATCCAATCATATCAAAGATATGTATCACATGACATAATCCTAACGGAATCCTGCATTCTTATTGGATCTAGATGCTCCTTCTCAGGGTATATGATGCATGTAAGCATCTTCCAACGTCCTGAACCTTGTGTTTAACAAAAAGGTGCTGGGGGTCGTGTAGGGATTTTTGCTTCAGTGTGTTTGTGTTTAGCCCCCAATTTGTTACTGATTGGATGTGAGTCCTTATATGAGAGAAAGTAAAACATCATATTAAAAATATTGAACGAATACAAGGAATCACCTCGTAAGTCTAGGTGCCAAAATAGAAACAGGGGAAAACAGGAAAAAATAAGAAACCCGACATCCCTAAAGTAAAAAAACAAAAATAAATTATTACACAAATATACCGGGTGAGTCAGAAAAAACAATCCCCGTTAGAAAGGTCACTGCTCCCTGGATATCGAGGCAATAATATTGGTAATTATATCTTTTAATAGTGGACATGTTCAAATAAATTCTAAATTGTACCTGAATAAAATCGGTCACTCCATTGTGAAATTATGGGGGATTTTTCAAGAAAGCCCTTCCTTGAAACCTTCAAAAACAGCATAAAATCACAACCAAATTTCCGTCATGTTTCTGCCTTACAACAATGACTTCTACATGCTTTCGCACGTGTTATCCCTTTGGGAGGGTTAAAGTGCCATCCCTGCGAACATAACAGCCTTATTCTTGGAGACTTTATCCTCCCGAGAGGATAACACTTGCTAAAGCATGTGCAAGTGTGCCAGTCATTGCTGTAAGGCAGAAATATTTGGAAAACTTGCTTGTGATTTTAGGCCTGTTTTGAAGGTTTCTCAAAGGGGCTTTATCCAGAAAATCGCTCATAATTTCAGAACGGAGTGGCCAATTTCGGTCAGGTAAATTTTAAATTATATTTGAGCATGTCAACGATTAAATAATGTATCTGTCAACATTATTGTTTTGATGTCCAGGGAGCAGTGGCCTTTCAAACGGGGATTGTTTTTTCTGACTCACCCGGTATATATATAAAATAAACCAATTCCTATCCCCATCCTTAGAAAAAATATGATGATAAAACTCTTACAGAGAAGAACATTCCTACATATATTCAAATAATTTGTCTTAAAATTTCCGTTAATCATGTTCAGCTTCTTCTCATCTAAGGTTTGACATAGGATTCTTCATACTAGAAATAACAATAGTCAGAGAGTGCTGCGTACTGGGTTTACTCACAAAACTGTTCGCCAAAATGTTTAAGATTGTGGTCTATAGCAACTTGTGGTGTAGGCAATGTCCTCATGTAAAAACCCTCTAAAGTCCTGAACTCATGAAACTCCAAAAATAGATATATTTGCATGACAAATTGGTTGGTATATTGCCCTTTGATTAAGTCTATTGACTATGCATATAATGCTGTATTTGCTATGCAACAATAAGATGTTATTATCATACTTTCAATACTGCGCATGCGCTAATGTCTGTGTTGACCCGTAGGGATATCATTTGACAGCCACAACAAGGTCTGCAAAAATTGTTGAAAACACACACACACACACACACACACAGAGTCCAAATCGCTTGGGCAAGAATATTATGCTGCTTCGCAGCAATTATGATTAAGAATTCTTGAGCCATATGAAAAACTGCAAATTTTTTTAACAAGAATTCTTGAGCAACTGCGTAAAAATATTCTTAAGAATTCTTAGGCAGGAAAACCATCAATGTTAAAGTGTGCAAGGCCCGTACTGTAATATTTTGATACCATATTCATTGGTCAGAATATGAAGCACAACATGCTGTCTAGAATTCCCTCTAGACTGATTTGATTTGAGGCATATAAATTGCAAAAGTTACATAGCTTACCTGGTAGGTATTATCAAAACTGTCATACATGAACCTTGTAATCAGAGATGTTTTCCCAACTGAAACAAAAATTAATTATGACCATCACGTTCACCAATCTTGAATAATAAACTTGTGCAAAGCCATATACTAAAATGTTTGCTTTTGTCAGAGAAAAGCTTTTCCATGCAATTATGGTGAAGATGAAGTTGTGGGTTTCAGTGACAAGCGCTGGGATTGCAGAAATAGAGAAGATCTGATCAAGTCTTGACTCCTTGTCATGACGCTCATGAGGTATTTGTTGGGTTTGACATTCATCTGCCTGACTGTTTTGGCTACAAAGTCAGGGGATTACAACACAGCGCCACAACATCTTCAACACACTGCGTACAGTGATGGTAAGATTGAGGAATAGTACGTTGATACATAAAATGCTGTCGATCAAAGATCTTTGTTTTGCGGAAAGGGCTTCAACTCCAGGCTAGTTCACGAATCGAACGCAATGACTATTTACAAAATGCAAGTGAGGCATAAACCACATTATATTTGTACGTGAAGCGTTATTTGGCTAACTTACGCGCGTGATCTCGTGATTTTGATATTTTCCACTCGTGAATTCGTGATCAAAGACTCTTTTGTGCAGCGTGATTTGCTAAAATTGTGTTCGTTATTTCGTGAAATTATTGTTTAAAGCATGTGATCGCGCGACACTTTTTGATTGTTATTATAAAATTCTCTTACTTTCTTACGTAATGTCAAGTAAATCAAAAGCCAAAAATCACAATTTATTGGCATTGATTTGATGATACAAAGTGTATTTGCCAGTTATTCAAGGGAAAACACCTTCCAGTCTAAAGTATTTATAAAATTATGCAACGTGATCGTGAAAATGCTGTTTTGTAGTCTGTGATTGCGTGAAAAACGAAAAATTGACGCGTGACTCCGTGATCCAGGGGTACTATGGGGAGGGGGGGGGGGCATCATTATGATGTTTACAACGCAAAATTGTCTCTCATATCTGGGGCCTAAAATATGGAACAGTCTACCATCAGACCTAAAGTCAGAACATCAACAGTTTCAAACATAAGATCGGAGATCAATTCTTTAAAAATCTCCAAAGTTAGTACAGATGATAGCCCCTCCAGGGTGCATTCCATGTAAACTCCACACCGAAGGTCGCGCCGATAACAACGTCATTTACGCCAGGAAAACAATAGATCTATTGAATTCAGTTGAATTTTCTATTGTTTCTATCACATTTTCACGCCAATACGCCGAGAAAATTTATTTTCCACGCCGAAGATCTTCGGGCCTAAGTGCATGAAATGCACCCTGGTAGCCCCTAATACATATATTATTGAAAACGCAAAATCAGCAAACAAGAAGGTTTGGTTAACATTTTTCAGAATGAATTTTTCCAGTTTTTGATACAAAACCCTTTTTTCTTTCTTGAAAACATTTCCTTTTCAATAACACTTCTGGAGGGACCATTATGGAAACAAGGTCGTATTTTGACCTTTTTAATGCTATCCCTGCCATTTTCAACCTGGGCTGGAGTGTTTTTAGATACGTTTTAGCTTTTGCCTGTAAAGGTTTATATACCTGTAATTAGATCACTTTTTTTCTTAAATTTATATTGTAATTAATTTGATGGCAAAATTATACATAAGATAAATACATACATATGTTGATAGCCTAGCCTAGTCCTCTGCAAGCTTAGCCCGTTAGCTGGATATTGATATTTCTATTCGTGGCATATTTTTAGTTCCTATGCAAGGCATGCTTCCTGAAAAATATACAATACAGATCCGATTTTGGAGAAACCGTAACTTATTTTCCATTAGGCCTTGTCTAGCGGTGTCTTTCTGGCGCATTGGGCTATTCCATTTTTTAGCTGTACAGGGGGATGGAAGTACGATTTTGGTCAGATTAGCACCCCTCGGAAAGGAGCAATCAGTTAGGAGCCACACCCCTCAGAAACGGCAGTTTAAATTGATGACCCCCTGGAGATGATGAATGGCAAATGTGCCTGAAGCAGATGCTTTTCTACAACCTCCCTGGAAGTCTTTGTGAAAGTTGCTTAGCCCCTGGAAGCTCCTAGAGATTTTTTCTTAAAATGGTTTTACCCCCTAGAAAAGCATCATTAAGAATTTTTGACCCCCCAGAAATTCTTTTTGAAGGACCCCCTGGAATNGTCAGATTAGCACCCCTCGGAAAGGAGCAATCAGTTAGGAGCCACACCCCTCAGAAACGGCAGTTTAAATTGATGACCCCCTGGAGATGATGAATGGCAAATGTGCCTGAAGCAGATGCTTTTCTACAACCTCCCTGGAAGTCTTTGTGAAAGTTGCTTAGCCCCTGGAAGCTCCTAGAGATTTTTTCTTAAAATGGTTTTACCCCCTAGAAAAGCATCATTAAGAATTTTTGACCCCCCAGAAATTCTTTTTGAAGGACCCCCTGGAATTTTACTTCCATCCCCCTGTACAGAGTAAAAATGGAATAGCCCATTTCCTCTCTGTTGCAAACTGACGACAAGAAATCTCCCACTCCCTGGCTGGCTGCCCCTCCGTGATTTCGACTTTGTTCAACTTGAAGAAAAGAAGCGCCACAGTATAGCCTCCCTAATACAGTCCTAATACCAATGATAGAATGCTTACCACTCTGTTCTCCAAGGAAAACGAGTTTGAACTTTCGAAGCGGATTACCAAAGTCAGAACCCATCTTTTTGTTTGGTTCTTCTTTTGATAAAATCTTCTGTTAGGCCTGAAATGATTCTTCCTTCTTGTACAAGCTGACAAGCACTATATTTAACACCAAACTTGCGCGTTGGCACAGGATATATCAACAGCAACCAAATTCTACACCTGTAACATTCCTCGACAGCGGAATAACGTCAAAGCAAAAGTACTGAATTGTATTTTTCTGTGGTTGTATGTTTTTGAAACCTGCCACGATTTCAAGATTTGTATGGGTCTGATAGCCATCATAAAGCCTCGTTTTCGTTCATCAAATTGATAATCGTCTCAAAAATGGGTGGGTGGGGCTTCCCCGCAAAATACAGAAAACACATGACACTAGATTATTGGATAAATACGTCTCATGCACTCTTTGTCTTCTTAGCATGTGCACGTGGCACGTGCCAATTTCGAGAAAATTTGTCACTCTTGCCCAGTCCCTTGTTCGAACACACCTTTAACCCTGCCGATTACGGGCGATTGCCTTTAAACTTCTCTGTGTTCTATCTTAGCAGCAGCTAGCTGCGGCTGTCGGTATAAAGAATTGGAATTGGTACAGTTTTAGACACACACCGAGCATCAGTAAAAAATGTTTGGGTGCATCTCCTTGGTTGAAAGTCACAGAAATACCTCAGCATATTGGCGTTAAATCCTAACCCTGTAAATGTGCACTGGCAACAAATGCAGATGGGAGTTCCAGAATAAGCGTCGAATTTTCGCAGAACTGTAAAATTAATCGTGAAAAATTGTATTGCCCTATTCTTTCAAATGAAATGCTTCAAGAGAAATATCAAATAGTCAGTTTTTAAAGGTTTACAATATGGTAGCGAGCAAAATGCTCAACTGCAAAACTAGCATAACTATAAAAAACGCTGTAATAGACGACTGCGCTAAAGATGGCGGACAGGAATTTTTTACCATAATGCTTTGCGTCGAATTGAATTTCGAATGCTTTGATTGGTTGATTTCTTCAATACCGCAAAGGATCTTGGTAAAAAATTCCTCGACGCCATCTTTAGCGCAATCGTCTATTCTGAGAATGATGATCATATCAAAAATGTTCTCTCTTATGACAAATCAACTAACGTTCCCTTCGAGCAATTCATTTTGAAATAAAAAGGCAATAATATTTACTCGATTATAATTTCAAAGTTTGGAAGATTCGACACCTTCATTCTCTCGCTCTGTCAAGACGAATTCACATCCAAGAAAAGAAAGCATACCGGTTTATTAGAATGCAATATTATTTACTATAAAATCTAGTTGGACAATGTTCTCGTCCCAATTCCTTCCCAGTTGCATAATCGTCAACGTATCTATCCAGTGTGGCTTGGCTCCATATCATTATACCATAATGTATCCATTGCATGAGTCGATCTCTGCTGCAAATTTTCTGAATGCTGTCCAGATACTTGAATCAAACGTGCACAATGTTCCACCTCCCCGTTTAAATTGACTTTCCATCCGATTGATATCCCCAATGCACACCACTGCATTGGTACTTGTTTTGGAGAGCACATATTTGGAATGGTCTTCGAAGTTAACGAATTCAAATGACTGGGTGTCCGTTGCGATATTCAGCCGAAGAATGTTTTCAACTGTAAATTGGCCCTTGCACCACGATCCAGTCCGGCCATGCCCTTGTTGCCAAGTCTCAGCTAACAAAGCTGTTTTTAGAGAAGGGGCAACGAATGCGGCGTACAGGTCAGCTCCAAAATTCTTGTTCTTTGCAAAGTGTACCAAACGCTTGCCTCCACTGGAGATCAGGTGCACGGATCTATTATAGGGTGCGTCCAGTATAAACTCGCCATTCACAAGGGATTTGACATTAGGGAACTGTTGCTCCATAGAAGATGGGAGGTTGGAGTCGTGAATATGGGGTCCATTATACCGAAGCTGCATCCCAATTTTGTCGAACTCAGATGTATTGAAATTGACACAGAAGAACATTTGTCCGTAATATGTGCCACTGTGGGGATAGTCATAACCATCAGACGTGCTATTCGGATACTTTGGAACGCTATGCACAAGCCAGAAGCCACCATTTTCATTAAATGCAACATCTCCTTTGCTGTGACCATAATCAAAGAATTCTTTTCCCTCTGGGTTTGCATCATTGTAAAACATGTACGCCATTGAGTCTTTCATTCGCTGGGCGTTGCTGTAGACTGGCTCTAGAGTTGCGCCCATTGCACTCCTTGTATCTTTGGCAGAATATTTTGAAACGACAAACCCTCCTGAGTTGGCATCCATGTACACATAACCATACCCATCTTGCAGAGGATTTTGCACTTTGTGTGGTAGCTTATAAGCTATGAACCAATCTACTGGCTTACCATTATCCCCAATGCAGGAAAGTTGAAGACTAGCAACCGATGAAAAGAGGACAAGTGCTGGTACCAAGCCAAGCAATATTTTATAGCAGGGGGTGTTGTTTAAAGCCATTATTGTGCATCTATCGCTCCTTCACAACTTGAATACATCAGTGAAATTCTTGTTGTCTTGACTAGGTCGACTAGGCCTATTTCTTATTTATCAGGCTGTAGTCTTCAGTGCAGTGATCGAGTTGTACTTCCTCGATGCAGACTTTGCCTGATCTCGTGAGAGCCACAAGTTGACTGTGTCACTCAGGTTTCTTTTTTAAATTACCATCACAATGGAATTTCAATGAGTGGTAACTTCTGCCTGGACTTGTATTTGTATTGGTCAGGCAAAAGGACAATGCTGAGGTTAGCTGCTGTTCAGGACAATGACAAGTGAAATCCTTGTTGTGCACAATTGAGTGGATTATAAAAAGACAATATACACAACAATTGTCATGGTCACTGATATCTTAGTAACTAACGCCAGGGGCGGATCCAGGCCGGGTTGACAGGTTTGAATAAACCGGTCAGATTTCAAAAGAATGATTTAACACGTAAACCAGTTTTTTCTATCCAATGGTTCTCAGATCCCTTTCGACATTCAATACAGTTCTCGACCCATTTCTAGCATACGAAGGCGCACACCAGGAATTTCAGCTGTTGAAAACTGATATTAGCGTTTGCTGTTTTGTTGACGACAAATCTTAATGTGTCTTTTGTTGTACTGAATTCAGGAGACAGAGCATACTTACCTGTTGTCATACAGCATTTGTTTGATAGCATGAGTCGCCAATTGCGAAATATAACAATAGGGGAAGGAAAAACCAACCCGGTGGCACATTCATTTTGAGCTCTCAACCCGGTGCCAACCCGCTCCAACCCAAAATTGATTGCGTAAGACACACGAGAGGTTTGAACTCTCCTACCCAGCGACCGCTCTGTCCTGTAGATTCACTTCGTACAGCTTCAGAGCACTT
>REGM01000411.1:72304-164290 GCA_004194415.1 Aurelia aurita
AACGCAGGCTAGCTAAAACATGGAAAGACAGAACAGGGCAGTGGAATCAAGGAATTACTAACAATAATGAATACTGAAATGTTTTCATTGATGTCTCCAGTGCCTTCGTGAGCATTTGGCAGTCTATTTTATGAAACTATGCCTCTGTCAAGGCATGACTCAAGTCTTGTCAAGTAATAAAGAACGAAAATCTAGCGTAAGTACGATTCATATCCTTTAGACAAAATAAAGAAGTTTCTGAAGAAATATTTTTCCAGTACTCGAGTTTCTTGATGTTTTTGATGATCTCAGAGTTGAGTTATTCATAATGAGTTTCTTATAAAAACACGTGTATAGCAAACAATGGTTCTACGGTGAATTCAGATGCACTATTCGAAAGGTCTGTCGAGGAAGATTTCGAATTTCAGCTCGAAAGCAATCATAACAGCAACATTTCTGGTAAAAGCATTTATACCGTCTTAGTTATAGGCCTTTTGCATGCTAGGCAAACAACACTGGACTGGCGAAGGGTATAAACCTTTAAATTATCATTGAATAGCCTAAACATGTGCCCAATATTTTCTTCGTATAACACTACTAACAGAAATTCGTCAGATATTGTAAAGAAATGCAACTTACATTTCTGACATCAAGGCTAAAGATGCATCTTGGCCGAAAAGAGTAATCTGAATATTGAACCATTTCATTGACCATGCAAAACTTCAGTTTTTCACCTTTCGGTTATTATCTGAGATTAGTTTCACACGAAAAGCTCTAGTATGTCAGTTATGGTTCCGGTCTTCAATGTCATTTTCTAGTTTCATCTCTATAACGATTAGCGCGACGAGCTCTCTAGATAGACTTGCATAAGTCCAATTTCTACTGATATTTCTATATTTCAAAGCAAATAATCTGCCGAAAAATGGCGACGAAGCCGACGATGATTTAAAACAGTGGATATAATCGCTGATCCTCTTCACATCTCGTTATTTCCACTGGGATATTATGATTACGATAATAACGATAAAAACTTATCGCGATAAAGGTCAATTGTAACTTAATTTCATTCATTTGTATTTCATTTCATTTCTTTGTTAACTGAGCTTTTTATAAGGTAACTCAATGAACAGTAATTATGACTGGGATGTTTTCATGAATTTTTCAGAATTCTATTACAGATTTAAAAGTTCTGTTGTTACTACAGAACCAGGCTTTAGTTTCAAACCAAACTCAAGTCAGCATCCAAAATCTATAATTCCTTAGCAATAAATTCAATTCAAGTATATATTCTCAGCAATCAATTTATTTACAATAATACGAAGAGCGATGTTAAATTTAACTGATACAGCATGAAAAAGAGTAGCAAAAATACATCTAAGTTACATTACATTAAGCTGAAGGACATATAGGAAGAACTCTGAAGAGAGCTAAAAACCTTTGAACCTTTTCGATAAAAAAATATTTCACAATAGAGAATCTTTACAATCATAATTTACAAAACATATTTCTACAATTTATGTGGGTCAAGGAAGTAGATAGTCCGAGTGAAATCTTTTTGTGTAGTTTTGAAATCTCTTGTAGTCTTCTTTCAACTCCTGTATTTAATAGACAAAAATGTTAGGAATAAGGAACGAAAGATTTTGTATCACTCGAGACAAGTTTAAGACTACCATATGCATTCAAAAGGACAAAAATAGCAATCTTATAACAAAGAAACTAACATTCTCTGAGTTACAAAATTATTGGCCAGTATTCTAGCCGAAAATATATTCGTTCGAAATGTGATGATGGCCGAATAATTTCATTCCGAAATTGTTCATTGCAGAAGTATTTGTGTGATGAAACATGCCACCCTAAAAGAATAAAATCGAGAGGTAAAGAGGTCTTTCGTCAAGGTAATGTTGTAATTTGTTCCGAAAAGTAACTTTTAGGACACAGCAACACAGCAACTTTTACAATTACTTGCCGATCAATTTTTTTCTGCTACAGATCGTGCACTTAATCTAGCTGTTGTTGAAAGACACAAATTAGTTGTCGAATCTCGGTGATAATCAGAATTTTTGCCGAAATACCACGATTTTTGCCGAATTTTTGTTCCCAAACGTTTTCCTCGCAATTCTGTCTTCTGAAAATTTTCAATTCTAGGGTGTGTTTGATTGGTACCAATTCTGAAAACGGTAGACTTGGTAGACTCGGAATTTGTGTTTGATTGACTTCGAAAATCTCAGAACGGTAGGTTTGGTAGGTTTGGTAGGTTTGGAAGGCCTTCTGAACCTTCTGCTCCAAAAGGCAAAAGGTTTGGCAGACTTTGGAGAGATCCTCGTTTTCATTAGCGAATCGCAATGGTGAATCCAAAACCTGCTGTTCTTAAGATTTTGTGTTTGATTGGGAAATATATTTCCGTTTCTGTGAAGTCTACTGTTTTCAGAATTTGGTAGGTTTGGAATTACCAATCAAACACACCCTTAATGTACAATAAAAGACAGTGGCTGCTTCCAGCAACTGACAAAATATCAACTTCACAGAGAGAACTGCTTAGAAACATAAAATCAGGCAAAAACAAAATGAATTTTCCACACACCAATACTTACTTTCAACCCAGATTGTGAAAATGCAGATGATATATGATAACGGGGTGGTTTCGATTTGTAACCAGAAAAATTCTTTTCACTTCAGATAATGCATCAATTTTAGCTATACCACAAGAGAGTTTGGATCGAGCAACACGTTTCCAAATTTTGAAGACATGTAAAACTTCCGAATCTAACTTCAGAAATACGTCGTTCGATCGAGGCCCTTTTGGGGAATAGCTCCTCGCAAATATGATTACTTCTCTGAGGTTTTCATTTGGAGTACTCTTAATCAAATTCGTATATCCTAAACAGGCCTTGAGCTACGGAAGCAAAGTTCTTGTTTATGTAATGCAAGAACAAAATTTGCATCCCATTCATCCCAACAAAGACTTCGTCAGAGCAGAGCAATCCATCTTATACGATCTGATCAGGCATCATGTTGCAAAACAGTTTAATAAAAAAACTCACCATAAAAGTTTCCTGTAACTCTTCCTTCCTTTTCTTCTCAATTTCGAACATTTGTGTCATGATGTCAAGACTGTAAATGAACAAAAGATATATAAATGAACAAGATTCAAAATAACAAAAACAATAGACTCGTTGCTATTACAGTCAAACGGCCTCAAGCGTTGCATGAGTTTTCGAACATCTGAGGTGTAACTTCGGAATTCAAATTGACGATTCGTTTTGAGTTTTGAGTACACAGATTAAACCAATAGTCAATGCGGTGAAAGTTTGGTTAAATCTTATTTGAAGACATAAAAGCCTACACGAAAATCGATTTAGATATTCAGATGTCACTTCCGAATTCAACAAGAAACTTCAAAATCAAAATGGAAATGTCTGTTCCAAATAAAGCAGGCGGGGTTTACTTTACTAGCAAACCCGTGCCTTTATTACACAAACCAAAATTATTAACCATGTTGCAGAGTATGGCACATTAAAACCATTCAAGACCAGGGACCGCGGAGCATATTTTGGATTGAGGGGGCTAGAAAAAATTTTCTTGACCACGCCCTCTACTTTGGCTATAAATGCGACCAACGCCCTTTTTCAAGGCTAGAAGTTCTAGCCTTGAAAAAGGGCGTTGGTCGCATTTATAGCCAAAGTTCTAGCCTAGAACTGCCTAAGGAAAGATCTTCATTGGTAGCATATTCAACCACTAAATCACCATAAGATCATTGATAAATGAAATGTACAGTATTGCAATTTTTCATTTGATGGCGAAAAGTTCACGTACCACGGAGCATCTTTTAGATTACGGGCAAGGGCCTGAGAGGAATGCCCCGCTTTAGTCTTGTATGTTTTAAAATTAAAAAATTTTGTAATCTCGCGGAATTATGATATTTTAAAACGTACATAATAAGGAAACATAAAGCCTCTCTAATTTCAGAAATAAAGATTTTCACCATAACAGAACCTAATAATACCAACATTGTTGTCGATAAGTTTATATTTCGTATCCTACGTTCTCATTTCTATTGAGAAAAATAGTTGCAGCTTCCATAGTGCTTATGCTATGAACGGTAGGTGGTACTTGCTGATATAAACATAATTTCTTAAAAAACTAAGAAGTATTATCTGAAAATTATTGGGGGGCTTCAGCCCCCCCAGCCGCCCCCGGCTCCGCGGTCCCTATTCAAGACAGGTAGACGTTGCCATTATAAGATGACCGACGATCTCCTAGAAGCGTGCGAAATATTTAAATTGCAAGCCTAGCATTTATGAAGATGAGATCCAGCAAAAATTACTTGATGATGGGCTGTGAGATTGATTCCCTACGAGCAAAGAGAACGATCAACAAGGCGATGCGCAAAAAGTTCGACTTCATTTGGAAGAAAGTAGCCCAGATTCCTAATCTCAAACAATCTCTAAATCTCAAACGTGATATATAAATTTAGATTGGAAATAAAAAATGATCTTGTAAGTCTCATTGAGGACTGTCTTTACCTTTGAGAGTCACGTTTGGCACGCGAAACAGAAATAGAAAACCACAATATGAAATTTGAGATCTAAATTTGTGCGTTAATTTGAATTACGAAGTTACACATCAGATGTTTGAAAGTTCATGCAACGGTTGAGGTCTTTTGACTGTAACAGGGCAAGAAAACCTATTTTCCTTCCTGCGACCGGACAGAAATCATGGTCAAATTTACTGCGAGAACAGAATTGGAATATCCTGCTTTTTAAAAGAAGTCATGTTCCAAAGGTTCCAAATGATACCTTTTTAGGCCCCCATGTCCATAGAATTGATCAAATATTGGATTGAATGAAGTTTGAACCCAATCATAGAAAATAATATGATTCTAAAATGCACAAGGGAAAATCCAGTTCTTTGCTGATCTCATATTTGTCATATACACTGTAAATGTAAACGGCACACGAGGGGCACACGAGATACAACCTAGATGGGATAATTTTGCTTGAATCTATATATATTTTCCCATTTTTATTAACAAATGAAGAACTGGGCATCATGCACGAAAAAGCATATAATTTGAAAATTTCCTGCAGGACGCTATGAATGCAAAATCTCCTCCGACCGCCCGGTCGCATGGTCGGGTGGGTTTTCATGGCCTGGCTATTAAAGGGAATATGCAATGGTAAATAGGCTTGTCTATAAATGGAATAAAGAAAACACTCAGATACTGCATTGTTTCTTTGGCTATCCATTGTTCACGGCGCGTGTGCACCTTCGATTTGAATGGGATATTTTTAGATTTTTTTGCTCTTTGCAAATGCAAGCTTTTAACCTTGCACAAACCCTTTAATCTGCAAATTTAAGATTATAGCCACTGCGATAAAACCTAACTACGCCTCAACGCTGAAATACATACAAAGACGAAAGAAAAGTTCTTAACCCAGAGCTGTGGTTTTGCCAATTGAGTTTACCAAATTACTTTCTTACATGATAAAGTTAGTTCTTCTCGGATATATGAAACTATTTCAAAGAGTTTGAATTGACACATAATACATTTCACAACATTCAGTTCAATTTCATAGTACGGCTCAAAATTTGGCAAATGAGAATATACGAATATTTTATTAATTTGAAACCGTCACTACAATAATAATTATCCCCTAACTATTCTGGCATAATTTCCCAAAAGGCAGATGTATACATTTGCAAGAAAGTCAAATTTCAGTGAAATTTCAAAAGTACGAAATTCTTCGGCGAACGACCATGAGTTGGACTAAAACTGAAAACAATGTTGGCTTTATTTTCTACAGTAGTACCTTGGGACATGCTGGAGGAAAGCTTACTGAATTATATATGCAAAAGGAACACAGCAAATGACGGCAAAAGTGTCAGGCACTTTTTTAGGAGCTTAGCGGTAAATATAGCCTGAGATCAGGCCAACCGAAAATCTACACTCGAAACTGCAGAGGAGAAAAGAAGCGGGCAAAAGGACAAGGTGATTTGGTTATTACTGAATCACTGAACTCAACCACGTTACGCTGGTCAAAACTGCATAATTTGCTTCGGTTTCAGATTTCAGAGACAATTATGCAAATAATGATGAGAGTCCTCAGAAGCAATTTTATTCATCGAGTCATCAGGCTGACCATTTCCTTGTCCCATAGTTTCTATTTTTTCGGTGAGCCTGATCTCAGGCGACGGTAAATACAACCTGGTTCCATTTTTCCAAGTCTAATAAAATTGCTTAACAGTTTGAAGCCAACGGAGATTTTCTGGAAAATGCTCTTTGCAAATGAAATAAAATGAAGTTTAATTTGAAACACCCCCAACACACCCGGTAAAAACCATTACCTTTTCTGTACTTCGTCCATTTTTTCTAAGAATTCATCTGTTAATTTTTTCAATGCTTGTTGCTTCAGCTCATCACATTTGCTAATTGACTGTTTTATTGCAAGTGCAATCTCCTTGTTCGTTTGCTCCTAGAAAAACAGTTGTAAATTCTCGTCTAAATGGCAGAGCATTAACTTAGTGAATACTTCTTTGAATAACCAGGATCTTCAAACATATTTACACTTAATCCCGTTGAAATCGAGCTGCGAAAACGTAGCATGTACAGGATATGAAAAGGCAGATTGGTTCAAAAGTTGGTCCACCCACCAATAGTCTGTATTGTGTTAACATTTCAACGCAAAGAAATGTTCTGGAAAACTTAGCTTGCAAAACATAATCAATAAACAATGCTATTTACAGTGGTATCGATCTATTTTGCACTTGGACCTTCATAAGAGGACTGCCCATACCAATGTCACACGAGTCTTCTATATATGCTTCTCTGTATTTTCCAGGGGCGACGCCAGGGGGTGTCCACCCAACTTTTCCCAGGTCAGTATCTATTTCTAATAAAAAAGATGTAACAAATGCAAGGTATACCCTCTTCCAATCAATTCTATCCTGTGTCCATACCACTTTGTCAGTGCTAGATCTTGCCCAAAGTGCTGTCTGCAAAATTTATCCTCCGAGCACACCCTACCCTACTTATAGTTTGCGAAGACAAAAAGTCACAATAACTGCTAAACCATCATCATCATCACTTTAAAGTATAATCATAGAAGACTAAAATTTTACTAATGGAAGCTCTCAGTATCATAATACATCTTTGGTGGCCTGGAGGCCCCCTATTTATGGGTTGTCAACGCAGAAACCTTGAATTTTTTTAGACATCTATTTTATTTGACTTACCCTTAACTGCTTTCTTTGTTCAGCCAAGACTCTTTCCTTTTCCTTTCTCGCTTCTTCTTCCAGCTTAACAGTCAAAGTGTCCAAAGCATTTTGTACATAAATATCTCGCTGATTTTGTTCCCTTTCTATCGTCTCATCGATGGCAGCTCTTTTCTCCGCCATATAGCGTTCATGTGCCTTCTTCGCTCGCTCTCTCTCACCAAGCTCACATTCTCTTTTTACTGCTTTTATCTTGTCCTCGTAGCTCTACGATAAAATGAAATCATAGTAAGAACCCAATAAAAATGGTCAAGCGGCAAAGACCCTGTCTAACCAGGGCCGTCGCGAAGGTACTCGAGGAAGGGGGGTGTGAGCTTTAAATTTGCCGACAAAGGGCGTGGTCATTGGGCGTGGTCATTCCAAACTGCTGCTACTTCCTAACAATGACAAAAATGCATTTGTATGGAAAAGGCCATAGATTCAGTCATAACCAACAAGCTAATTAACACAGCCCGTTGGGAGGAAATTCGTATTGTGGGGCGAACGCTCAATGCAAGTGGAACGAATCAACATTGGGGGCCCGGGGGAAAATTTTGAAACCACACCTTTCAGATCGTTGGAAAACGCCTCTTGTGAAAAAGCAAGCTGAACCAATTGAAAATAGTTGTCATTGTAACTACTTACTTTCAAGTGCGCATCTGGGGGACGACAGGTGATTTGCATGTTAGACTAACAATAGGGGTACAGTGCGAGCGAAGCGAGCAAAAAAACTTCGTATCTGCTGCGATAAGATTGGCCCTGATCCGCTTGAAAAGGTTTCTTGTCGTTTGAAACAGTAACAGTCGTAATTTTCAGTCTGAAAGTCTCATAACAACAATGTTCCGAAGCATAACTGGATCGGGGCTCCCTACTTTCAGAAGTAAATTTGCCGACAAATGCTAGCTCGAGCATCATTTGCCGACAGCCATTTTTCCAGGGGGGGGGTGTCACACCCCCCACACCCCACTGTTCGTGACGGCCCTGTGTCTAACATAAATCAAGCAAGTTACATATTTCTGTTATAGAGCTTCAGTTTTTAGAGATTAAAAAGAAGTCTTCACCATAGACCATTTCGCAAAAGAGAAAAGAGACTGAGGCGAGCGCAGCCAATTCCGACAGCCTTAGTAACAGTTGGAAATCCGGGGAATCCTCTCCTCTGCAGCGTTGGCTGCAAGCCTTGCGGGTCGGTCGTGCAGCTCTACAAACTTGAATGATTTTGTATTTATTTACTATTTCCAAGAGTCATATTGTATTTGTTTACCATGGTAAGTGCTTTCACAGCATTATTCAGTCGTTTTATCATCATTTCGCCCATTTCTGAGTATACTTGGAGCCATTTTAGTTGACGTATTTTCCTTCGAGTTTGAGGCGGCTTGGTTTTAGGCCAAGCTGGCCTCTGATGAAGTTTAGCTCTTTACCGGAGTAATTAGCTGTTATTTTGCAATACAATTCAACAACAAGCAATGTTTAGAATCCTATAAAGCACTATAATGAAACTTTGTATCGTTTAGCCCTAATATACAAACCATAATAGGCCTAACTGAACTCGTTGTCAAGGACTTTGACCGCTTCAAACTCGAAGGAAAACAACTCAACTAAAATGGCTCAAAGTATACTCAGAAATGCGCGAAATGATGATAAAACGACTCAATAATGCTGGAAAATCACTTACCATAGTAAAACATGCCGTATGACTCTTGGAGAAAGTAAATAAATAGAAAATGATTCAAGTTTGTACAGCGACAAGACTGTCCCACACCGATTTCAGTAAGGCTGTCGGAATTGGCTGCTCTCTCCTCAGTCTCTTTTCTCTTTTGCGAAATGGTCTATTAAGAACGTTTGTTTTGGAACTTTCTTACAAAGTTAATGAGTGCATAATTATTGGCTCCTATCTAAATTTCGATATCGAGGTTCTTATAACTAGATCTCTTCAAGCTAGGCCCGGCCCGTAAATCTTTAGGAAGACGCGACTTGATCAATTCAAGCTCGAAAATCAGACTTGGGGTAAATGAAGCCATTACAAAGTATAGCGTTGCACTGGCATTTTGAGAGTGTCTCGTTTATTTATCGCAATAAAAATAAATTCAAAAAGCTTAGAAGCTTTCAAATTATTCAAAAACTTTAGCAGATAGATAGGTGAACGTCTAAAAGGAAGATTGACTTTGAAGAAGCGACGAGCAACTTACAGCAGACAGAGTTTGTGATGCTAACTACGAAATTATCGACGCAAAGGCAAGTTTTCCACAGCTTTCTTGGCCTAAATTTTTGTTTTGTTTTTAAAAACAGAATATTCGTGTGTTTATTTCATAGGTTTAGGTCTGACTGACAATTGCTACCTATCCTTTCCCTACTCACTATCGCGAGCAATTTTATGCAACATTTTGCAAATTTCCTATAGAAACCTATAGCAATTTTCTAAAGATTTACCCCAAAACAAGATGGCGTCGTGTTTTATACGCTGCTGTGACGTCATGCCGTCTGTATCAATACTGAAAACTCGGTGGAAACAGTTTAGTAGTAGTAGTTAGACCTTTAGACCACCAGTGCGTGCGTTAGATGACTCATATTTCACTCCATACAAGTATGCGTCCAGGACCCTCACTCGATGCCGACTCGATGTCGTTGTTGAATGTTGTTATCACTTTAATCGCTTCAGTGGGGCGCTAATACAAGAGACTTTTGTAATGAGTCCTTGAAAGCTGGATGCCCAAAGTGCATGCAAGCCTGCGAAAGGAGCTATTGATATGCTAACAGACAAGTATCATAGGCCTAAATAATAGCTACATCTGAATCTGTTCAACAATGCAGTTGATTGCACAAGTAGAGCTTCTCACATCAATCCTGGCAGCAGTTAGTGTTTTGACGTTCTCGAGACTCGTTCTTGCCGTTCAAAATGCCTGGAATGCGAAAACATGCACAAAAGCTGTCCTAAAGGTAGCTTTAGGGAGTGAATTCAATAGAAAAACTGTGCGATTGGACATCATCACTGCTATGATTGTTGCCATGATGTCTGTGTTGATCAACTCAAACATAGACATTCTCAGTCCTAAGGTAACGCTCGTGGGAATCATCCATTTTGCATATTTGTTCAGAAAGCGACAGCCACAGTGCAATCCAGCAATCGGGCTGGCTTGGAGTTATTATTTTGGCTACCTGAAGAAGGTCCTGCCAAAATTGCGAGAGAAAATAAATGAATCGAAGTACAGAGATCATATGATTGATAAACTGATTGTTTTGATCCCAGCAGACTGCTACATATATCATGAACTCAACAAAGCTGATGATAGATTGCACTTTGCTGAGAATCTCCAAGCTGTGAATGAGAGTGTCGCAGGCATACAAAACCGAAAGTATACCCAATCATGCTATCGTATTGATGCAGAGGGCGAAACTCTCTATGCTTCTATGGAATACGCAGCTCCATTGAATACCTTACTAGAAATGAGTAAGCATAAGAAAGCAGGGCTCAGCGAAGAAGAGCGTCATCGCCAAGTGCTGCTTTTCTATGAAACAATCCAGAATATTATTATGAATTACTCAGATGACGATCATCCTGATATCAAGAGAAGGGTTGAGTTTATCTTTTTGGGGGGGAAAGCCAATGTGGTTGATGAGATTTTGCGGACATTGCGTGAACAGATGCAATGAAGCTTCCATTGATCTTCAAAACATTTGACACATATTTAGTACTACATTTTTATTTGAAACTATGACTTGCTGATGCTGATGTTGCTGTAAATATTTACCTTTTCATACTTGCAAGAAAACAGACCAACAAATATTAATCGTACTTTGTTCAGATGATGCAAAAATATATCACCAATTTTAATACACGATTTCCATTAGAGACGTGGACTGGCCCTTTCTTTGAAGATGAAAGTTTCTTAATGGATTTCAATGCAAATTTTTTATTCAATGGATTGTTTGGATACAGAAATTGTGATGTAGTTTCTATATGGCCACTACAGTTCAAAGCATGCAATATAACAAAACTCAACAACAAGGGTCCGATGAAAGGGTGGTGCCAGGCTTATATTTCTCACATTGGTGAGGACACCCAATCCTCTCCCTTGTGGCTCCTCCCCAATCCCCCCTAGCGGCCTCTGGTGCAATGGCATCTTTGTTGTAACAAGCGCAAAATTTAGTGTCTTTGTTGCTCTTTAACATATTTTTTGGTCTGTGAGATATCTGCCGACTTCTACCTCTAAACGATGATCAGATAACCTAAATTTGCTTAGTAAAATTCTCTTTTCAACATTCTTCAAACTAGAAATATATGTTTCAATCTTAAATGTTAAAGGTGCAATAAGTTCCCATTTTCGGTTGATTTTTCAACATCGAGGGAGTATTTTGATCGGAACAATCTATCACCCGTTCATACAGCAACTGCCCCGGGATCAGGAGCTGTCAAATTACTTGCAGCTATATAACTTGACCTCCCTGCCTTTGCAACCATATTTGCGGTGCTTTTTGCTCTATCAGATGCAGCTTTTGCAGCAGCGTTGAATGCACTTTCAAGGCTTTATGATACATGTTCATTGAAGGCGTTAGCTGCAGGACACAATGCATCAAGAAGTGTCTTATCTCCTTCTTCTGCTGCACCGTACTTCTTTATTAAGCAAATTCCATCAGCCAAAGCTTGTGAGATAGCTTCATTTCCTTCCTTTGATTTAAAACTGTTTGCACATGCTGTCAGGAACAAACTGAATATTGCACCAGAAGTTCCACCCATGGTACTCTCAAGCAATGTGGCAATGGAGAGAATAAGCTTCTCTGGCTTGTCTAATGGGAGAGAAGAGGATTTTGCACTCCCTAGAATCTTTGATGATTTTTCCACCTCTGCCTAATGTTGTCCCACAATCTCTATCTCCAGCAGCTCATTGAGTTTTTGCTCATTAGTCAGAAGTGTTTCGCAAACTTTTTGCAGACATGAAAACAATAGTCTTCCTCTATCAGATTCAACTGTTGTTGCTTTTTGAGTTGGATCTTCCTGATTGTCATCATTTACAAAGAAACACTCATCTGGATTTGGAATCAAGCCATTACCTTGACAGCCAGATGTGTTACATCTTTGATCTAAGTATTTCACAATGTCTTTGTTGGTAGCCATCAGTGTAATTGAGACTCCTGCCATTTCAAGTGATGTCATATAAGCACCAGTGAAGCAGTGATCAACAAGCAGGCCATTTGATCTTAGGCATTGCAGAACTTCCCCAGTAACAAGGCTCATCTCAAGGTTTGATGTACCACCCAGGTTATTCACAATTACAGCAACAGATTTTCCCTTGAGGCATGGCTGCTGACACCTTAATTCTCCTTACTCCTGGTTTTTCATGAATCCCAAGCCCAAACTCCAATGAATCCATTGGAATGTGAAATGTAGGAGCTTGTCCTGGTCACCACATGGCGACAGACTTATGTCTCGTTCAATTCCTACCATGACCATCCCCCCCCCCGCGGGACAAATCCGGGTATTTGCACAAAAAATATTCCCGGCCCCCAGGCATTTGACTGTCAACTTTCCCAGGACCCAGGGCAGTTGACAACACCAGGAGCTTTCACATTGCACAGTTACTGGGAATATGGCATATTCGCAGTCCCGGCCCCCGGGCATTCGCCAAAAACAATTTCCCCCGCCCCCAGGCATTTGCGCACTCAATTGTCGTCGATCCCCGGGGTGCCCGGGGGGGGGGATGGTCAGGGTAGGAATTGAACGAGACATTACGCTTATATAGTACCCATGTTCTTCACAGCATCTCTGACAACTTTGTTACATTCTCCAGAGAAAATCCAGACTCTGCCATCGCACCAGCAATTTTGTGAACAAAAACAGTTCCACAGAGACCTCTCCTGCCAGAATTCTTATCTTTGCTTGTCAATGGCCAATGCACAGTCTTCGCCAACGACCACCATCTCTACCTTGATGCCTTCAGCTTTAGCCCTCTCTGCAGCTATGCCAAAATGAAGTCTGTCCCCTGTGTAGTTTTTCACAATAAACAGGAAGAAGGAGAAGGTCTTGGATATGCCACAAAAGGAAAGTGGGTAGTTTATTATATGGAGCTAGTAGCAATCATAGTATAGTTTGAATCTACGTTCAGGTTTAAGCAGTAGTACAGTAGTAGTAGTAGTACAGTAGCAGTAGTAGTAGCAGGTGTTATCGAAATTCCGATGCAGCGACCACGACTTACATATTGAGAAGGGGAGACACAAAGGTCTGCCAGTCGAAGAAAGACTGTGTACCATGTGCCCAGACAATTTCATAGAGGATGAGACCCATTTCCTCACAGAGTGCCCAGCATATGAGGAACTTAGAATGCCCCTCCTAAGATTGGCCAACGTAGAATCACTCCCTCCTAATCTGCAATTCGTTCAACTTATGAGGAGTAAGAGTGAGCCAGTGATATATGCCTTATCCAAATTTCTAAAAGAAGCATTAAAATTACGAAATGAAAACGGTTCCTAAAGACCTTGCTGCCCCCTTGCATTACTGTTACTGTTTGTTTTCTTTGATTCTTGTCGTTTAGTTACTGTTAGTTTTAGTAATAATTATTGTTCGTGTTGCGTTATTTTGTATTGCTGCTATACATCATATGGAGGTAGTGCATTTGCATACATTTGCATTTAAATAAATAAATAAATAAATAATAACTAGTAGTACAGAGCTAGAATGGATGAAATGGCCAACTAACTGCACGTAATAAAACGGAAATGTTTTCTGAATAGATGTTAGAATAAATGTTTTCTGAACATCAAAGAATTTTCAAAGAATTTTCAAAGAATTTTCTAAATTGCAGACTCTGAAACTTGTTAAGCAAGAAAACAGCGCTAATGCAGGGGTAAATGCTTTCCCAAAATTTTAGAAGTTTTTCTCGAAAACTAACAAAGGGTCCTCACAAGGTTAGCCAAACATGTCTCCATTAAAGACTAGTGGTGCCCATTGTTATTTTGTAGCTTTACATTACACGAAACTAATTCTGCTCCAGAAAACCAAAGATAAAGAACATCCATATCCCCTCCTCTCTCCCCTCCGTTCAACGTTTGTTCTCTCATCTTCTGCTATCTCAGTAAAGGTAGCCTGCGGACAGCATCAACACTCCTCCGCCAAAGTATTCTTTGACGGAGGAGTGTTCCGCCAAAGTATTCTTTGGCGGAGGAGTGTTGAGGCTGCACGCAGGCTAAGTAAAGGCCGACCTCCACTGCAGTAGTTTTGGCCTACGACCAGAGCGCTCGTCTTGTGCGCATGCTCTCTAAACTTTGGTTTCCAGTAAATGGAATTTTCCGAGCGGGTGGAATTTTAAACAATAAAGGGTTATCGTATCTTTCTATGCACATTCAAAGCGATATTTTCTCTCCTACACAATAGAATTCCCGGCCGCTCCAAAAATTTCACTGACAGGAAATCAGCCACAACAGCAGAGCTTGGGCACCAGACAAGCAAGCTGGTCGCCGACCAAAAAGTACGGCAATGGAGGTCGAACTTAAAGTTGCGAAAAAGTAAACATAGCTCTTCTGACGTTCTCCTCATCCTCACTTATTTTGCTATCAACCCCTCTTTTTGCCTCTCTTTCATCATTTTCCTTTTTCTTTTCGTTTTAACCAATTTGTAAGTCCTCAAGAGCTCAAAAGCTTTTACTCGATGATTTATCAACAGAAAAAGAAGAATATTTATCCAGGCATCAAAGTACCTAAGGTCTGAACTGTATGTATTTACGATATGAAAAAATTATGGTACCTTCATCAAGGTTTCGACTTCTCTTTCTTTTTCCGCATCGAGAATTTCTGTGAGGAGATCAATTTCACTTCGTAACTTTGCATTGGCCCTTTTTTCCACTTCTGCAACCTTCGAAGAAATAACAAGGAGTCCAATAAGTAAGCTGATGTGATAAAAATCTCTCGGATTTTTCAAAGATTTTTGGGATTTTTAAGGCTTTCAAATAATTTTGAGATTGTTTAGAATTTTACAAAGATTTTTTGAGAAGTTTTCTCAATTTCCGGGTAAGATTTTTGGGAAAATTTAAAGATTTTAAAGATTCTTTCAGATGTTTAGATTTTTTACATTTTCAAGACTTTTCGAGATTTTTGGCTTTTCGATGATGTTTTTGAGATTCTTCGCGGTTTTTGGAGTCATTTGCCCCTCGTCAATGAGGTCCGTCCGCAACTTTTCTTGATCACTCTTTTTGTGCTGTATCAAGGATCATACACATGTGATCAAGGAACAAGGTGCGCTGAAGGTTCTTTGCCACTGTGATAGTCCAATGAAGCCAGCGTAATTCAAAAATTTTTTAAATGTATTCCGAATTCCGATAAGGTTTGCTCGGGGGGGGTAACTAAGCCTAGTTTTTGACGGGGACGTGCCATTTTGCTTAAAAAATTGGACCCATAATTCCACAAATGTCTGAAAAAATGTGACCCATAATTCCGCAAACCTGATGAAAATGCGACCCATAATTCCGCATGCCATTCTTGCTCAAAACGTAATATTATACACTTTATACAAAGATTGACATTTATTTTGTTAGTCTTTTTCAAAATTATTAATACGAAGAGCATAAAGGGAACCCATTCATGTATATCAGGTGTTGACAAAAATAGCAATCCATGAAATAACGCTGCTGAATGCATCAACAAGGTTTGTGCTATCTGATTGGCTTGATAGGCATTATAAACATCAAATCAAAGTTGCTACTGTCAACTTGTATATGCTTGCATGATTTATATTGCTTGCATTCCCTTTAATGTAAAACTGATTAATTGTGGTCCTGCCCTCCCTTTGAGACCTAGGAGTACTATCTGCTATACTGACAATCCAAATATGTCAGATACCTGATGTAACAGATATACTGAAAAGCCAAATTAATGAGAAGAGGGGCAATTTGTATTGTAATATTATGGTCACCATAAAAAGTAAAGAATTGTGTCTAAATACCAAAGTAATGTAATGTGTATGGCCTTTCTTGGTCAGTCAGTAGGGTCTGGGGTAAAATGTGTAGGCTGGGGGCAAAATGGGTTATGTTGATATCCTGAACTTTTCAATCAACATTCAATACTTCAAAGCAAAGGTCAAAGGAGGGTAGGGGGCCTACAATAGGCCTACTNTGGGGGAAGTTCTAGAGATGAAGGAGCTTGAGTAAGTAGCAACGCAGGATCTTGAGATATAGAGATAAAAAGGTGACATGGGAGAGAAGATCAGGTGGAATGGTTTGCTAACAGAGATGAAGGCGTCATGCTCAGGTTACGACATAGGAGAGAGGCTAGTGTTTGAAAAGAAATAGAAGAACTAAAGGAAGGTGTCATCAGCGAAGGAATGAAGAGAGCTAGAAGCAGAAGACAGAAGTAGGAAGCGTAACATAGCAACTAAAATGGCTTACTGCTTCAGCTACTGCCTTTTCTTTGTCTTCTCTCATAACATCGCTAATTTGTTGCAAAAGTTCTGTCCCAATGCCTAGGAAAGATTTATCAAATTACAATTCAGAGTTTTGGAGAAAAATATAGATCAAAATATAATGATAAAAAATATCAAATATTGACTTGCTTGTACAGTAGTTTTTGCCATTTTACCATGGTTATATGAAAGGTTTTTGAAGGAAAGAATACCACAAAACGACACAAGAATAAAGATAACTATCTTTTTAAAATTGTATATTAATATTTATTAGAGCTCTGAAAAAGCCTTGTATGCCAAAAGGCAAAATATCAGCTCTGATAAATTCCGGGTGAGGCAGAGAAAACGTGGAGTGTTTGCCAATTTTTGTTGATGCACTTTAACTTGCAAATTCGTTTCTTTAAAGTTCATTGCATAGAAGAAAAGCTAACTTAGATATGAAACTTTGTTTGATCGAAATCGGAAATTTCCGTTCCAAAATTACGAGCGATTTTATTAAATTGGTATTTTGTAAAATTGCTAAAATAGGCCTTCAATTAGATTCATATTCATGCACGCGTAACCTTCTAAACCATGACAAACATACTGTTTCTCTACCAAAAACTTGAAACAATCAGGCCCGTAGCGCCTATTGGGGCCGGTCGGGCCCGGCCCCCCCCAATAATTTCCAAAAGTTGCACTTTTTCTTTCATCTTGTTAAGTAAAATTGACTGAAGAATTCAACTAAAACCAAAGTATTGCCCTTTGAAAGCAATTCTTATCTTAGTTTAGTTGTAGCTGGCGCTTGCATCCATCACGTTCTTGAATTCTCTCGAAAATGGGGAGAAACATGAGAAATTGGTGGGTATGATTTGGGTGGGGCAAGAATTTTGCAAATTGTACGAGTTTCGATTTAGTGTGGGTAACCAATGGGTACCGTGGTTACTAGACCCACCCCGAAAGAAATATTTCCCTTGGGTTATATGTGTCTGGCACCCAGGGTAATATTGGATTGAAAATTGCATTCTAAGCAAAAGTAGAGAGTGTGAACCCTCAAAATTTTCCTGTAGGTGCAGATTTATAGAAAAATCACTACGAAATTCGTCTAAATTTTTATTTTAGAAATGGAAAAAATGGGATCGGGAGATGTTTTCTAAGCCAAAGTAAAGGGCGTGACCAAAATTTTTTCTGGGGCTCCACCCCCAGACCCCCATTTTCATCACGCCGTCGGCGCGAGACGGTGCCCCCAATCGCAACAACGCTCCTACGGGCCTGAACAATGCATGCATTTTGTTAGAGCACAAAAGGAAAAACTAATGCTACTTATGTTGTATGCCTTGGGGACTAGGCATTTAAATTGTCATTGTTAGCAAGCTGACAGTTCTTTTACTAGCGATACTTTTCACCAAAATGGCTATATTTCAAAATCTCAAATAAATAAAGAAAGAAATGACCGATTTTAACAAACTAATTTACTACCAACTAATTCAATCTTTCTCCTGCAATATAAAATTTCAACACTCCCGATTTTAATTGTTTTTCACCAAAATATGGCTTGCTAAACGCCTCACGTTTTTTCTGAATCACCCAGTATAAATATTCAATCCAAAAAAATAGTCATCTTTCTTCTTGCACCGTGTTGTGGTGCCCCTGTCTTCAAATATCTTATAGCCATTCACTGCAAGTATCCTCGTCAAACAAGATCTGATGCACAGCCAAGCATAGTGGTTTTTTCTCGATTTAATTCAATAATAAAAAATCTTCTAAGTGTTTTTGATGCGAGGCAGAAAAACAGTTACTGAATGGTTATTTAGCTGAAGGCTTGAGTTCTAGCCAAGCAATTCCTCATGTTTCTCTTCATTTTCGAGAGAATGTCAAGAGCATGAGAGATGCAAATGCTAGCTACAACTAAACTAAGATAAGAAATGCTTTCAACGGGCTTTTTTTTGGTTTTATTTGTTAGAGCTATTTGTATTTTTGCT
Source organism: Aurelia aurita (assembly GCA_004194415.1). Classification (NCBI taxonomy): domain Eukaryota; kingdom Metazoa; phylum Cnidaria; class Scyphozoa; order Semaeostomeae; family Ulmaridae; genus Aurelia; species Aurelia aurita. The sequence goes on from REGM01000411.1 coordinate 90,878, forward strand.
AGATACATGAAAATCTTCATAGGTAAAATGTGTTTGCTAGTTCTTGTATTTCGCATTAGATTGACCAGGTCTTATTACTTTGAGCTGCACCTGATAAGCCTTTTTTATGTAAAGAGGGATGAACCTTCCGAAACTTGGTTTAAGAATAATTTTGCATTTCCTTCAATCAATTTTACTTAACAAGATGAAAGAAAAAATGCAACTTTTCGAAATTATTGGGGGGGGGCCCGGGCCCGACCGGCCCCAATAGGCGCTACGGGCCTGTTTGGTGTATGAATTGTTTTCCTTTGTCATGGCAAATCGGGTGTTATTGGGATATTTGAGTTACTTTGCTGGCTTTTTGCAGAGATTCTATCCATCTTTGTATTACGTATGGTGACCAATTTATTCATTTTTTATTTATTTGAGTAAAATGAGCAATGCTTCATTATGGTTAAGCGCTTTGGGTGGTGATGCTCAGTAAAAAAGTGTTATGTTTACTTTTTCACATTTCATTAAGCTATTACTGTACTGCAGTTAATCGTAATCATTTTTCAATAAATTTTGTATGAATAAGAAATTCTGAAATCAAAACACCCAACTGGTATAAAAGTGGCTGGCCCAACTGGTATAAAAGAAAAGTGAAATGCTTATATGTATATGAAGCACTTCTAAACAGGGGGTGCACTCTCCTTGATTAGTTTAACTACTGAGAGAGCTCCATATTGTTTAAAGGATATCATCCTTCAAGTAACCCCCTCCATTCCATACACTTTATCCTGTTTCTTTGTTTCGTACTTGTATATTGTCCAGATTGGAAAGTTTGCAGAATGCACGGAGGATCTCTCCTTCGTTCAAATCGTTTGCGCGGCTGTTGTTGTGTTGCTAAAAAATAAGCCTTTTGCTTCCTTTTGTTGTTTTACGAAAAATTTCGCGGCTAGAACCGCGGCTGAAATTTAAAATGCGTGGCGGAGAAATCGGCCGCGCACAGCAAACTACTCATAAGGCTATGCTATTGTATTGAATTGATTTCCTGATCCTGTACAGGTGCGGATCCAGAGGGGGGCCAGGGGGGGCCATGGCCCCCCCCAAAGGCTACGAGTTCTCTTCAAAACCATTTGTCTTTTTGATGAATAAACGGATATGTTTCAAACTTCCACTTCCAAACGTGGCCATGACACAACTACAAGTCTAACAAGCTTACAAACTAATGTACAATCGACCAAAACGTCTGAAAGAGATACAAAACGGAACGAAAATCTCAATGCGTAGAGATCGAGATTGAAAATCACTTACTAATATCCGAGTGATAGCGAACTTAGCTCTTGAAGATAATTTATAACAGATTTCGCTCTGTTAATGATGGTAAAAACTTATGTCTTCTGTTGTGACAGTTACAAAGTGTCAGTCAAAGCGTTTTAACCAAGGAGAACACGGTTTAGAATACTAGTTAAACTTGCAAAAAGTAACTACTGAGTCATTAATGGTGACTCCAGTTTGGGAACCAGGGAACTTACTGTTAGAAATTTCATATAAGTTTCAAATGCTTTTGGATTTGAAATACAAGGTGTTCCAAAAAATTGCTCTACACTTGATTAAATATTACAAAAATAACCATATAATGAACGGGCTTCAAACACTGTCCCTAAGAACCTTAAATTTATTTTAAACACTACAATCTTGCAAATCCGCAAAATATTCACGGAGTTATGAGTTTTTGAAGTTCAAGTTTGTGCAAAAGCTGTAGCTAAAGGCTTCTCGATAGCATTTATAATGAAAGTAGTATATGGGGCAATTATTTGTTTCGTTTCTAGTTTATTTCAGCGCAAACTAAATGAGATTTGGAAAGGATTGTTGATAGCGTAACGTTTTCTAAAATCAATGCTTTGAGGAATTCTGTTGAGCAAAGTTTGAAAATGATTGTCTCTCGTCAGTTAAGTTTTGATTCGATGTTTTTTGGATACTTGCATTTATCAGCGAATTTTGACAATATTGTTTCAACAAGAGGTAAAACATTGGATAGCCTTCTTTTACCTCCATTTTAGAGCTTCTTGCATATCAAGTCATTTAGGGGTATCTGGTTTCAGCTGTCGCACAAACATGACCTTTAAAAACTCGTAGGTCTTAGGGACAGGCTTATGTCACCAAGGAGCAAGTGCATTTTATCATTATTTTTCAATATTTAATCAAACGTGGAACAATTTTATTGCGCACCCTGTATAACTTGTTTTTGTGGTAAATTTGTTACTTCTAAGGTGGTGGAGCTTTCTTCAGCCATAAAATTTCTCTAGCTGATGCTTGTGATAATTATGTTATGGTCCCTCATTTTCCCAACTGACCGCCCTTTAGATTTGCACAAAAAATGCAAGTTTATATTTCTGGAAAAGTAAGTATTAAATGATGAACAAAACGATCTAAAATAAAGCAGCAAGGGCGTTGCCCACGTTTTCCGAGGGTTTTTAGAGGAGTGGTCACGAAAATTTTCCTGGGGGCTTCGCCCCCAGACCCCCATTTTTCTTCAAATGGCCCTCCCCAAACTCTAATGCTAGATCCGCCCCTGATCCTGTATTATTGTACTATTAATTTTCTGTAATATTGTTTATATAATGCAGTTTAGTTAATTGTGTGTATATTAATTTTTTAATAAATTGTATGTATAGTGGAATTTAAAGTATGAAACTGAACTGTTTATGTTCAGATGTTCTGAAATTTGATTTTTGCCATTCAGTTCTCAATCAACAATCAAGGCAGGTTGCTACATTTATTTCGAGTCCTCCTTGCTAGCTTTGACTTCTTTCATTAGGCAATATGGTAGACTTACATAGTATATTCGAATGAGTTGCTCTTTGAGTTTTCAACGTCGTTTTGCCATCAAGTAGACGCTCTATCGTTCTCAGCGCACTGGCGTTGGAGGAAGCGGAGGAAGCCATTTTGTTGCTAAATAACAAACCTCAATTGCATTTCACATCCTAACAAAGAGATATCCAAACGAGGTTACCCTTTGAATGGCACACGGAAAGCAACAACGTGCAAGAAGCAAAACATGGTTGGTGGCCTAAATCGAAGCTATGGTGAATGCTGGAGTCATTTTGAGAATTTCAGAGATAATCAAGGAAGGAAAAAGTCTCAAGGATAAGGCTGTTCGAACTTGGGGAAAGTAGGTGTTCTTCAATACTCCTACCTTGCATTGATCAAATGTAAAACCTGTAAAGTTTAGCAAACAAAGGGATTTCTGCCACCGATTAGTCAAGTTGCACATGTAAATAAAACAAACAGCAAAAGATGCCTCGAGAAACCTGGGTGGCCGCATTTTGTGAATGCAAGGAAGGGTTTTTTAATTGAAGACTTGTGTGTATCATTAGAAGGATAGCTAGATCGAAACATACAACCGTGAAACTGAACTTATATTGCCAGACCTTTTTTCTAATTTGCTCAACGGAATTCTTTATCAAAATCCTGTTTTACTCAGTAATGTCACACCAAAGGTGGCGGGGGAAATTAGAATAAAATAATTGATGAAATTGATAAAATACCTCTTTCTTGCTTCAGTTTCTGGATCAAAACATTAGGCCAACATCCACATTAATCCATATAGACTAACTAAGTCCCAGTCTCCAAAAAATACTCTTAGAGGGACAAAATAATATACGGTTAATATACGGTTGCCAAAACATCAAAATATTTTTTGAGGTGTTTAATAAGATATGAGTATTTTTTTGGGTATTCAAAAATGCAAAATATTTCGTATGTCTGAATTTTCAACAAAATATGTCTTAGTCTGCTCGTACCTGTCTTTGAAGTTGGCTGAGAGTGTGTCACTGGGAATTGCTGGCACTTATTTTGTTTCAGATTCAAATATTACCATATTAGAAATTTTTTGCAGATAATTAGTTCGGATTTATGAAATCACGAGGAAATGGGCTTTCAGACCGGAGTTGCCGTAGACTGGCAAAGCTAGGGGGTGCAGGGGGGGGGGGGGTGGTCAAGAATTCTCGTTGATGCCAACGAAAATTGCCGATGTATGGACAACAAAACATTCTCTCCCCCAGAAAGATGTTCAGTGTAAGACTGATGGCAATCGTTCCGGTGGTTGTTGTTGCTTCGATAAAAGAATAGATCGTATTCAGCTACAAAAGAAAGCAACCTTTATGCTTACATTTTCTACAGGTGCTGACAGGTTAGAGAAAAGCAACCTTCTTGTGCTAGATTTTGGGGTGGGGTGCGATAATGATTTGGTTTTGTACTTCTGTGTGCAGGTTAGTGGAACATAATATTGTCACATCCAGAGCAGCTATTAGAGACGAAGATAAAGAACTGTGTATAGATACGATGTTTCTCGAACCTTTTGCAGCTAATACCAGATCACACTGGATGTTCATTGGAGAAATATATTTCGAAAGCAATGACTCGTTGCCACTGCTAAAAGCTAGAACTGCAGCTTGCCAGAATGATTTGAATTTCGACTTATTCAACAAAGCATTGACTATAAGAAGAAAACACTTGTCTCAAACACCACGATAATTATCGCAGCAAAAATTGTTGATAGAGACATAAAAAGGCAACGAAGAATGATTGAAAGAATGAATAAACGTATCTCGCAAAATTGTGTGCTTTCTCTCTCTTCTTGATTCCCATTGCACTGTTATGATTAGGCCATCAGATTTTTCATTTGTTTCGATGGCCTAATCATGAAGTGGGAAGCAAGAGACAAGAAAGGCGAACTCTTGCAAGACAAGGTTATTCCTCCCCCGGGGGCATTAGACCCATAAATGTACGGGGGGTCAAGGGCGTCACCAGCCCTGTAAAAGTGGGGGTGGACAAAGTAAAGAATTTGGTTCTGTACGGTATACCCAACAATTTTGACACCATTTTTGCTTATGAATAAATATCATTCTGACAAACTGGGGTGGACATGTCCACCCCATGTCGACGCCACTGCGGGGGGTGTGCCGCTGGGGTAAAGAGATTATTTCCCTGTGCGAGAGCAATTTTTTCGAATTGATTACCCTGTCTGGGAGCAAATCTGCAAGAAAACAAAAGAAAAATCGCAAATTTACCAATTAATATCCTGTAAGAGAGCAATTACTTGAAAGTATGTACCCTTTTGGGAGCATCATTTGATAAAATTGATACCCTGTTCGGGAGCAAAATTGCTTAAAACAATACCCTGTTCAGCAGCACATACCCATACCCGGTACCAAAAATAGTTCAGTGCCCACCAGGTTCCTTTCTTTCAAAATCATTCCTTCCTGCTACCTATGGAAATATCGACACAAATAAATCGCTAAATATTTGTTGTCGAGTCATTTAAAGGTTTAAGATAAAGCAACAATCTTGAATCATTGAAACTGCCGAGAGTTTGTCCAGTCCAGAGTGCAGAATACGTATTGGTAGTTCAAAGAAGGACGATCGTCCAAAGCCTTATGCGTCACAGCCTTAATTAACTTTCTATACACGTTGCATGAATTTAACGCGAATGGTCAAATTTTGCATTAAGTTAAGCCACGTAAATTTTTGGCGGCGTTGATTTACTATAAATGGTATCAATTTTGACTATTTTTTTTAATGAGCAAGTGGTGTTGACGCGTTGAATTGAATTGAAAAACAATTGATGGAGGTATCTTCAATAATTTCTTCCTTGGTTTAGTTCAGTAATGCAATTCTTGTTCAACTGGAATACGCCATACGATTACGCTAAAGATGGGGGCTAGAAACTTTGCCCATCCTAGACTATTCAGTGAGCTTCTGCAATTTACTGCAAATCCCTCTTCCAGCATGTCAAAATCCTATTGACTATTTTCCACAACCCAAGATCGATGTTGGACTGTTGGCTTTTTCCTCATGGTCCGTCCAGAAGTTTAGAAAAGCCGTGCCACCGTGACCGACTTGAATAAAGTTTTATTGAGAAAATTACGATCATATCAGAACCCAGAAATGTAATATACTAGTTGTTACTGATAAGTTTTCTGCATGTTAAGGCAACAGAAGGAATCTTGAAAGGCTATGAGCTGCTCAATAAGAGAGCAAAGTATAGTAACATCAATTGTCTCAAAGATTCTGGCAATGAAACTGTTCTCAAGAAAGATATTTCTAATGCAATGCACAATTTCTTTTGCTCTATAGGCAAGGAACTCGTTCAGGCTTTTTTAAATATACTAAGTGGTGGGGGAATTGCCCCACCAGGCCCTGCGACCTCCCCCACCACTGACGAGCAAAACGCCACATTTACCCCTAAATGTCAGGCAACTATGTGGCCCTTTCAAAGATGAATGTGCCCCAAAATGCTGGTAAAAAGTTTGAACAGCTGCAGCATTTTATCCATTCGTTGAAATACCATTATATATACCGTACATAAAAAAAACTACCGGGTGTCCCAAAATGATGTATCGGCGTTTGCAAAAATGTACTATCATGAATGTACTATCAACCGATAAAATGTACTATCAACCGATTTCAGGCATTTGAATTAATACCAATCAGTTTGTAGCAGACAGATTAACTTAGATGTACAAATTTATTGCACTAAAATCTGTCATACATTCTAGAGTTACGGGTTATTTTGCTTCGGAACTATTTGTGAACATAATTAAAAGAGGACAAAGAGAACTTCAAATTTTAACGACGTTTTTCCGAAGTTTCATCTTCAAAATGCCAAAGCGGGCATGCTCATCCTTCAAGGAGCAAACCTAGTGAGAAGTATGTATCTGTTGCATGTAAATACATATTGGTTGCTTATTTAAGTTCCTAAGAAGATAATTTATGCAACTGCAATCTTATCAAAGCTGAAAACAAGACGAAATTTGATTGTAATTTTTGAGCTTTTCTCAAGACTTTTCAAAAAAAGATTTCTAGTAAATTGTCCATACTATAACCCTAGAGCGATATGCTCGACTTTAGTGGAAAAAATTCGACATCTAAGTTAGCCTTTTTGCTTTAAAATGCTTGGTGTTTTAGTCAAATCGGTGCATAATTCATGATTGTACGGTTCGGCAAACTCCGATACATCATTTTCGGACACCCGGTATTTCCGGAAAGTTAACTTAGCTTGTGGTAACTCGCATTGGTTAATAAGCAATTTGCAAAATTCCCTTTTTAGAGACATCGGTATTGTGTCAAATCTTGAAGCCTAAAGCCTCAATCCTAAAACTGTTTGGTAGCTAAACGGCATGATCATGATGTCATGAAAATTTTGCCGAATGTAATAAATTGAAAACCAACGGAAATATTTCGATTTCTCGTCCCAAGTTAAGGTTCTAACTTCTCTTAGCTAATGTCCTTAAATAACCACACCTCTTAATTACATAAATATCTTTTAAGATCTATATGTGAAACAACCCATTCAGCCGTTATAACAATACCAGAATTTTTAGCGTAAGCAGAAGTATATAAGCAGAAGAATAGTACCCTTCTATAAACCCCCGTACCGTTTCTGGTGGTATGTGAGTGCGGGCCCTTTCGAAAAATGCCCCACCATTAAAAAATCCTTAAAAAATGCCCTAGAACTCGCAAGCAAAATTGATCCTGTCCCTAACAGGTGACTATGAAGTTAACAAATATAATGCTAAGTTCAACTCAACTTCGAGACTATTGACGTTAAAGAGATCAGGGCTGCTTTTGCCCAGGTTAAAAATGCAAGGAGCTTTTGGGATTGACAATATCTCTAGCTACTTTTTGAAGCTTGCCTTGCTTCACATCGAAAACTCTCTGGCTTTCTTGTTTAATACTTTCATTGAAACTAGCCATCTTCCAGACACGTGGAAGGTTGCTAGAGTTACTCCAATTTTAAAGATAGAGAGAAGACTGAAAAGTCCAACTATCGCCCAATATCAGTCTTACCTGTCATCTCAAGGCTCTTTGAAAAACTTGTTTTTGACCAGCTGTATCAGTATATGAAAGAAAATGGTCTCTTTTCTCCTGACCAATCTGGCTTCTTACGCCCTTATTCTACACTTCTGTGTCTCCTTAAAAATACTGATGACTGGTACAACGGGTCAGATCCTTATCGGCTTATGGGACTAGTATTGATTGATTTAAAAAAGGCTTTTGATACTGTTGATCATGAAATTCTCTGGAAAAAGCTCCAAATTTACGGTGTTCAACAGCGGGGTCTCTCGTGGTTTAGGTCTTACCTATCCAACCGGAAACAATTTTGCAGGGTTAATGGTGTTTCCTCGGATATAGAGGACATAGAAGTCACTATGCCACATGGCTCATGTCTCAGCCCCCTTTTTTTCCTTATTTACATCAATGATCTCCCACAGGCTGTCCAAAGTTCTACTGTGTCCATGTATGCTGACGATACCAGTCTTTGCCATCAGGCGTCGAATATAACTCAGCTGAATGAGGCTATTAACAACGATCTAAAGCAATTGGACACCTGGCTACAAGACCTACAAGGCAATAAACTTTCCTTGAATCTTTCTGAAACATATTCCATGTTTATTACCACCTAGCAGAAATGTAACATTCTCCAAAGTACAAGTCAGAATTTTGAACTGAATATTCGTGATAATGAGCTTGAAGTAGTCCAAACAACGAAATACCTTCGTGTACAAATTAATTGTTCCTTAACCCTCTCAGGCGCTGAGTCCCAGTTTTGAATTTTTTCGTCCCACTTTTTGTGAAAAAATCGAGGTGATCAGAAATGGATGAAAATTGGCACCAAGGTCAATTCTAGGTCGCTGATTTCGAATCTGCTTTTAATTTTTGAAAATTTTGTCCCCCTTTCCCGCTATGTGGCTCTAAAAGTGGAACAAATAGCAAATATCTGTCGAGTCGACACCGATCATCAAATTGGCTCAAAATTACGGGAAAATTTGTAGCAAACACAATGTTACGTCCCTGAATTCGAATATGCTGTCACTTTTTGAAGATTCTGTCACAATTTGTCTCTGTGTGGCTCTAAAAGTGGAACAAATAGCAAATACACTGTCCAATTGAGAACGATCCTCAAAATGGCTCAAAATTACGGGAAAATTTGTAATAAACACAACTTTACGTCCTTGAATTCGAAGCTGCTTTCACTTTTTGAAAAATTTGTCACAATTTGTCTCTGAGTATGAGCGAGTAGGGTGGTAGCGATTACTAGTATGAGCGAGTAGGGTGGGTGGGTGGTAGCGATTACTAGGACTCAACGCAATAAGTCTAACTCAGCGCCTGAGAGGGTTAAATTGGAAAGAACAAATTAAGGCTGTTTCTGCCAAGGTCTCAAGGGCTGTCGGCTTATTAAAACACGCCAAGAATTATCTACCAAGGGAAACTCTGAAGACTCTCTATATAGGTATTGTTGAGCTGCAAAAGCTTCAAAACCGAGATGCTTCGATCGTAACAAAACCGAGATGCTTAAATCATAACAAATAGCAGCTTTGACACCCCAAGCAGACCACTTATCAAAGGGCTGGGTTGGAAGACCAATGAAGAACTCATTAGCAATGAGTCACAGACAATGGTCTTGAAATCACTGAATGAGCTGGCTCCGCAGTACTTGTGAAGCCTTTTCATAAGAAACTCACAATGATTGCTCCACCCGTAGCCACCGTAACACAGAGCCTGACCTGGGGTTACCAAAGAAAACATCTGCAAATGGGCAAAAAAAAAAAATTTCTTTTAGGGGAGCAAAATTGTGAAATAGCCTCTCAGCTGAATCTAAACTGGCATCCTCTCTAAATAGCTTCAAAAAGTCTACTTAGTGATGAGGGTGGGGCATGTCGATCGGGGTGGCTTGTGCCGGCGTTGCGGTAGACTTGCCCCAAGTCTATTTCTTGAAGTCTGTCTGACCGATCCCTTTCCCATAGTTCCCGGATCCGCTAATCCAACATTCCGTAAAGGAACAAAGTTGGAATGGTGGATCCAGCAACGATGGGAAATGGATCGGTCAGACGGACTTTATGAAATAGACTTGGGGCAAGTCTAGCGTCGCGGAGTCTGCAGGGCCGATACCAGCCACGAATTCATAGGGGGGCAAAGAACCAAAATTTTCCGACGGAAAATCAACAACAACAACAGCAGCAATGCCAGTTGTAGAAACATACGTTACAATCATGCGTAAAATGACTGATGTACTCCTTCGAAAGCTAGAATTTAGAGTTATTTTGCAATCCAACCTTGCTACCTTCAAAATTAGTGAATACGAGGCAACAATATTCCGTAGATTCAAAATTCCTGTCGTCATTTATCCTCGAGTCGAACGCGGGTCGAACGTTAATAAATTCGTGTTTAATGCATCATTTCTCCGACAAAATCTTTTGAAGGTGGACCTGTAAATCACGAAAAAAACCGACAAGTAGAGTGAAATTTCCGACAAACGGCCTGCTGGGGGGGGGGGGGTGATCCGCCCCACGGCCCCCCACTGGCTTCGGCCCTGGGAGTCTGCCCTTGTCCAAGATTAGTAATGTGTTTTCTCTTTGTAATTTTCTTTCCATGTAAATCATCAATTACAATATGGTTTTATTGTAATTAGGTTTATATTAGTTTTATTTTAGATAGTATTGTAACTAAAAGTTTTATTGGAGGGCCCCATACCCTGGTCTACCCTGGGTACCAGACTCTAAAAAAAATGAGACTAACTCTCATATTTTTGAGAGTCTGGTACCCAGGGTAGAGAGCCCCTTGAAAAACAGCTTTTGCTGAAGGGCAACCCTTCCCTAAATGAATCAAATATGAAAAAATATATGAGATATAAATCAAAGGATGATAAACAAAAATATAAGCGAATAAAGAATGAATTAATGAATTAATTAGTTAATTATGATATGATATGCAAATAAATTGGAATGCTATAATACTATGATTGAATAGTGCCGCTGCGAGGCACGCGAGAAATCATTGAAATCCGTTGATCCCCTGTGGTGCCCAGTCTCTTTTAGTGAAATGCTGCGAATTTCAAAAGTAACAACTCAAACCGAACCACTGCAAGAATTCGAACCGCCATTCACAGCGTTGGGGATTAAAACGTTTATTGCAATTTGTGATACTTCGAAGCAATTCCTGAAGACTGAATGACGTTTCAACATATCCACAATTCGTTCCTCCATGTTTGAAGACGTGTTTGGGTCCTTGTAACCGTCTACGAACAACATTTGCTGACTTGAAAGGCGAGCGAGGACTGAGTGAGGTCGGATCACACAAAATCGAAAGACCAAGCAGCACAGGGTTGAGCCTTTACTTTCTCACAAGGCGAAGATGGATGACACAGCGTTCCCAACTAAAGTTTATGATGGCATCGATCAATCAATTATATCATCTGTTACTTCGTTGAATTCAGATAGTGGTAAGACATGTTGAAGTTATATGAATGGAGTTTTATCAGGTTAACTGTCGAAAGTCTTTCGAAGTTTGCAAACGTTTGCAAAAGTGTAAACGTTTATAAGCGCAAAGACTACTTTTTGCCCTGCCCTGCTGCTGATCAAGGCAGAGGGAATATCAAGCAGACTTTTGCCTTTTACGGTGCAACTGTTTCCATTAAAAACTGCAGGAGGAGTTAAAAGAACGCCAAACCAAGAAATTTGATATAAAATTAAGAATAAATATGAAAATAACAACCGAAAAGAGGTTTCATCTGTCTGTTCATTTCAATTCCTTTCATATTCCTCTGATCTGAAGAGGCAGCAGCTCCACAAGCCTCTCCAAGGCTGGTGTGGCTTGGTTTATACTGACATGACAGCCCATCACCAGCATATGAGCATGACCTTAATATTTCAGAACATTTAAAATGAAAATTTTAAAAACGCAAAAATGATTGCTCAAATTAGTCTCATTTTGTATGACTCAATTCAATGGCCAAATCGTTTAGAAAAATTGTAATAAGACTTCATTGACATTTGTTATAGTGGACAATGCACAAGGAAGTGCAAGCCAGGTTAGAAAGTGCCCTCTTAGTCTACAAAATATTGTTATTCTTTATTGGCTTGGGGCTGCAAAGGCAGAGGAGGGTAGCCCAGACTGGAAAGTTTACTGTGCACGGCTGATCTCTCCAACGCTTACTGTGTGCGCACTTTAAATTTCAGCCGCGGTTCTTGCTAAAATTTTTCGTAAAACAACAAAAGGAAACAATATGCCTATTGTTTAGCGACACAAATTCAGCCAAGCAAAAGATTTCAATGAAGGAGAGATCCTCCGTGCATTCTGCAAACTTTCCAATCTGGAGGGTAGCAACCATGCCACAACTTTGACAATAAAATTCTCCTAATTAAAGTTTTGGCGGTAGAAAGTTGTATCATCAATGGTAATATATAGCTATCTTTGATGATGAACTGAACTTGGAGCAAGTCTGGAATTGGTCAGAAATAATTTCATAATTTTGAAATGCCAATGAAAGTAACTGACCTTAAAGACAAATGACGGATATATAGCGCCTAGTTTAAAAATAGGACAGAAGATGTCTGAGTGGCTTCATTGTCCAGTACATTTGATAATCTTTCGAGGTTATCAAATACAATGGAATACAATAGGCTATATTTGGATTGCCCAGGCCCCTGATTTAAGTCGCCTTATATCTCCGTCATTTGTCTTTTATAATTCTGCATGTTTCAGATCATTNGGCTATATTTGGATTGCCCAGGCCCCTGATTTAAGTCGCCTTATATCTCCGTCATTTGTCTTTAATAATTCTGCATGTTTCAGATCATTGTATATGCATGATGATAATGTATATGGTGATAAAGATATCCATCTAGATGACAATGTTATTGACCATTGCATCACACAGACTAGTTCATAATGTTTCATTAGAGAGGTTCTATTAGAAAATTTCAGGTATTCAATTTTTGTTTGCAGAATCAATGGAGAAACTCAGTTTTTGTTTGACAAGTGGAATATTCCTAAGTGACAAACTTTTGTTGGAGGCTGTTAGGGTACGTATCACTCATTCATTCACAGGTCAGAATTAACCCAAAGATGATATCTCTTTGCAGCCTTGTATTAGAAGGCCTGACTACATTTTTCTCTTGTAACCTCAAATTTGATGTCCTGAAGACTACATTTCACACCTGAGAGCACTTGATCAAATCAGGATAGAAAGAGAGAGAGAGCAAGTGGCTGTGGAGAAGGCATCATTTTTTTTCTAGAGGCTGCCAAACACTTTGTCATTATCAATCATTTGTTTTAAAGAAATTGCCCTTGCTCCATTAAGCACAAATCATTCTCTAAAAATTTCCTAATTCATTACAGGGTTTGAATGGTGAATTCAAATGTATTATCACAGATGAAGAACTTTTAGAATCTTCAGCAGAGAAAGACAAACATTATTTTGTTTGTGAAGATTTTGGAAATAAAATATACAACACTCTTCACAAGAAGAAATGCAGGATTGTTGGGGCACCTTATGTGATATCATCACATAGAATAGATAAAGAGATGCCTCCAATGCACAGACCAGTTTACAACAGAGCAATGGCGGGTGTTTGTCTTTGTTTCACTGGCTTTAGAAATAAAGATGAAATGAGTAGACTTTGCAGACTTGTACACCATATGGGAGGAAGTGTGAAGAAAGAATTTACTGGGCAAATAACACATTTGGTTGCTCATTGTGTCTATCAAGGCTTGAAGTATAAGGTTTGTCTTTTAGTACCTTTTTTGCAAAATTTTAACTGTTGTGTCACTGTTGCTTGCTCTGCAAATTAGGCAGTGTTAGTGGTTTTGGCACAACATCCAACATCAACAACATCATCCTTGCTAGGAAAGCATAGCCTCAGTATACCAGAAGTGAAGTTTAATATAATCCTTAGCCTGCATGGCACGCAGGCTATATAATCCTTCACTCACTGTTTCATGAAGTTTGTTTTGCACAGCAGAGTCTCTCCTATCAATAAAAATGGGATTTTACCACAACACTGCTGTGCCAAATTCAGATGTGTTTGGCATGGTTGTGACATTATGAAAACGAATGAAATGACTGCCACCTGAAATTGTATAGCTTATAAACCAACCCTTAGTTAGTGTGAAAATCTTCTCTTGATCTCCTAGTGAGAAACACACATTTTAAAGTGGCATTGCTATCTGTACATTCAAAATCAGGGGTGTAGCCAAAAGAGGGATGCAGAGTGGGGTACTGCATCCCCCAACTTTTGGTAATTTTTGGCATAGTTGGCCATGTATGTTTGTCAAAAACTTCACCCAAGAAATGCCCATTTTTGTCGGCAAGTTGGGGGTCTGCACCCCCCAATAGTTTTGCTCGAAATTTTAGAGAAATCGCCTTCTTGTTATTGATAATATTCAGTTTTATAACCACCCAACTGTTTGATGCGACTCATTTTGCAGACTGCTGTCAGTTTTGGAACTCATATCATGAGTGAAAAATGGATCCAGAAAGCATGGGACCAGAAAAATGACATGTAAGTCTTGGTGCTTCCCTTTTATTTCCACCCAGCGACAAACTCTTTTCATTCTCAAATAAACCATGAAATGGAAGTTTGCCTCCAAGTTCTGTACAATTTACTAGAAATTTTTCTCATTTAGTGACAAGCCTTCCCTTTACGGGGGGGGGGAGAGGGGGGTTAAGGTTTCATGATCTCAGTGTCTTTTGTACTTATAGACCTGTGCCTGTAAAAAGCATTTGATGAATCTAAAAGCACCCCAGCCTAAACTATGTTCCGTTTCTAATTTTACTGTAAAACTATGGCATGTAGACCTATAAAAAATGCCAATAGTTTTTAAGAAACAAGATTCTGGGTAAGCTAAGATTTTTCACTAACGGTATGTTGAGAAAGGTTCAATAGTCAATAATGTTTGAAGTTCAGGAACGTCAACACCCATTTCAACCGTCTTCGTAAAATCAATTTTTAAAACTGTTTTCTGAGTTATTACATGACTTACTTCTACACAACAAAGCAACCCACCTGCCTGCAACGGATCAAAACAAAAGTAACCGGATATTTATCGTTCCTAAAATTCCAAAAATGTAACCTATTGTGAAGAAGATTCTCCCAACAGTTGGCTCGTGCAGGGAAATACATTAATCGCTTTAGAGAATAATTGGCGCGTGTCAGTAAACCGGATTTTTTCCCACAAACCAGATTTCCCTCACGAACGTTTGTTTTTATTTGTGGGTTTTTCCTTGTTCAATCAGTGATATTTGAATTTTTTTTATTTTGCTAACCGTTCTCGTTGTGGTCGTGACTACAATACAGGTTTAGATTTCGGGGAATCAATTGCATCTTTGAAGGGGCGTTTCCTATCTTTTGCAAATGAAAGCTCAGCTGTCCTTGCCTAAATGTGTTTTTCGAATTGTTTTGTTTTCAAACCCAAATAGCACAACGCCTGTGCGATTCCTTGCAAAAATTGTATCTTCCTTCAAGTCTATTTCAGCCGTTGGTTTTGTCCGCTCTCCGGCATCTCCCTTGATGTGGTTTCGATCACAAAAATTTGGCGGGGTTAACTTGTGAGTTATCGATGAAAGTTATTAAAAACCTAAGTGCAAAAAGACAGTCAGCAACGTTCATATTTATCAGACCTTCAGATGTCCGTTGTATCCCATGTCAATTGCCTTTTTATGAGATAAAACTCTCGCAGAAGAAACTGATTGTACACAGTGACGCATTTACCCATGGGCCCGGGCCCAGGGGCCCCTGAGTAAACTTTGAAAATCAGCAAGTAAACCATGCAAGTTTAATAGATAAATCGACAAGACAGTTCATTTCTAAAAAATCTCTAAATGCTCTATTTTCGAGGAGAGGCGTTTTCCAACGATCTGAAGGGCATGGTTTCAAAAAATTTCCCCGGAGGTAGCCCCCGGACCCAACTTTAGTTCGCTCCACTCGTCAGTCCACCCAATAGGAATTTCGTTCCGAAGGGCAGTGTTAACTTGTTTGGTTATGATTGAATCTATGACATTCTCCGTACAAATGCATATGCTACTACGGAAAAGGATACCTTGCATGTCACACGAATATTTTTGTTGTTGTAGTTAAAAGGACCCCGCTCAGTTTTGGGCTCAGGGCGCTTTAAAAAAGTTATACTGACTACTTTTGGAGAAAGCTTGACAGCCAAGCCGAGTGTGGGAAAAGGACTAAAATTTGCGAAGGCACTGAAAGGCAATCGTTGAATATACGGGGCGGGGTAATACTGCCCTACCATTTGAGCGTCATGACAAGGGGTCGCGGACTCGATTAGGTCTTCTCTACTTCTGCGATCCCAGCGCTTGGTGCTAAAATACGCAACTTCACCTTCACCTTCGCCCTAACGTACTCCTGAAGCCGAGAATAGCCGTCTTTTTGGTACTTTTTGAACAAAATTATTTTGCGTCTGTCTCGATTATGATATGAATTGATATTGAAAGTTGGTCAACTCGTTTTGTGGAGCAACATTCATCATTTCATTCTGGCATTCTCTGTGAAGCAAGCGGGGGTATCAGCCATTCTCAGGAAACAACAGAGATTCGCTTGGCTCACAAAAACAAAATTGCAAGATTTCAAAATGTTATGACGTAGTAATTGAGCTCTTTGTTGGTTTAGGAAAGAGATTATCTGCGTAGTCCATTACTCATCCTCTCCCTCGCAGAGACAACATGGGTCATTAGAGCTCTTAGATTTTTGCGGGGGCCAACACACCCACAATGGAAAACAACAAATTGATATCGACTTTTATGGAGTTTTTGCTTTAATCAATTGTCTCGAATGTACAATGCTGTACTTTTTCTGAGAATCCTGATGTTGGACATGCATATTTGATTCATTACCTCATATGTTTATGGATGTGTTGATGGAAGTGCTAATTGATAACGTGTCTTCAAAGATGGTTTTATCTTCTTTCAGAGACTTCAAGGCAACAGATGACTGTTTCGTAAGTATATATTAAATATTTCCAGCTTGGCAATTATAAACTGCAGTTTTTATCAGGCATTTGTATTGTTGCTAGCGTAATCCACAGAGAGTCGTGCTACCATGCTGCATATTTGAGCTGCATCGTGAGGTTGGTTCTGCAACCGCTCGTTCCATTTCAAGTTCTTGTCAACGAAGGTAAATTGCCTCTAAAGAACAGCTGACGAAAAATCAGAATCTGATGCTAACTTGTCAGTTTACCAACGCTATAAGTTATTTGCAAAACCCATGTTTACATTTATTTGATGGCAAACTCATTGTTCCTAATTGCACGATGAGTTGCTGCACATTTTCTTACGAATTGATACATAAGTTGTTTGCAGATTGTCAGATTTTGGTATGCAATGAACATTGACAGCTTACAACCTACAATTGTAAAATTTACATTTTTTCAGTAATTGCAAGCTAGCTACAATTCATCTGAAGCGCCTACGTGGCTACTCGCCCCAGGTCTCCAATAGTATGCCAGTTAACCTCAAGACAGACGTTTCTGTCAGCACATCATTTTGGATATTTAAGCTTTCTATCCATAAAGTCGTGCAAATTTGATCGTCAGAGGTCCCTTTTCTTCCTGGGTATCTGTGCATTTTTGACAAAATTTAAATCTTTATTATAAAGACAAAGAGATAAGTTGTTACCATCAAAAGACACAAAAGCATTCGACCCAGCTATCGATCAGGAGGACTTCATTCCCTCTTTCGCACACCATGCTATTAGAATAAATTAACCTTGGGTTTGAAATTTAGTTTGAATAGAAAGGTCTACAAAAACGCAAGTTAATCAATTCAAAGTTTTCTGCTTGGGATGAACGGAAAGACTGATTGCTTCTATTTCGTTGGCATATATCAAAATTATCTAAATAGCTGCACATTTATCAACCGCAGTGATATATTAATGATGTATTTTGTAATCAAAAGCGATCTAATTTTTTTTGTAAAGAAGTATTTAGGAAACTATTGAAAATCGTTTGTTGTAAATGCTCGCATTAATAAAGGAGAATTGAATGCAAATGACGGAAAGATGAAATATTGTCATCCCTTCAGTGTTAATTTGATTGTCACCATAACAATATTTAGTAATTAGATCAGTTACTTTAATCCCACACAAATGCAGAGATAGACAAGCAGTTTCAGTCGTTGGGAATAAAAGGAGAGGTCGCCACCCCCACCGATAAAAGAATTTGGGAGAGTTTGCACGCAGGCTGGGCCTTCCACGCATAGTTGTCTTACCTTCCTTGCCTTTCTTCTTTTCAGTATAGAGTCTCCATATCTGGCTGCCCGTTGTCTCACTTTCTAAACTCATTTTTGATGTCGACTACCCTTTGAAGTAGTAGACGAGTGGAGGATCAGATTGTGTTGTGCTATTTTATTGGTCAATTTCGAATAGCGAAAATATTGCAATGCTCCAGTGTATTCGGATCACATCCGGTGATATTGTTGTACTGACCAGCGAAAAAACGAAAATATCCAACTTCTTTCTGAGCTATGCTTATTCCCCAACTGTTCTACCACCATTACTCTTGGTCTCTTGATCGCAACTCCTGGTTCGTTCATTTCAAGGCAATCAATGAATAGTAACGACTTTGCAGTCCGCACTAGCGTTCGCTAAAGAGCTGTTTCGACTTTCTTGCCTCTTTCTCATTTTGTACAGACTTTCTTGCTCTTCCTTCCTTGATCAGGTCTTTGACTTGTTTGTGTTAAAACGAGCAAGGAATACTACATAAACTTTCTACTCTGGTAAACTCTATGTTCTGAGCTAAGTGCTTAATTTTTTCGCAAAGGCTTTTGCTTCCGTTCTCTCTCTCCCCACTTCAGTAACCCAACCCTTTTGGTATGCTCCTTTCGGCTTTGCTTCTTTACCAATATTATTGAAATTCCATGAGCGATAGGATATCACACGTTAACCTATTGTTTATGTGTTTTAAAGTTATCTTTTGTTAGTAGCGAGCCACTTTATCACTGGTCCATGAATTTAATTATTTTTGTAGTGAGCCACCCTTAAGTAGAGATCCTCCTTAAGCGTATCACCACCAAAAAAATTAAATTCGTAGACCAATGACAAGGTGGCTCGCTACTAATTATAAATAATTTCAAAACACATAAACAATCGGTTCAGGTGGCTCAATACTGATAAAATTTTTACACTCATACACACTTGGTGTCATATCACTTATGGAAATCTATGATGTTTTCTTTCGTCAAGAGAAGCAATTGTGCGGTAGACGTTTACAAAATTGACCCCATCTTATAACCCTTTCAAATTTTGTGTCACTTTGCCGAAATACCAGTTCCTATTTCACGAAGGACAAATTCATCTTTTTTATAGCGGTGAAGAGCTTTGAATATTCTTTGACTTGAAAATTTCAGCTTAATTAGATGAAACGTTATTGTCTTGTAGACGCTATCAGAATATTTGAATATATTTCTAAAACGACGAATTTTCTAAATTTTCTCTGTCTTTTGTCTCAGATTGAGAAGTGGAAGATGAGACCATTCCAAGGATTGAAACTGAGTTTTATTGGCTTTCCCGAAGAAGAGAAGAAACACATGGAAGAAACTGCGGTAGAAAATGGTGTGTGTTTGCTTGTTGTTAAACTCGTAATAGTTCCCCTATTTTGAGCAAAGAAACCAAGGAAATTTGAAAAGAAGAACTTGAGAATTCAAGTCATAGTGAAAACTATTCTTCTGAAACGTTTGCCGGCATCTAATTTTTATCCACGAAACTAGTTCTGGCATCCTATTTATAAACAGTTGACAAGACGCTTGAATATTTTAGAACTCTTAGGATACACAGACAATATTCAGGCAAGCATTTAAAGTAGGCAGAATTTTCGAGAAGAAGAGCTGACTGAATCGGAATAGTGTTATTTTTGCGTGAATTTTTAGAAGTGCATTTTTGGTCTTCCCCCAAGTTGTGCTCGTATTCATGTTTCCATTTTTCAGCCGATCTTTTGCCATGGCAGAGATTTTGCAAAAGCTCATGATGTCACAGTATGATGTGACAGCAACCGTTATGTTACGGAAATGTCAAGATCATTAGAAAAGAAGAATGGGCATAGACGAAAAAGTGATAGATCAAGTATTTATCTACCAAATCGTAGCTGGGTAATATGTAAAATGATGTTTTAATTTTTACATAGGTGGCACTTTCTTGCCTGTCGGAGACGATGGATGCACGCATTTGGTTGTCGAGCACTCTGCAACTGAACTCCCAACTGAAGGATCATTCAAAAGTGTACACATTGTCAAACAAGAGGTTTGCATATTGCCTTGTTGTATGTTGTCACGACGGTGATTGTATTTTCTAAACAAACTAGAATGAGACCGGTTTCGTTTTTTGTAAAAACGTGATACATACATGGATATCTTTTGGCACAAGCTAACTCGATTAATTGATATACTCAGAATTGGCTACTATGATTGACAAATATCTGATATCAATCTGTAAGATCTACAGCATAGTTACAGGTTACTCTAATAAAATTTAGATTTTTGGTGGCTCCCTGGAGTCTGCAACCATTGCCAGGTTATCTGTAGAGTTGTTTAGCACTGAACTAACCTACCCTGTTAACTTGAAATTACTGCTACTTTTGTATGATTTTTCAAATTTGTAAATAAACTATTCATTGCAAAATGTATTCGTTGGCTGCCGCACAATGGCAGTAGACGAAAAAGGAAACAAGCTTAGGAAAAAATGACAGTACATGTTCATTGATTATTAGTTAAGATTCCGCAAATCTTGTCCTTTTGGTTTTTCGATCATTGTTATCTACATCCAAATGCTTATTTTGACTCTTTGGAAAACTTGGTAATAAATGTCTCCTTTCCTCTTGATTCCTCATAGTGGTTTTGGGCAAGTATACAAATTGATGCTTGTGCAGATGAGAGCCTGTATCGCTTCAATAACGTAAGTTCTGTCTGTCTGTTTATTTTTATTCGTTAATGTTCAGAAGTTGTCACGCAGTTTTATCAGGAAATAAGGAAATTCCCCGAGAAATACTGATGAAGAAAACTCCTCCGTAAGGGCACTACAACAACGTTCTCAAATCAATAAAACAATTCTCGAAAGTACGGAAAATACTACGAAAAGCACCCCCTGAAAGTGAGATGCAATGAAAACAAGTTGCAAAAATATACAATTTGCTCGAAAATGAAATTTAAATTTTATGAAATGAGAATTTGAAATATTAATTCATTCTAAACTGTTGTGGAAGATGTATTCGTGTGTGAATATTGCTTAGCAAGAGCAACAACAGCGTGCGTAGGCATTTTTTAGTCCTATTGATAGTTTACTCCACTCAGCTCCGTTCATTCACTTTAAGATAGGCGAAATTTCATCATGAAAGTGTCACTTATTATTGTTCTAAGGCACAGAATGTAAAGCAAAGGCTTTATTTGGAATATATGAAGATTTTCAAAATCTAGCACTTTAGTTTTAAAGAATTTAAGGGTATTTCTTCGATAAAGGGCCGGAATAAGTGAAACATGAAGACTTTTTGCCCCTTGTGTGTCAGATTCGTTCCGTAACGATATACATCCTTGTATTAATTAATCCTTTTTTAATTTGCAGGATAGCAATGCCTCGCCATACGTCAATTCTGCAAGTCGCAAGAGTCAAAAGAGGAAGCTACGAAATATGGATCTTAGTGATTTGTTGTCACCTGATTCCCCTCTGTATGCACGAAAGAGAAGAAGCAAAGACAGATTATCAGCTATTTCATCGACCACTATGGATTCTTCAGTTGGCTCCATGGTCGGTAAGTAACGTAATTGCTGGAATAGTTTGGCGGGTACAGAACCTGAATTGTTGAGAAAGGGGAGATACAAGCAGGATAGTTATAAAAATTAGGGACAACGTGAAGTTGTTTTCCAATTGTAGTCAAAGTTCGTTCGTTGCTTCCATTCAAAATTGAAAAACCAATTGTTGCAAAAAACCAATGCAAACTAACTGGAAAACAACTTAAAGACTTTTTAATCAATTCTTGCAACATCAAGGAGTGAATCATATTAGATTTTTGAATCGTTATCTCTGCAACGTGCTCTGTAATAGTAGGTCACCTGGATAGTGTAGTATATAAGCAGAAGGCTTATAGATTCATCACCTCGTATATACAACGTCACTTTACCAGACAAGGTCACTTTTTTCAATTACATCTGTTTCTAATGCAAATTTTGCAGAAATATCGAGAGATGGAGACATAGCAGAGGAAGAGCCTGAGAAACCAAGTCCAGTTGTATTAACAAAACGACATCAGATCTCGGCTGAGCTGCTGCAGACGGAGAGGAACTACGTGGATACACTTACGACACTTATTAAAGTAAGACATCTTTATTTGCCTTTTAACTTATGACGTGAAACTAGACGCAATGTCATTTACAGAATCATTAGGAAATGGGCGCTTTTGTGGTTCATGCTAATCAAAACAAGGGAACAAGGTTTTGGGACCATTATCAGAATCATAGCGATTTTCAAAATGAAGTAGAGACTCTTGATCAAGCTGATCATATTGATGCTATTTGCCACCTTTCAGAACAATTCACCTTGTTTTGAAAGGAGTTTATAACGATCTGTTTATAAAATATAAATATATTGGATTTTAAAGATTATTCCCATTTGTATCCCTTAAAATTTGTCCCCTTTCACATAGCGCTCCATGCCTTATATTATTGAAACTTTAGACAAAAAAGGTAGTAAAATGTATTATTTGCCTCTGTTTGTTTCTTCTTTTTGGAATTAAGTATAGCTAAAAATACTTATGACTCTAAATCTTATATTGCTATTAATTAGGTATTCAAAGAACCAATAGAGCAATCATTTGATCAGAGAGGTGGACCCCTGCTAGTTGCTGAAGAAATCAAAACGGTATTTGGATCGTTGCCCGATATACTGGAAGTTCATCAACGTATTCTTGTAAGCTGCATTTTGATTTTGTTGTTATTTTTGATTGAAGATAGCTATTGAAAGATAAGAGGGAGTTGCCTAATTGAGTTTGATATGCTAAGAAATCGATATTGTTGGATGAACGTGGAGACAAAAATTGGAGGAGCCTCGGCGAACTCCGATTAGAGTTTTTCGAGCCTCCTCGTAGCATCGAGATCACTGTACTTGCACAGTTTATTACTTTCTGATAGGAGATTGCTTCCGATCACATGATCCAACCCGTTATTTAAAGAAACAAATAACAAAGGTCCTACTACGGTATATAAGCGCCGACGCCCGCAGTACACCTCAGTAATTTACAGAGATGGGCGTAGAGCATCACTACCGTAGTTCAGGAAAGGTACTTGTTTCTGGTGCTTAGCGGCTTCTGGTATCAGACTATGAACTGAGAATGGTCGATAAGTGGTGTGAAGGAACTGTACCGTCGTAATTTATGGAAATTCTGAACCCTGATTGATTTTGATGACAGCTTGATGTACAATGATGATGTTGAAATATTATATTGCAGAAAGACATCGATGCCTTGATGGAGAACTGGACTGAAGAACATCTTATTGGCAAAATCATAGTTGACAATGTACGTACTGTTATTTAACGAAAATAGTATTTTATCAGAACCTAATCGCCTAAATATTAATATTATTAATGTTATTCAAATGCAAAGAACTGGGATATAATACTGTGTAATATAATAATAAATAATGATCATATGTCTTTTCATTACAGGCTGAACGAATGGCAAAGGCATATCCTCAATTTGTCAACTATTGCGATATGGCTAAAGAAACGATAGTAAGATGTGACGAAGAACGGCCAAGATTTCATGCTTTCCTCAAGGTTGGAGCATTAAGTTTAATTATCCTATCATCTTAATAATCTGTGGATTCTTACGTAAAGTAGAGATATCTTCAGCAGTTTTAGCTTCCCAGTCTGTCGCTCTTCACCTGTTTAAAGGTACTTTAAAATTATGTATCCGAAAAAGCAAAACTGTGTAGAAGTAGCATGTTTTGAAACTGATTTGATAATTACAGATTTAGGTTTGGAACAGATCAGGAGTGCTTTAATTACTGGAAGTAATCTTGGCTTAACATTAAATTTGTATTGATAATTTTAACGCGATGTATCACTTATAGGTTAAAATCAAAAGTTTGTATCGTCGTTATTTTTCAGATTTGCTTGACAAAGCCAGAATGTGGCCGTCAAACTTTGACGGAGCTCCTCATACGTCCGGTGCAAAGACTGCCCAGTATGAGTCTTCTCATCAACGGTAAGCTTTGAATCCTCTCTGACTTTATTGGCCATTTTTTCTTGCAACCGGAATGTCACACAACAAAATAGTAGAGCGCTGTTCATTTTGCTCAGGCAAAGAAACATTAGGGCGATTTAAGAAAGCGAGATTTACTTGTAAAATTGTCGAACCACCCCTTGTTAGAAAACATAGTCCTTTCAATTCTTTTATGTCTAAGTTAAGGGTATTTTATGTTATATTAATTTGAGAAACTTAGGAGTTAGTAAGTCACCTCGCAGATGCCGAGAATTGTTTACTTCATGGGAGCGCAAATTTCTTGGTAAAAATTTTCTGCAAAAATTTTCCGAAAATGGTTCCACTTGATTGCAATTGTAGTCTTTTTTAAAGAAATGAACGAGAATATCTTTTGTTATGTTTATTATCAAGAGAGGACAGTTTGGTTCTCATGACTGTCAAAATAGTTTTTACGAGTAATAAATGTGAAATTTCCTTGAAGCTAACAACTACCGAGAAATTTCCTGGAAGCGAAGTTTCCCTTCTCCAAGACTTTGTAGGCCTCTGGCATTTTGGATCAAAAACTTTACAGAGACACAGTTAATCTCATCACTCCTGTAATTGGTCTCTTTTATTTTGTTGTTAAGCAAATTTCTTGATGTATGCCTAAGTTGAATTCGTGTCTAAATTACTGTTTTGCAGACCTTCTGAAGAAGACAGAAACTACAAACCCTGATCACAAGCATCTTTTAAAAGCAGCCGAGTCGATTAAGGACGTACTAACGTAAGTTCGTATTCTGCTTGACACATTGTTGACATTCTGCTTGACATTTGTAAAGTGAGAAATGATCCTCTTAGTCAAAGTATTGCAAATATGAATATTCGTGGTATTCGTTTGGACAAATATCAATACTTTTCATATATTTATTAAAAATGTCGATCATAAACAGTCTTATTTAACGATGAAACTCAACGCTTACTCATTAGACTTTGAAATGTCATCCTTTTCGCTACTTTTTTACAGCTATGTAGATATCAATGATGCAGGGTATTGACAGGGTATTAAATACATTGTATGAGCATGGGTTTTGGGTGTGGTCTTATGTCTGGTGGGACTGTTGTCCTGTTGCGCAGTAGACTGCTCCTGAAACCTATGCTCATTCTTTGTTTTGTAGTGTACTGTTCCTTGTTTCTAATTTCTTCCATGTCTGGTGTAAGTGTATTCTTGTAGTGTATTTGGTATATTGTTGATCTGTACATTGATTGTTTTATTTGCTTTAGGTATATTGTTAATGTATTTGTATTCTTGGATGTATTTAGGTATATTTGTTAATGAAAACTGAAACTGAAACTGAAACTGTCTAGTTTTCTAATTTATGGATATCATGAACTTTGTTTGCAGAAAGAAACTTCATCAGAAAAAAACATTTTTACAGGTTAAGAAAACCTTCGTGCGTACTGGTAGTTGTGCCAGGATTTCATATCTGTAACAAATGTATCGCGCAGTCTTGACAAACTAATGAAGGGCAACCGTAACCCAAAGCAAAAGCTAGGGAACTATGTTTGTGAGGGTTACGAAGCTCTAAAAATGCTTACTTACCATATATGCTGTATGCTGCCAATTTTATTTTAGACATATCAACGAAGATAGGCGTAAGACTGAAGGGCAATTTCAGATGTTTGAGATTATCCGAGAAGTTGAAGGCTGTCCGGTAGGTTGTGTTATGTTCATCAAGCTTGTTTGTTATCTGTTATTGCATCTTTCCTCGTATTGCTGCTGAAAAGCAGGTGCATTGAATGTACAGCATGCATTTGGAGATAACACTAAGAGTAAGAGGTTCCTACTTCACTGCAAGGTTCTTATTTGGCAATGATACTTTGACATGCCTTTCATTTCTATATGCTGTATTTTGAGATTCGCTTCAAAATTTCTTCTACACCTTGTCGAAAATCAAAAGAACTTCGCAATTATTAACAGAACAGTTTGGATTTGATTTTTTACTCAGTCACCGTGACGTGACATATCAAGGCAATCCTCCAAAAAACTGATAAACCAACCCTGCATTTTTGCAGCTGCCTTTTTTAGATGTACGATCTTTTTTATTCTTTTTCTTTCCTTCGCAGGCCTATGTTCTGTCATCACAAAGACAGTTGGTCGCAAAAGCAAACATGTCCGAGGTTTCTGATCTACTTAGTGGCAAAGGAGATTCTTTGACTATGTTTTTGTTTACTGATAGCATAGAGGTAAATTTCTTATAGCTGATCAATATGTCTCCTCCATACCCAATGTCATGGTTTTCTCCTCCATAGCATACAACTACCTAACTTTTTGATGGAGTGGATAGGGAGGGGACTACCGTGTGAGTCAATAAAAACAATCCCCGTTTGAAAGGCCACAACTCCCTGGATATCAAGGTAATAATACTGGCAAATATATTACTTAATTATGGACATGTTCAATTATGAGGGATTTTCTCGAGAAAGCCGCTTCAAGAAACCATAAAATACGGCATATTTCTGCCTTACAGCGATGACTTGTGCTTGCTTTAGCACGTGTTATCCCTTTGGGAAAACGAAAGTGGCTTCCCTAGGAGCATAATTCATTTTTTTATTCCGGGCGATTTCATCCTCCCAAGAGAATAACACATGCTAAAACGTGTTCAAGTCATTGCTGTAAGGCAGAAATATTTGGAATATTTGGTCCTGATTTTAGACCTGTTTTAAAGGTTTCTTCAAGGAGCTTTCTCGAAAAATCCCTCATGATTTCAGAACGGAGTGGCTAATTTCAGTAAGGTAAATTTTAAGATATATTTGAACATGTCCACTATTAAATAATGTATACGGGGATTGTTTTTATCGACTCACCCCTTAGCCTTGCCTTCATCTCATTTCTGAACAAACGACTCCCTCTTAAACGTACCAACCGCCAACCTGTATCTCAGGGTATCCCCGAAAATTCACGACTTTTAACAACTCAGTGATGTAAATGGCGAGTGATATGGGGACTATTCACGTACAGAGGCACACTGGCAACTAAAATATTTTAATGTTGACGTTTAGAAACATGCAAGTTTAGCTTTTTAGTCGATATGCACTCTTTTTCAAGGTATTATCGTAACTCGCTTCATAGACTGAAATTTACTAGGTCTGCAACTCATACCTATCTCTATCACAGATAACCTTCTCTCGAGAACGAACGGCGTGCAAAGCGTTACGACCTCGCGAGCCAAGTGGTTTTAAAACATTCTAACTAAGATCGACTTCTTCGTACGATCAACGCAAAAGATGAGCCACCTTCATTCTTGAAGAAGACTATTTTCTGATAAATATATGCACTTGTTGTTTCTTTTAAATTTATCCTCTGTAATAATTTTATGCTAATTGTCGTGCAGGTTACAAAAAGGAAAGGGATAAAACATATCAAATCAACGACAAATATTCCAATGAAGAGTCCTGGCCCTTCAAAAACACCGCAGAGGAATTACAAGCACGTCGAATTCATGCCTCATTCCCATATCAGATCTCTTGTCGACATAAGGGACAGTGGAGGTAAACTTTATTTGCAATTTGTTGTACAGTGATGGCATTAAATGAAAAGTTTTATTAAAGCTACTCATTGGGAGTCGAAGCTTTTGTTTAATTTGAAATATGATTGTTTATCGTTTGCCATTTTCAAGCATAAGAGCATTGTTTTCACCCTCTCTTGGTGGTGGCCGCACCCCTTCACCCCTTTTTGTCCCTCACTGTTTATCATGATAAGCAGTAAATTTCAGGTTGTTGAAAATTTGTAGCAAGTTTTCTTGTGCAAATAAGACAATGAGAGCTCATCCTGGAATTTCCAACTCAAAGATTCTTCGAACAGAATATGTTGATGCTCTCACTATTTTGCAATGTGATTTACGTCGTTTTTATTTTTCATTTTAGAAGCTAAAAATATGTTTGGACTGATTTATGTGTCACCAATTGACGCAAAACAAAGAATGCTGATATTCAGATTGGCTGGAGATGTCGAGAAGAGGGATTGGTTGGATGAGCTTATTAAAGCCTTGACCAAATCAAATTGCATTGCTGATACTGTAAGTTGAGTGTTGAATTGTTATACTCAGTTAACTGAAAGTGGTAATTTGTTATGTTAAGTTACACGTTTGTGAAAAGCCATCAAATTTTTAGCTACCCTTTAAAAGGTTGCATAAGAAAAAGGGAGAAAAAAACAAGATTGGTGTATAGGTTGTTGCCTGCTGAACAAGCCCTTGTAATTTTTTCTACGGTGATTCAGGCTGTTTTTCGGAATGTTATTTGTGTAAATGCGAAGTGAAAGATTACTCTGCAAGATTAGACTTTCATTTTGAACTTAGCTGTGATAAGCAATTCCGATAAACTGATTTAACAAAAGATATGTTTACCAGCCAAACTTTTAGAATTGCTCAGTTATCCTTGAGGTGATCTTGTTACTGCTTGCTTTTGCAGGAAAATTTGCTGACCTTTGCAGATCCAGAAGAACTGAAACTCATCAAGAATGACAACTTAGTGGATGGTGCTGGAAAACGTGGAGGAACGCTGAGTCGAGCATATAAGTAAGTATCTCACTTCTTAAACCAGCAGGGTGCCTCAATCGCAGATTTTAGCTGCAATCTCTACTAGATCCTATTTTCAAACTGACTTTTTCTAACAGCAGAAAATACATACAGAAAAGAAAATTATGCATGAAGATCAAAGCCAGCTAAAAGCATCAAATTTACAATATTACACAAGGACTATGACAAATAACAAAAAATGTGCATTTAAAGTTACAACCCCATCAATAATAGACCTTTTTACTTGCCAGAAAAGAGGCTTGGATCGAGCGTCCAAATCTGGTAAAGTTTGAGGAAGAAAACCAAAGCAAGACCCCCGTTCTCTGTAGAAACACTGCTAGCTGTGGCAAGAAGTTGCTTCGGATCTCGGAACACTTTTTAGAGAGTTAATCAACGATAATTTTACTCAAAATGAGTTAAGGGATCGTCTCCAAATTATCGTATAGGTTTTATACGACTTGATACGAATTCAATCGTATCTGGAAAAGGTGTTATACGATTTAATTCGTATGCGCAAACAAGTGATACGAATTGCATACGAATTGTTTGATTTCTATACGAATTATGATACGATTTGTATACGAATTTGATACGAATGTGATACGAATTTGATACGAATTTGATACGAATTGAGTATACGATTTGATACGAATTGCTTATACGAATTGCATATACGAGTTGCGTATACGAATTGCGTATACGAATTGCGTATACGAATTGCGTATACGAATTGCGTATACGAATTGCGTATACGAATTACCAAATGTGTATATATCTCGAAAGCATCCAGCACAAGAAGGGTGCGAAAGAATACTTTATTTCCTTGAGTGTGTGAGTGTGTGACTTGTTGAGTTTCTTATAAAAAGTTGTTCGTTGTCCTGAAGGTTAGGCCCCGTTCACACTGCTCCGTATTCATATGAAAACGGATAAAAAAGTATCCGTTTTCACCTTGCGTTCACACTGCTCCACCCTGAAAACGGAGACTTTTGAAAACGGATACTTTTGAAAACGGAGACTTTTGACAACGCAAAAAAGCAGTGTGAACACCGAAAACGCAAAAACGGATACTTTTGAAAACGCTAGCAACTACAACAACACAACAAAATGCTTAGCACGTGCCAATTTCGACAAGTTCTCAACATTGCTGAGCATTACTGCTAATCTAATGCTTGGAGAAATCTTTGAAAAGTTTGTCACCAATTTCCAGGGCTGTAAACGTTGGTCTCGTTTTGATAGCGTTTTCTTTTTTATCCGGAGCAGTGTGAGCGCTTCATCGTTTTCCCAGCGTTTTCATAATTACCCAAAGCAGTGTGAACGGGTAAAACGAATCAAAATGAAAACGGATAAAAACGAATACGGAGCAATGTGAACATAGCCTGTCCATTCTCGGAACGGAGCTCCCCTGGTCGTCACAACGACATTTCGATTCTCGGGAAAATAGGCCGGCCGTATGATTTTATCTATATTAATAGGCCTGACTCTTTAGTAAAGTGCTTTGTAAATTTTAAAAAGCTCAGCGAAAGGAGCAATAAAATTTCTGAATGTAAACATGGACGTATGCATTTACAGTTGAATCCCGTAAGCGAACTTTAAAGGAAATCTAGAAAAGCTCGCTGTATCGGAATATAAAACAATGGTTAAACGGAGATAATTTGCGGAGAATTTGCGATTTAAGGAAAAATATATTTAGTTCAATAACACAGAAACTTCATCTAGGAGGTTCGCTATGTCGGGATTCAATTGACGAACCAAGCCAATGATTATGTATAAGCACTGCATCATAAAAACGGAGACTTTCAAAGACGCTGTCCGAAATCAGATTTGAAGTCGAACGCTCAAAACTTTAAAATGAACGCACAGAATGAACAAAATATTTACGAACATGGAGCAATGGGAATATTTAGCTGTTTCCCCCTTTTGTAAACTGGCTTTATACGACTTGTGTGCTATTCAATATACGAATTGTATACGATTCATTATACGAATTGTATACGAATTATTATACGAATTGTATTCGATTCATATACGAATTGTATACGAATTATATACGATTCATATACGAATTGTATACGAATCACATACGAATTGTATACGAATCACATACGAATTGTATACGAATCTATACGAATTCCAAAAGGTGTCGATACGAATTAATTCGTATAGGGCTTCTCAAATATCGTATAGATATCGTATAATATACGAATTTCCTATACGAATTTGATACGAATGATTGGAGACGATCCCTAAGAACGGTTCAGTTTATACCGAGGCAAGTTTTGTTCGCCTTTTGGCCTTGTTTCTCGTTGCTTTCGCTCATTGTCAGCTGATTTTATTATGTAACTGTCTAGGCCCATTACATATTTAATCAAAACACAGTGATCTTTCAGCAAATCTTTTCTATCATTTAAGTACTTTGAGGCCTTCGTGTGACATGTTTTGCCCGAATTCATCGATGGGTCTATGCATTTGTATGTGTTTCCTCCTCTACGTTTTGTAATTTTATCATTCATAACATCGAAACAACGTTTCTTTCCATTTGAAGTAGAACGGTTGAAAACAGCGAACTTCGATTCGCAAACTCGCAAAATGAAACCCTTATATGCTCGCACTTTTGTTCAGCAACAGTTACAGGACAAAATCAGATAACAATGAACGAAAACAACGAGAAACAAGGCCAAAAGGCGACAAAACTTGCCTCTGTATGACTGAACCGTTCATAACTCATTTTGAGTAAAGTTATCGTTGATTAACTCTCTGAAAAGTGTTCTGCGATCCGAAGGAACTTCATGTCACAGCTAGCAGTGTTTCTACTGAGAAGGGGGGTCGTGGTTTTGTTTTACTTCACAAAATTTACCAGATTTGGGCGCTCGATCCAAACCTCTTTTCTGGCAAGTAAAAAGGTCTATTCCTATTGTTGCTTGAAAGTTCAGAGGGGGGTGCCAATTTTGTTCGCTGTTCCAAAGTTTGGTGATGTGGTATAGAATTGCTCGCTCTGAGTAAAGGCACTCTAATATCTGTTTCTGTAGAACAAGGAATCCGATTCAACATTCTGCGAAAAATTTTCACAAGTAATGGGGCACCAGTGAATTCAAGGATTTGTAAGTTAGAGAACTGGTCGTCTTTTATGCTTTGGTTCCAGTTGTCGAGAAAACATTATGACGCTAAGATTCAAGTTACCATAACAAATGTCTCTAATTCCGCGATAAATTCATGTTGCTGTAAATCGTTTGTCCCATATGTAAGGTGCTCACTATTAAAAAAGGCTTAGTTTTTTCTGTAGTGCCCAAGTGCTTTGCTTTGGGTAATATTTTGATATCGAACTCATAGTAGATTCATTGTCTGCAACAAACTTTCATTTTCTACATTTTATTTTTAATTCAGAAAAGCAAAGAATACTACGAAAAGAGTTGGAAGAGCAATTTCTCTCACGAAAACACCAAAGAGGACACATGCAATTAGGAGAGCTTTTTCAAGGTATGGAAGCTTCAATGAAAATTAAGATTAAGACAAGAATTTGCAGTAAAGGCAAACTTTGCGTCTTTCGGACATAATCAAAGTGGTAGAGTAAATAATCATCACACGACACGGTGATGTAACACAAAGTTTGAAGTGGTTTTAAGTTTGAAAATTGTAGCAAAATGTATGGTATCTTCTCTTATGAACTGAGGTCTTCTTTCAAGTTATCACGAGAGTATGTTCCTTGGATCATTGGTAGAAGACCCTATTTCTCAAAGCTTTCACTTAGTAACATTTGCATTGAGGAAGATTTTATGATCGAAACGTTTGTTAAAATAACAGTCGTGTTTTTATACTTTATCTTTCTGTTATATCTGAGGATGGTTTAGTTTAATTAACATTTGCATTGTTAACTGGTAGATTTATGTGGCTTGATGATTTCCTGTGTAACTGCATTGGGTTTAGCGTTTATGTCCTGAAGAGCTTTCCAGAAATTAGTAGTTTCTGTCGGTCCTCGTAGTCTTGATTTTTGGTAAGATCTTTGCTAAGATTATTTTCAGCATTGCACTTTACATATAGAAACTATGGTTTCTGTCCACGTATTGAAGGTGAACACTTCTGGCTAACATTAACATTCCACTTCTTCCTTGCATTCCTTATTTGGCCAGTCTACTCATTACATACAATCAGTTACATTACGTTCTTACTTTTCAGTGCAACTCCGAACCCTTATGGCAGCTCAAAGAATGTGAGCCCAACACCTAGTGAAATGAGCATGGTCAGTATGGCGGATTTTGACATGTCGATGTGTGACGAATCATTTAGAAGGGTTAGTATCTTTTTTGGGCCTACTTTTATACTAAGTGGTCAAATAAATTCCAGTGTTTAAAAAACCATCAACATTTGATATTACAATGCTGAATTTCCTTCAAGCGAAAGTCTTGCATTAAGAATATCGCATTGCTAGCTGAAAATTTATACACTTCGATCTTTATATGAGCATTTGATTCTTTCATCCTGCATGGGTGGAAACAATCTTTTATTTCTGGGGCCAAAAAAAAGCATGAGAAAAATCCAGGTATCCACTTTTTGACAGGTCATGATATATAATACACTGTACAGATTTTGAAGATTGTCACAGTCGTAAATGAATTTTGCTGGTTGTTCCTCTTTTCTTTATTTCTGGGGACCTGAAAATTTTTTTAGGACCATTGTGCGTGGTCCGCTATTTTCCACATCTGTAATCCTAATGGAGCTTTCTTGTTACCGGGGGGGGGGTACTTGACTTTAATTAGTACGGGGTGTGCACTCCAAGAAAATATTTTTTGACCCGGCTCTAGAATTTCCCCCTCAAAATGATACCCGGCTTTAGAAAAAATCGGCGAGAAGTATACTCCAAAACGTAAAAAATACACTGCGCAGCATTGAAATAACAGCCCGCTCTTACAAAATATCCCTTTTGACAACCGGCTTTAGAAAAATTGCCTTCTTTTGATACCCGGCTTTAGGAAAAAGAGGCGAAAAGGACACCCGGAAAGGAGTGCACATCCCGTCAGCAAAATATACTAAGTACCCCTCCCCCGGTCTTTTTAACTGCAGCCAAGTAGATGAAAACGTGCTTTGGTATTTATTACTTGCGATTTCACAGCATCCATTAAAGTCGTATTTGTTGGGGAGATGAACCTCAGCCTACATTGTTCAATACAATGAAAGATCGGGTAAGTCCGAGCCAATCAAAACTTAAGTCATTGGAGCATGCGCAGAATGTAGTGTTTCTCGGACTGATTACTTGATTCGTAGTTTCGTCCCTGCGCTTTAACTAACAAATTTGACAGTAGTTTGTTTGAAGGAGCGATAGCGTCGACTCGGTGTAATCAATCTAAATTTTCCCGGCAAAAACAGCGCATGTTCGCGTAAATTTCACTCGTTGTGATTAGATGGGAAGCGTTGGCCTAGACAGCGAGGAAATGTGAGTTCATACTCGTCTGTTCTGGTTAGACCAACCATACTCTTATGACTATGGACCAACTAACCCTTAGAATAGGATAATGATAGGTCTAGGTGGTTGGTTTGTGGTGGTTTTTGGCTAAATGAACTCCTCATGTCGGGGAGGACTACTACAAATTCCGAAGTCAGTAAAAGCACAAGGAAAAGCAGACATTTGTGAGTACTCAGAATGCAAACATGTGGAGAGCCACTACCATTGTAACTTTTGCCCAATAACCATGAGAGGCTTGATGACAGCCAGAATGGAGAAACACACAAGAAAGAAGCATGCCAGGGAGCTTGAAGGTTTTGGAACAGTTGAGGATAGCTCTCCATGTGTTAGCAGTCTGGATACCCACAGTGTCTGGCCACAATCAATAATACCACTTGCAAGTTGTGATCCTGTATCAACAAGCAGTGCAACTATTACAACAGAAGATATTCCACCAAAGACAACAGCATCAGTCAATTCTGATAATGGTCCTGTATTTTTCTTCCCCATTTAGTCCCAAAAAAAAAATATTGTAAAGAAAAGTAAGGTGTCAACCCCCATGTCTTCTAAGCCAGGAAATGCTGTTTTTTCTTCATCAGAAACTTCACATTTACACCATAAAACTGCCATCTCTTCCGACGCTGATCACAATGGAGCAGTAGACACGTCAAATAACAGAGCTAGTATTCGTGTTAAAGGCAAGTCTCCTAATGAGTGTATAAGTCCTCACTGCCAAAGTACCACAAGGCTAAAATCAATACTTAGGAAAAAGCTCAGAGGAGGAGGGAATAATACTATTGATTGGAACAGTATCATGCTTCAGTTTACCTACTTTAAATTAGTAGACATTGATGATCCCTCAAACTTCTCATTTTGTGCTCAGCATTTGAACGAGTGGTACCATTATGACTGCAAAATTCATTGGATGCTTTGAGTCAATGCAGTCAGGAAGCAAATAGATTTTTAGGTTTGATGGATTCAGCAGGACAAAGCTCCATCACAAATTATTCTGTGCTTAGTAATAAATGGCTGAATTCTCTCTGAGGAAAACTCTAATCTATTAGCAAGAGTTTTAAGCAGACATTATTTAGACTTCTTTCCATCAATTCCATATGTCATAAAATGAAAGATTATAAAATTGTAAAGCCATTGCATAAGACTTTGTCCAATCAAGTCTCCCTCACATGTAGTAAGGATTTAAGGACAATTTTAAACTGGTCAGGTCTTGCATTTTCATATGCAAAGGATTTGAAAGACAGCCAAATTTCAAGACATTTGTGGAATACTGTTGGAGTCAAGACTGCTTTGCAGAGTATTCCCTCAAATATGCATTGGATTGAATCTGATAACCTTGAAACCATGTTAAAATCTTCTCCCATTCACAGAGCTGAAAGGTTGACACATTTTCTAACAGCCCAGTTAGATTTTGCTGATGGTCTCTGGTCTGGTTTGGACCTTTTTAAAAAACCTTTTAACCATCATATTGAGAGATAAAGTTTTTCATCTTAATTATATTGAGAAAATTAGACATTTTGAATTTCTACAAATGTTGTATTGCAAAGGTTTTGAGCTTCATGATTTTTTTCAACTGTGATGAAATTGTGAGGGGCTTGCTCAGTCAAGTACCAATGACAACAGAAATATTCAGCCACTAAATGCAAATCTTTCTGAAATGCCTTCTGAGAGAATCCTTGATAGTGAGAAGGCTTTACCAAAAACAACAACAATTTACCTAAGAAGAGAAGCTTTGTTCTTAACATAACATGTAATGACTTTCAACTAAATGAGCTTAGAGACATCCCAAGTGTTGCGATTCCACCCTTTTTATTTGCTTCAAAATTTATCAACAAACAACTAATATCAGCAAATTCTGCATCTGGTACTTTGTCTCAAATTTACTTTGTGCCCTGGTGCTTTGTAGATCATCAAACAGCAAATGCTGTTATCAGACTTCCTGAATGTGACAACATCATTGCAAAAATCAATCAATCAGTGTTGTTGACAAACTTAAAGACCATCCAAATGGGATTTTTTCAGCAAAAAAATTAGTTGAATTGGCAATACAATGTTGCAACTTGCACACATATGAATATCAAGATGTAGACATTGTCATTCTTTCTATAATTTAATTAGGCTATTAGGCTAACTCCAGAGAAAGCAAGGTTGCTTGATAACAGCACAAAAATCTCTTAATAGAAGTTTATAATTAATTGTTTGTGTGTGAAAATTTTGAGTCAGCAATATTTAAGCAATTTACTTCTGTATCCAAGAAGCAACTATGCAACTCTTTGCTGATAAATGCTGCAAATTGTAGTATTTAGTTAGGAAAAAATGAGAAATGTATTGAAATTCTTTCAATGTTTGATCCAATATCATGTGATCTTATCAGCAACTACCATGTTGCATGTTGTGAAAGTTTGCTTAGTTGTGCACATGCTTCAATTGGAAAGTTTTAATCAGCACTTGAAAGATCTGAACTTGCTCATAGATATTTGTCTGATATTTTACCAAATGATCACACTGTTATTGCAGTTGTTAATAATTCAACTGCAATTTTACAAGCAGCAAATAAACAAACTGAAAATGCAACACTTTCACATCCTTGTAAAATAACTGGCACTAGAAGTTTATCATATGCATTTCTGAAATTCAACAAATAACTAGTGACTGCAGTTCATCAGGGCACATGTTGTAGTAAATAAAATGCATGTTATGTATGAAGCTCCCAAACTCAAATTATCAGAATTTAAAAAACAATTCAGTACTGGGTCATATTCTTAGTTTCAAATTCGTAGTTTCTATGTGTACAGTACAACATCTTTTTTGTAAATCATTTTATTTCATAATTCAATTAGCAAGGCTACCCTCTCAATTCTTATTTCTAGTAATAAAACATACTTCATCTGTGTTCGCACAGCTTCAATTAAAGTTAGCTGCAAAATACTTATTGTCAACTCAACCGCAGAAGGCCTAGCCAATATTGCACAGTACTGTTAGGCTTGATGGCCTAATTCCTTTATGCTGTATCTTTATGTTATATTCGCATAAAAAGCTCAGCTTGCTGATAAATTGGTGTATAAATTCATTGGTATCAAAACTATGATAACTAAAACAACACATAGGCAGCTTTCATACCATCCTTTTACCCATTCCGATGATGTGTCTTCATCGCAGCAGGTCTTCTTTCTCTTGCCGCCATTACTCTAACTTTCAC
This sequence comes from Aurelia aurita, assembly GCA_004194415.1. Taxonomy (NCBI): domain Eukaryota; kingdom Metazoa; phylum Cnidaria; class Scyphozoa; order Semaeostomeae; family Ulmaridae; genus Aurelia; species Aurelia aurita. The sequence goes on from REGM01000411.1 coordinate 128,076, forward strand.
TTTGGAGCTTGATAATTTTGAAATTCCCGCGCTTCATAATGCCCTACTACGCATGCTCCAATGACTTAAAACCGATCTCACACAAAATTCACCGGACTTACTGAGGTTCATCTCCCCAACAATATGGTTCTAAAAATGTAAAATTTTACGAAATATAGTCAATTCTCAAATATGTTATACTGTACCTCTAGAATAAATTTGTTTCTTGACACATATGCATAAAAAGATCCTTTTAAAATGATCTAATTTTGTGAATTATTTGCTTCGTATGTAAACTAAAACCACCATCAATATAAAAAATGAAATATTCTGTAGAAACACCACTGTTAATTTGCATTCTGTTTCGATGAAAAACTTCATCAGTTCCCATGGCAGCCGAACTTTTTTGCGTCGCATTTGTGAAAAAAGAACATTAAAAATGATCACCTTGCATTAACGAAAGAGTGGAACGTTTAGCACATTTTGGGCATTGGTAGGAAGTATTGCTGAATATAGGAACAATTTTTATTGGTTGTGTAGCTTTTGCTTGGGAGGCCTGTGCCTTTTATACGTTCTTCTTCATATTAACCAAGCTTATGACTCGTAAATTTCAACTGTATGTTTTATTTATTCGAATTAATCTAATTTCATAGATGTAGACGAAAACTGGATGGAAACAGACATTATTTGGAGCAGAACCAAAGAAAGAAGAAGATTAAAGAAGAAGATGTCTGCAGTGAAAGATTCGCTCTTCTCCGCGATGAAGATCAATTGTTAAAGACAAACTGAAGAGTGCGTTGCAGTGTTAGAGAAAGTGAAAGACAACATAGACAGATCACCAGTTTGAGTGCCAATGGATTTCTTGGTGAACGAGTGTATCCTTTATTTCAAAACTTGAATTTTAATGTTTAGTATCAATAAGTTAGTGAAATGAAACATTCGATGATTATTTAGTTTGCACAAAGTGCTCTTAAGCTTCGAAATTATTAAGATTCATCCGATCTTCTCAAGAAAGTAGCACAAATTTGATGGTTTCTTCAGTCGGCCACGTGAGCTATGAAGTTGATTTGAATACAGCAGATCCCCCACCGAAGACTTTTCAACATATTAATAGACACGTGATAGGAAATTTGCTGTATTACATGAGCTATAAAGCCATCAACGTCACCGTCATGATACTTTGCTATTTTATTGAAGATCGGAAATTGGCGGAAATATCGATTTGAAACAAGCAGATAAAAAACTGTCGAAAGTTGATAAAACAGGGGATTGATTTGTGGGTGGACATTTAGCTACCAGACAACATTTTATCGACTCTTTACGGTCGATTCCTATTTTATTTATAACAACGTTTTCCGGTTCACTTTTATTGGGTCCCACGGTATGTGATGTGTTCTGATAGTACTCCATTCACCAGCTTGCCTTAGCGTTACCAAAACCGGAGCTGAAGATCGAATTATCGACTGTGCTAGTTCATGTTCCTGTTGCCTGGTATGAAATCGCGAATCAGCTTCACCATTAACAGACCTTTTTCCCTGTCCATCCTTGTGCTGTTGGTAGACCTCTATAAAACATAGACTTTGGCGACGAAAGTTGAATCAAATTTGAACCGGAGATCCCTATAAGCTGGGCAAAGTGAAAGGCGTTTTCACTGTGTAAGTTAGTTCGTTGTAAGAGCACCTTAAGTATCCTACCCTTGTATTGAATATTGTGACTTTTCAGATACAGTACCTATGATCAGAGAATCGCATTTAGATTTCGTGACGTCATTTTGTTTTCTTTCGTAATTAAGTTGTTCCTCATTATATCAATTGTATATTATAGTTCATATAGAGTTGGTTGAGAATAATAATACAAATCAATCCATAGAATCATTGTTATTATTACTGTTTTATACACTGCTTGCTGGCTTATGGCACACAGGTCTGCTTTATATCGAGACGCTACCAGTTGACCCTTATGAACTACACAGTTTTGAACACCAAAATTTGATTATATCACTTATCTTGAAAATTTACTTTCATGCATATGTGTCAAAGACCAGTAATCCCAAAACGAGACTTCGATTTCTAGTACGAACTTTTTTTTATGATTTTTCGAGGTCTGAAACTTGTTGGGTCTGCCGGTAGAGATCTGGAAAGAAATGGTCTTGCTGTTTGACAACTTTATTTGGCGAAGTCTTATTGTAAAATGGCATTTCAATTTCATTTGATCATCAATCCACCCTACATTCAGTTCTACAGACAATTACATCACAATTGAATACAATACTACAATGAATAACATCTAATACAAAACTACAAACTAAATGGAATTAAAAGACATTACACGATTGTACCGGCTGAGCCAGAAAAAAAGTTCTCACTTTTAAAAATGCATAGCACCAAGAGTACTGGGTAGATTTGAATAAATCTAGTTCTACTTAAAAGCAGAAAGACCACAGTATTTTTGTACTTCTTCTCGCGTTTCTATGAGCACTGAAATATTGGTAAATTCAACTTAAGGAAAATTTCTTGGTTGTGAAATGCATGAAAAAGGGCCTAAAAACTTGATATCTCTCTCAAGATATACAGGAAATAGTTTTTCAAAAAATACTGAAGTGTTTCAATCCCATGGCAATAAATGCGCAAATGATATCTCCTACCAGTGAAAATATTTACTTTTTTATTGTTCTCTGTGCGAGGATTTTCCTTACGACTTGATCAAGCGTTTTAGGTCCCTTTTCAGGCATTTCACAACCAAATAATCGTAAAGTTGAATTTATTTATGTTTTCAGTGCTCATAAAAACACGAAAAAAATTCCAAAAATACTTCGATCTCGCAGTCATCAAGCTGAACTCGATTCATTCCAATCCATTCAGCACTCTTGGTGCTATGAATTTTCAAAAGTGGGAATCTTTTTCTGGCTCACCCGGTATATAGAATAGATCATCATCATTCGGCAGATTGCGCATCAACATGTGATATCTGTCGCCATAAATGTCGGTCTTCGACAGCTGTGTTCAGCGACATCACGTTTCGTCCAGTCCCATGGCAGATGTTGTATCGCCAACGTTTTGGTTGCTTTCCTCTGCTTCTTCTTCCTTCAATCATTCCTTCTAGGCAGATTTTGTTTACACCTAGAGTAGAGCGTTTGGTGTGACCGTAGAGCTTCAAGACTTTGGATTTAATTGTAGATGTGATGGGAATGAGCTTTGTTGTACGAAGGAGGTCTTCAATTTGCGTATGGTCAGACAGTCTTATAGGATAGATAGATGATACATTTGATAGAATTTTCAGGGAATATTTGCCGTTATTGTATAGAGGCCTATAGAATGCTTGAAAAAAATGTGATACACTATATATAGTTGATTTCTTGAAACGGCAAAACAAACAAGGCAGACTGGCCCAAACATTTTGGTTCTTTTTGCAAATACCAAAACTCTGTTTGCAATTTTAGCCTGGTGTTTAAAAACAATAAGCCAGTTTTAGCCATTGTCTTCTCAAGATTACGATGGAGATAAGGCTTTAGCTAATTTCTACTGATGTACTTCGGAAATGTTGGGTTAAGATGAAAGAAACAAATATTATTTTTGCGCTCACATTTTGCTGTCAAATTTCACCATATGACGTCACTGATGTAATCAATAGCACAGGGATGCGAGGGATTTAGCACGACTGTCACATGATCCATGATGGTTGCAAAATAGAGCGGTGACAGAGTCAGAAACAAGAAAATTTCATCGAATAAATACTCATAAAGGACAAATTCAAGATGGTGAGAAATAATTTGATTTTAGCCCTTTTTCAGAATTTAAAATAGTAGCCAGAAACAATGTTTTACGTCAAAAAACGAGATAAAGGCAGGGATAAATATTTTACTTTTACTTAGGCCCGACCAACCATCATTCATGATAGGCTGGTCCTATAAATAAAGGAGACTTTAGGCCTCCAAAAAGAGTCTGGTCCATCATATGGCTACTGGAAAATCAGAGTTTGACAGTAGATTTCACTGAATTGTCTGCTATCAGAAATTTCTTTGATGCTATTCTACACTGTTTGATGTAAAACAGAAGAAAGCTAGTAGAAAAGCTAGAAGAAAACAATCAAGTTCATTCAAGTTCATTTATTTTAAAATCCCACCAACATAAAATTTAATTAAGCAACAACTACAAAAACAACATCAACTAAAGGTTACATCATAATCGAAATTTACAAAGTACACACAGTATGAAAAGTTGAAAGCAAAAAATAATATTAAAAAGTACACAAAACTAAGGAAATTTGCATGTAAGGAATTAACAATCGAAGAAGAAGACTGGAAACTATAATATGGCACTCGATTCTTGGCTGGCCAAGATCATGATTCATGACCGTCTCTGTGCAATTATGGCGAAAACTAAAATGATATAATGTTCCCTTATTATTTGCAACCGGGCTTTGCATTTTCATTAAGACTAAAATATTTAGCTGGGCAAGAAATTATCTAAAATACTGGCATAAACATCGGTTATCAGTTGTACGTCTTATATCAATTTCATCAGTGCTCCCCCACCCAACTTAGAGTCATTTTGACGCTAACTTTTATATCTCGCACCGCTAACCCTTAGCTTTGGTCCATTCAAAACTGACAAAGAACCTTTAGGCTAAGGTAGATAATGGGAAAGGCACAAGAAGGGCCACACATTTTTTATATAAGAAACTGGTTTATAAGAAACTAAATAAGGAGAGACAAGAGAATAGGCATGCCTGGGGTACAGGTGAACACTCATTCAAAAACAAAGAACTACAAATTACAATCTAGCAGACATACCATACAATTACCCACGTTACACTAATATAAGATATAATTGAACACTAACAAGTAGAACAATAGTAGATAAATTCTCCCGCTACTTAGACATATCTAAGGGGATGGAGGTGGGTGGGAAAAGCACAAGATTAGCAGCAGCATTCACACATTGACTCGTGAAACAGCGAATGAAGAGTTAGAGCATGCTACCCAGAACCACATGTGAAACTATCCAAATAAGGACAGCCAATTATGACCCTTACTTGATTGGGCTATACCTAGTGGTATGATATGAAATCATACGATACCAGCGTGGCATCAAAAATGTGCCCCCAGGAAAACCTGAAGGGGGATACCACTGCCACGCACAGTGCTCCTCCCCAGCATCAAACATGAATACCAAAGGTATGAGAGTGCCAACCTAGGCCCAGCATGAAACCCCTACCCCTTATTTAGACTTAAATTGAGGCTATGCCACAATGCCCACCTAATACTAGGATGGCCAAAAATACAAGAAACCCTAGCACTATGTTTGAGAAGTAAGAAACTCTTAAAAGCTAAATTCTAAAGCTAAATTCAAGGACAATATGCAGGCCTGGCTGTGAGCATTTTAGCAGGCGAGCGGTACATCGCTCTCCTCGGTATAGTCAGGCGGGCAATTTTCAGTCTACCGTAAATCGTTGATAAAAGCGTACAGTACGAATAGATGGAAAAATGTAAGACTGGTCTTTAAACAGCTAACTTTTCAAAATAAGAATGCCGTTCGGCGTTCTCTGACAGAAATGAAACGACAGTTGTATTCAGGTGAAAGAAATAAAAATAGTTTCTCAGGTAATATTTTTTCAGCACTCGAGTTTCTTACTTTTTTGGCGATCTGCGAGTTGAGCTTCTCAAAAGGGCTTCTCACAAGAATTATATTTTAGTTCCAAGGGCAGTCCTGTTGTCATATTGTTCGAAAGTACTTGGCTCAACAGTCGATCCTTTTGATTACGTCTGTAAACGAAGCCATTTAAACAATTTGTGTCGCTGTGGCTTTTCAAAGTGTTTCGTTTGTTTTCAGGTTGTTCGCGTGATTTTACAGGAGTAGATTACTTCCTAAGTGTTAAAGAGATTAAAAGGCGAGGAATTTTATTTCGAGGTCAAAACAATAAGGGGATTCACTTCCTATCAATATTTTAATTTCACTAAAAGAGGTGATGAGTAATGAAAGAAAGAACAAGGCGAGCGATTTCCTCATGAACTGACATGAAGGCAAGCGATGAGTAGCTCGCCTCGCTGACTCGAGACGAGCGTGGAGGCGCGCGCGGGCAATCGCCCGCCTCAAACAGCCAGGCCTGAATATGGAAAAGATGTGCTGGACTTCTATTCTGCAATAACATTAACTGCAATTTAATGCATTGAGCCCAATACGTAGAACTCTTTTTCTTGCCAAATATTGTTTTATATGTTGGGAAACAGATCTGTAGCATCTTGTGAAATTAAGAAAATTCTGGCACTATGGGCTGATCCAAGTTTCTTATGAATAGAAAAATGTGTAGGTGAACTTCTTTTGGCAATTAAGCAAACAGTCTCCAACCAAGCAGCTTGCATGGAAATGGGTTCCGGATAGAAAATGAATTGTGTATTATTATACAGTGTACCAAAAAACTTCACAATATTATTACAGTAACAGATTTTTACAAAAACCAACACAATTCTGCTGCACAATTTGAGATAAAACAAAACAATATTGATTGTAAAACCTCTTTTGATGAGATGCAATTGGGCCAATCTCATGTGAACAAGCAACTTATTAGAGCTTCAGCTAACCATGTGTACTTTATTTTAGGCTCATGTTCTTATGGGAATTGATAAGATACCAGACCAGCAAGGATATTTAGTGATCAGCTCTGATGGTGCAGTCTTGGCAGTAAGTAGCACTCAAAGAATTATGATTTAATGATGTTACTATCTACTGTAGGGCTGGGTATAGGAATCTATTCAGTGATTGTCTCACTGAATGTCTTTCACTCCATACATTACATCTATTGGGAGGAGAACTACTGTAAGAAGTGGAATCTGTAGAAAGAGAGCTCACATGTATAATAATCCCTTTCATCTGAAGTATAAAATCTTTACCAAAATATCATTGTTATAAACAGAAATGGTATTATAGCATAAAACATGATGCAACTTTTGCATCAAAACCCAAGAAAATCAAACATTTTGAAAGATTGCAATAATTTGAAAATGCTTACTGATCATTAGACTTCTATTTTGTCAGCTTTTCATAGATTGTTTTTGTTTTTTATTCCCAATTGAAATTAACAAATAAGTCTTACGTCTTACTCAAACCTATTGATAATTTAGCAAATACAAGTTGTTTGTTTGTATATACATACAGCTATATTAAGCAATAAATACACAATATAGCTTTAAAGATAGTATTTATAAAATAGCATTGATAATAGGTTTACTATTTGTCCTGATTTCACCAATGTGGAGTTTTCTATTTTGTAGTCAGCCGGAGATTTAGAGAATGATGAGAAATTAGCTGGTCAAATCCACAACATTGTTCACATTGCAAGCAAAATTCCTTTGTCAAATGAAAACCAATTTTATAAAAGACTAAGCTGTAAGTATGAATTTTGTTGACGTCATACTTCTCTTTCTTTTTTTATCTAACAGCAAATGCGAGAGGTTTTAATTTTTGGTGAGATTTGCTCACATATGTTTCCTCTAACATTTTAGTATTGATATTATTTGAAGTAGTTAAAATAGAAGAAAGCCTACTTTTGCCAAGAAAATATGTCACATTTGCTTAGGTCTAAAAAGCTCTCTGAATACCATGAAAATGTGGTGCACTAGAAGGGTTTGAAGCTAAAACCCCCTTACTGGGTGTGATTTGCACACATTAACATGACAAGATTTCTCAAGAATTGCTTAGGTAAGAATTTTCAAGAATTTTTCGCATTCTGATAAGAATCCTTGAGTGGTATAAAAGACTTTAACTAAATGACAAAATTGGTATTTGTCCCCCTGAGACCTAATTGATTTGATTAACTTCATTTAATATGCTCAATGAGCAGAACTCTAGCTTGTCGTCAAGGTAAACAAATTTTCAACCCAATTTTAGCATTGCTCATCTTGGTAGTCTCCCTTAACCCGGGGAAATCCGGGAAAAAAACCACTCCCTTTAGATCGTTGGAGAACACCCGTCTTGAGGGACTGGCATGCCTCGCAATAATTTTATTTCTGAAAATTTAGATCGTAGCAAGTAGAAATTTTGTTTTACATTTCATCTCGCTTTTGGTAAAAAAGAACAAGACAATAAATAATAATAAAGAATAAAGGCAATAAAGAATAATTCTTGTGGAGACAATAAAGTACCTAGAGAGGCTGCTACTAAAACACAGAATGCGAAACAAAACGCGAAACGAAACAGAACGGCGGAACGGAACGGCGGAACGGAACGGCGGAATACTAAAATACGGAACGAGATTACTATAATGCGAAACGGAATTACTAAAATGCGGAACGATTACTAAAATGCGAAACGGCAGATAGAAGCCTCGTTCTCGTTGGATATTCTGCTAAAAACACGGAACAGACAATGTAGAAAATGGTAGAAGATAGAAGATTAGCTTGGAATGGGTGACTTTTCTGCATAATGACAGAAAATTATGTTAGATCTCGAATACACGTATTATTTTTTAAGAAACTCTTTGGAAGAAACTCAACTCTCGGTTCGCTAAAAAATTAAATCCAGAATCGCCAGTACTGGGAAAAAATTATTCAAGCAACTATTTATTTTAATCAATGAGATCCTCACCATATGCTTACTTTATTTTTACTTGTTTCCTTTATCATATTGCTCCGAAGGTACTCGAGAAATGTCTAAAAATTGGAAAGACTTAAAAAAACTTCGTTTTGGAATGTTCACGATCGCACAGGAAATAAACATGAGAAACTCTGAGCACGCAAAATCCGATAATTTTAAGAAACTTTCAGTACTGGTTCAAGCTATTAGTTTCTTATAAAAAAAATGTGCGTATTGATGATCTACCAGATTGAGTCACTCGTTGCAAACTTCTGATCTGGCAAAGTAAAAATTTCTATTGTGGAACTGTATTTGATGAGAAGGCTAAGGGCAGGGGCGTTAAATCATTTTCGTTTTCAGGTACCTATTTGTATATTGTGCAGGTTCCAAATATAGGCGGCCTCTGTAGGGTCTGCATGGTTCTAAATATCTAAATATATAGGCAGGCCTAAGATTTCATGCTTGCATTTGCTTTCCCTGAAAAGAATTGCAGAGAAACATAACAAAGTCACTAAAAAATCATCACCTACCCAAAGAAAAGACAAACATTGCATCTGTTGCATCTGTACACTAATTTTTGCAGTCTACACTTCGCAGCCACTCATACTCGCTTCGAGACAGCCATGTTGTTTATTGGTCTGTCTTGCTCCGTGTTTGGCTGGTTTGATAGTCAACTAACTGAAAGAGAGGCGAACAATGCCGTTTCGTATTTTAGTAATCGTTCCGCATTTTAGTAATTTCGCATTTTAGCAAAACGTTTCGCATTTTAGTAATTTTGTTCCGTATTTTAGTATTCCGCTGTTCCGTTCCGCTGTTTTGTTCCGTTTCGCGTTTCGTTTCGCGTCCCGTGCTTTAGTAGGAGCCAGTAGAGAATATATTACTTAACATGGTTCGCACATCGAAGAAAATTTTGATTTGAATATTTCTACATTGCCGAAATTGAAATATATGATTTTCAAATAACATTGCAGATTTAACTATTGGAAAGGCAAAACAACAAATAACATTTGCAAAAATGTGGGTGTAACGGCGATGATGCAGGAAGGCCTACAGTACAAACCTCTCTGGTTTGGCCTTCAACATGAACATGGAATGTTATAGTTCATAACTCCATTTTCAGATAACTACTTTCCTCCCACGATATGCCAAACTGTAAGTTGGAGTGCCTAGCATGTATCTAGAATGAAGAAATTGCCAGATTCAGAAGTGTTTTCTCTGCGTTTATTCTAGCCTGCGTGCAGACTTTACTTATACAGGTATATGTACCTCAAAACATACACAAAATTTACTTATTAAATAAAATCTTAGGTAAGATATTTTTTTCGTATTTTTTTGTTTTATTGTATGCTCCAACCTACTAAAATTACTTCCCAGTGAGTTTAAATGTTATAAAATAGTAAATCCTATTTTAAATTATTGTTAAAGTTTGTCTTTTTTTTCAGTACGTACCTCAAAACATACATGGACATATTCACTCATAATTTTGAATCTGTTACTCTTAGAGCCCCAATATTTTTCCTTGTTTCCTTGCACTAAATTGTCTCACAAGAATAACATGAAATGCAAACTTATATTGAAGCTTTATACCCATTGCACTACAAAACTTGCACTACATGTACCTCAAAACACGCATAGAGGAATTGTAGGTTGTATAGATACAGCACATTAACTGATGAAAAGCAAGGTTTTTCACACATCTGGTGACAGTATTGATTGAAGTTGCATGGTAACCAACTTCTGTTGGCTTAACAATAAAGATTTTTAACATAATTTAATCATATGGTCAATTTAGGCCTAATGTTTGGCTAACTATACAGTACATGCTGAAGTCAAAAGGTTTTAGGCCGAACATGGCTCATTATTTGGCAATGGTGTTTTATGAGTATATATCATACTTTGTGGAGGTACTTGCAAATTAGACTTATTGGTGAAATTCATATGATTGCACCCTAGTTGCGATCTCGGAGGGGAGAGTATTTAGTATATTTCAAAATTGCTTCAGGAAAACCCCTGGTCTACGTTTCTTGCTGAAAATTTTCTCGGTGAGCTGCGAATGAGCTGCCATGGACACATACCTGTCATTTTAGCATCTAAGACCCTTGATGTTGCAATGTCCAGTTGCTTTTTGCCTTTGTATTCATGCTTCATTCTTATTTTTGAGTCCATGAATTATGATTTAGTTTCTAACACTGCTACAGATATGTTTCTTGATATATAAAACATCGGGTGGGAAGAAAAAGTGTTTTATTACACTTAAAACTAAGAGTTAATTTTACTCAAGAACAAAGGTTCAACGACATATTATTTGCCATCATATCTTTCAATTTAGCAATTGTTTCTTAGCTTTTTTCAAACTTTAGCATTATAGTTTCTTCATTTTCAGTTAAGTACTAGTTTCTTGTAAACTAGATTTTTATATAAAAATTTGTGTATGTGTATATCTTTGTTCTTGGAAATATTAAAAAAGACTTGTACAGGATATTGAAAGTTATTATCTAACAGACAGGGTCTAGCAGGAACATGGACAGACAATTGCTCTGTTTTATGTACCTCAAAACATACAAAGCCAGCTGCCTTGTTAGTACCTGTTTAACACTGAATTGCTATGAATTGTAGAGTTCTGTGCAGATTTTCTGTTTAAAGTGACAAGGACGAGACATTTACCTATCATAAAATACTAGACTTGCTAACTTAAATCCATGTTCACAGGTTTTTAGGAGCTGTTCTGTGAAAAATTGTGTTTTTAATGCCTACCAGAGATCAGCAACCGCCACCCTTGGTTGCAACAAAATATGACAACAAAGCAATTGTTAACACTTTTCCAGAAAGATAAAAACCTTGTGAATAAGAAATAACAATCAGTTTTAGACTTGATGATATTTTGAAAAAATTATGGAGCCACAAGTGTCCATGTATGTTTTGAGGTACCATGTTTTTTTGAGGTACATATACCTGTAAGTAAAGTCTGCGCGCAGGCTACGTTTATTCAAAAATCGGAACTTTTTAGGTTGCCAGGTAGAAACCTGATAAATTTTCGAATGTGCACAACATTGTTAGAAACTTTAATGCCGCTCAATTTTGACTTTTAAATAAAAGTGTACAAAAATATTCCTTGGTTCAGACTCTTTTTTAGAGTAGCTAAATGTCTGTTCCTTTATTTGCTTCCCACAAAGTGCCACACATTCTTTTTTGTTAAAGTAAAATTTACTACATTTTGTTAGCTTCGTAACGTTAAATATACCCACACAAAGACCGAATCTTCATACATTATAAGCACAAATTCGGCGGATAAACTTCGATAAAGGACCTTTCTGCAGAAATTCCACAATTTCAGCGGATAACTTTTCAGTCAAAGATAACCAGAATTTTTGAAAAGAATGACATTCTTCGTTGGAATTTTGATGGAAAGTATAGCGACAGGAAGATGACATTACTTTTTCGAAACATAACAAAAACAAAATCTATAAAACAAAAATAATGCAGAATAAAAATGTCCTTAACCTAAGCATTGAAGCCTGCAACGGGGTCCTCTGTCTGAGGGTAGTTCATAGTGGATCGGTTTGCAAATGCTAGCAATTTCAATTCTGATTTTCAACTTCGTGTGCTCACAATCTGTATCTTTTTGCAGAAATCAAGGTATCACTCATACAGAAGGCAGAATGATCTAGCTTCGTAATTACAAAAAGTTGTGTTCCAGATCCCGGAAATCATGCCCGCAAAGCCGAATTGCGAATAATTGTAAACAGACACTTATCCAAACTTTTCGCCTTGACAAATTTTCGGCCAGCTTTAAGTTTTGGCTGATAAATTTTCGGCAAACATTTTCCCCAAAAAATTTGTCACTCCGAAAGTTTTGCTTTTTAATTTTTTAACGTAGTTGCTAATTAGTTAAATAAATTGGATAGTAATATTTCATAATGATTACAATAATCTGTTATTTTCTTTTCTAGTAACTTACAAGGATTTCAGCTTGATCATGACTATCAGTAATCAGAGAATATATGCCGTGAAACGACCAATAAACAGGACTGAATGAAATGGACAGTAATTCAAGTACACTTAGATCTTTTACTTAATTTCTTTCTTTGCCCTGATTCTACTCATTCTTGGATGAGCCAAAAATGGTATTAGAAGTTCAATAAGGTACCAGGAAAATCTGAACATATACGCAGCTGGGTTTATCGTCGGATGCAAGTTAAATTATATGAAACTTTTCTGTGGTTCCAACCAAGCATATAGTGGCAATGTCTATGATTCTTAACTTGTATCTCAATCATCAATGTAATTAAAAATATGGAAGTCGCTTACTTTGCAAATTTAAACTATGTTGTTTGGTCACATATCCAAGGTTGTACAGCAAACTCAGACTACGTTCACACGATGCCGGCACATTTTGAGAACGGTGAAAACTGTAACGGATAGGCACTGTAACGGTTCACACAAAAACGGCACATTTTTTTGCCGGCAGATTTTTAAAACGGTAAAGTTTGAAAACGGAAGTCTAACCGGCACATTTTGAAAATGGCATCGTGTGAACACTCGAAAACGATGAAAACGGAACATTTTTCGACGCTTCCAAAACGAGAAAACGAGGCTGATCGATTCTTAAGGTATAGGAAAATTTATTTGGTATAAAATTCTTTGGGAGATTGCAACAAGTTTAAATTTCCTACCGTTTTCAAATTGTGCCGTCATCGTGTGAACGCCAGCTAAAGTTTTGCTACCGTCACATTTTTCGCCGTTTTAAAAATGTACCGGCATCGTGTGAACGTAGTCTCAGTGCTGTATACAATATTTTACATTGGAATTAGAATTTGTGTTAAATTTAAAAGCTTGTTTTCTGTACGGCAAACAGTTAACAAGTTAACTCCGTTATCTTTATAAATTTTGCTTTCTAAACTGTTTTGTTGGTCGGATCTGTGCAGCAAGTGAAGGGATGGCTATCAGTGGCGAAGCTAGCGGTCATGCTGGTCATGCTCAGCATGACCAACAATTTTCAGAGATATGAGTATTTTTGTTATACAAAAAAAATAATTTTGACAAAAAATTTCTTTAAAAATCGTTCACATCGATGTCATAGAACCATCACATCATAGCCTACCACTTTCCGCAGTTTGATACCTTGGTCCCCTGTGTTAACTCATGCTCGGTTTGGAGAAGCACGACATATCATAGGGTTTCTATACTAATTCTGTTGCTTTCGCTGCAGATAATAATCCATGCAAGTACAATTTCACTGTTTTCCGTACTGGTACCCTATGTTACATCATGCTCATCCTGAGAGAGCATGAGCTGGGTCATCATAATAATAAACATAGCGCGATTTGATTGGCTGAATCCGATCTTACGCATGCCTATTGCGCCGCTATTGCGCCAGTTTTCAACCCTTTGTCATGCCAATTTTCAAAAGCAGGATAGTGTTGTTGTTGTTGAGAAATGTTGATGAAAATAGATTTTGCCTTGGGATTTCATTGCGACTGACTGACGGGCCTAGGCACAGTACAAGTTATAACCACGTTTCCATTCGGGGGGGGTACGAAGATTCATTGGAATTTATTCCTGAGGGAGACATTCCCAGCTATCGAGGAAGTCTTTTGCAGCAAGACATGTCAGCGAGCAGAAGGTGATTGTCAACCAAAAGCCAACTGGAGCCAACTCCGATGCTTGTTCTGAAGACGAAAAACAGGTCGTTCCAAGAAGTCTGGTACACAAAAAAAGATTGGCTGTGTGGGAGCGAAGGTATGAAACGCCTTTTCTGTTGGCCATGTTCGCTATTTCCACCTCTTCGAGCTTCTCAACCATGGGCTGAAACCATGTTTCCTCTCTGACTGCCAAAAACACGAGAGAGAGAGAGAGAGAGAGAGAGAGCCAGGTCTCATATGGAGGCCTACAAGATGTGGAAAACCTTCGAAATCGAATGTTTTGTTTTCGAGAGCCAGAAGAGATGAGATTGAACGTCATAATTAAGAGGTGAGGCAGAACAGGGAGATGTTAAACACTCTTTCTGAAGCTGTCCTTTATGTAGCTAAGCAGGAATTCCCATTTAGGGGCCTCTCAAAAGGGCCCTGGAGGAGATGTTTTTACAGGTGTTTCTCCAAATATTCAAAATGATCTGATTGAATGCATAGATAGATATGATAAATCAGGATCAAATTGACAAGGAAATCCAAGAATGCACCTTCCTTACTATCCAGGTTGATGAAACAACAGATGTCACAAAGGAACAACTGAGTGCAATTATTCGCCTGGACAGAAATGGAGAAATAGTTGAAAGGTTTTTAAAATTTGTCAATGTAAGTCAAGATGCAATCTGCAAGATGCACCTGCAATCACTGCCATTGTCAAGGAAATTCTAAACAGAACTTTCTTGATTGTGCAGTATTATCATAATTTGTTACTTGTTAAGGGAACTACTGACCAATCATATCTATTCATTCAATCAGATCATTATTCAAGTGCTTCAATTTATTACTGGTAAAAGAAATTTCAAGAGAACTTTCCTGATTGTGCAGTATTATCTTAATTTGTTACTGGTTAAAGGAACTTTCCAAGAGAACTTTCCTGTTTGTTCAGTATTATCATAATTTGTTGTTGATCAGAAGAACTTCCTCCCACAACAGCCAATCTTCTTGCAAGATCAATTTTAATGCAGTTTGATTACCCCCAGTTTTACTGTTGCCAATGAGCTGGTGGGGTTCCTTCTGCTTAAAAAAGGAAAACTCAAGCAATGGGCATTCCCCTGACGTGGGGCTTGAGCTTAACTCATTGAGCTTTCATTGAGAAATAAATATGCCTGGCAACTGTGCAAGAAAAATGATTGCATAAGATCTGAAACTCTAACACAAAGCCTGCTAAATCTATAATAAACAATGTTTATGACAGATTTAGTAGGCATTGTGTTAGAGTTTCAGATCTTATGCAATCGTTTCTTTTGAAAAACATTTTTCTGAAACGTCAGATTTGAAGTCACATTTTGAAAAGAATTCTTGGCCTAAAATTTGTGAAAATTAGAGTTTTCCTTCTTTTTACAAGTGTATATTTGATCCCTACAGCAATGGGCAGTGTCCAATCTTTTTTTAAAGGGCGTTCCCAGGCAAAGTAAAGGGTGTGGCCCAAAAATTTTTCCGGGGGCTCTGTCCCCTGACTTACTGCGCCATCGGCGCAGGGAGCATGACCTACTATTTCTACCCAGCTTCGCCACTGATGGCTATGCTCGATTAATCAAGTTGTAAATATAAAGAAAAATAGCTGCAAAAGATCCCCTGACTGAAACCAGATTGCCCACCTTGTTGGTTGGAAAAAGCTAAAAAGCTTAACTTATTTAGAGAATGATCTTGTGAAGGAAGTATCTGTTTAATTTTGCTGTTGATTATTAAGAAAGTAAAAGTTTCAAAAGCAATTGCAAAGCTTTGTGAATCGGTCCCGTTTTTCATTGAAGAATTACTGAACTTTTTGATGCTCCTGTTTGTTTCCTCAGTTGTTAAAGTGCCAAAATTGATTTCGTTATGTTCTTTCGCATTAAGGCAGTATGAATGAATGAACGAATGAATGAATGAACGAAAGTATGAACCAAAGATAGTAAATGAATTTATGAATGAATGAATCCAATCAAGTTTGGAGAATTTTTCCATACAATGAGACCAATCTCAATCATTAGAGAATCTTGAAACCCAAATGCATCCCTTGTTTTTTATTCTTCTTTCGCACTGTTGAGCCCGAAATATGTTTCAAATCTCATAACTTTGATTTTTCAGCCTTGAAATCTTTAAAATAATGTGTTCAAGCCAAAGTTGATCTTTCGCAGTTGCATATCAATTCAAATTCCAAAAACGGCCACCTCCTTTGCATCCTTCATTCAACCAAAAGTATAGGTACTTTTTCCGACCTACTCAGCATACTTTTGGGCTATGAAGGTTTTATAGACTCTATAAAACCATTTCATGCCTGGGAACTTGCACCAGTAGAATAAAATAACTCTTAAACATGCCTGCAAGAAATAAAAGATTTTGCTATTTTGTTACAAAGTGCCCGGGAATCTTTGTTCCCTGGAAAGTCATTAGGAGGTTGTTCTTGTATCAATGTCCCATGAATAAAATCAACTACGATTAATCTCATTTCACGTCAAATGAAAGATTAACCAAGAAGAGGCTGGAATAATTAATTATTGTGACGTACTCAGTCAGTCATTATCAATAACTCTTGTTGCGAATTTGGACTTGTTTTGCATTCTTATCGAACGAAGCATGAAGCAAAAGACGTCGAGGCTGTGTAAAATGTTGACCAGTAACGAGACATTGCCATGATGCCTTAGACTAACAGATATAGAAATATGTAAGCAATCGATGTTGCTAATATGCGCTGGCAAGCGAAGATTGTCTTGGCAATTGGTTTACTTGTAATTGCTAAGCCTCAGCTGCATGCAGCCATTTTTGCGCGGTATTTATGCCCTCAAAGATGGACTACACAAGATACCTCGTGCTCAAACAAGTTCAATTCAACAGACTACTGTGCAGCGTTAGATATTTGCAGGTTTTTCAATAGCCAGTTAGTAAATAGTACTTCCAGTTTGAGTGGAAACATTACCGAGAGAGTTTGGATTTATGGATCAGGAGTGTTTCAAAGCAGACGAAATTTATCTTGTTCGTCAAAGCCATCAGGTGGGTCGGTATTAAATTGCCCTATTAGAACTTTGCTAGGAGCAACTGATTCAGAACCTTGCAGTGCGACTAATAAATACTATTGCAAATCTCAACGGCAACCTATAGCGCTTGGATTACAATCTGGAGTTATCAACAAACAGCAGATCTCAAGTTCATCATTCTACGTAGCAGTCGATGAACCAATCGGATATGAGTCACAATTTGCACGCCTTGGCAACAACATTACTCTTGGTTCTGCCACACAGGGTGGTTGGTGTTCAAAAACTGCATCTTATGGAGAATACATACAGGTTGACTTTAGAAAGGTCGTCTTGCTAACCAGAATTGCCATGCAAGGAGTGAGAGGGCGAACTTGTGATTACTGGACTACATCATTTAATATGACCTTTAAAACAGGTTTTGAAACATGGATTTCTTCTAATCGGAGTCATTCTGGCAATACTGATTCAAGTAATGCGATTTTCTCGTATTCAAGCAGACCAGTGCTTGCCAAATCATTTCGCATCTATCCATTGTCCTTTGCGAGTGGCTGTCAATATGCAACTGGGAGATTCTGCCTCAGGTTAGAAGCATATGGAATTGACTTCAAAAGGACTCAATCAAAAAGGGTATGTTTAATTATCTTTCAAATACATTGTCTAAGTGCGGCGAGGGGCGTATCACTCCCTAGAAATGTTTTACAATTTTTACGGAAATCATTTTTTTACGAGAAAAGCTACCTCTTGAAATCCTTTTGTCCCCCCTAAAAATCGCGTACTTTTTTGAGGAGTAATACTTTTTTCGTTTCATCGTGCGCTCTTTGGTACCAAGATACTTATGCTTTGGGGGTGGAAATGTTCTTTATTAGTTAGTTATGACGAGAGTGTACTGGAAAAACTTGATTATGGCCTTGTCGTGGAGAAGTGGTTTGCGTGTTTTATCGACCCTGAGAGCTATACTGGCGGGAGTGCTTACTCCCAGCAGGTCTAACCAAGACAGGCAGGTCGAATGGTAGGGACCAGACAAAAGATATCCAGAATCGTAGGACGGATAGGAAAAGTGGCAGAACTGATAAACTGTTTTCTCGTTGCTTGTCTCTGTGTGCTTTTACAGACTTTAACAGACAACGTCAAAGAGACCCTAGTCTATGAGAAATTTGCAGAATACCTTGAAAATAATGAACTAATCACTTCAACACAATTTGGTTTCAGGAAAAGATACAACACTGAGCTTGCAGTTACAGCATTTACAGATAGTATCAGAAGATCTATTGATCAGGGAAAAATGACAGGCGCAGTGTTTATAGACCTGCGAAAAGCTTTTGACACTGTCGAGCATTCAATTCTACTCCAAAAATTACCATTTTATGGTATTCGTGATGCTGAATTGAATTGGATGAAAAGTTATTTGAAAGAGAGAAGACAGTTTGTTCAGTATGATGGGGAGCCCTCTGAGGTTTTAGAGGTAGAACATGGTGTGTCACAAGGGTCTNAATAATGAACTAATCACTTCAACACAATTTGGTTTCAGGAAAAGATACAACACTGAGCTTGCAGTTACAGCATTTACAGATAGTATCAGAAGATCTATTGATCAGGGAAAAATGACAGGCGCAGTGTTTATAGACCTGCGAAAAGCTTTTGACACTGTCGAGCATTCAATTCTACTCCAAAAATTACCATTTTATGGTATTCGTGATGCTGAATTGAATTGGATGAAAAGTTATTTGAAAGAGAGAAGACAGTTTGTTCAGTATGATGGGGAGCCCTCTGAG
The DNA here is from genome assembly GCA_004194415.1 of Aurelia aurita. NCBI lineage: Eukaryota > Metazoa > Cnidaria > Scyphozoa > Semaeostomeae > Ulmaridae > Aurelia > Aurelia aurita. The sequence continues at coordinate 147,038 of REGM01000411.1, forward strand.
GTTTTAGAGGTAGAATATGGTGTGCCACAAGGGTCTATCTTAGGACCATTGCTATTTCTTTTGCATATCAATGACTTGGTTAAAGTTATAAAAAATTGCCAGGTTCTCATGTACGCAGATGATACAGTTATTTATACTGCAAGTCAAAGCATCACTGAAATTGAAAGGACATTAACCAATGAGATGGACACTATTTCTAAATGGCTAGATGACAATAGACTTGTGATAAATCTTAAGAAAGGGAAAACTGAGGCCATGCTATTTGGTACAGCTAAACGTCGCTCAAGGATAGAAAACCTGAACATATTTGTTGGTGATAAGCGAATAAATGTTACGGAATCATACAAGTACCTGGGAACATACCTAGATCAAAGCCTGAACATGAGATTACATCTTGATAAGGTCTACAAGAAAGCATCCAGCAAGCTTAAACTTCTCTCGAGGATGAGACCTTTACTGACTAGATCAGCTGCCGAGAGTGTTTATAAAGCCGTCATCGTACCGGGAATCCTATATTGTTCTACTCCTGTCCTAAAAATTGCCGAAACAGACTGTAGAAAATTTGAATCACTCCAAAACAGAGCCTTAAAGATTATCTACGGAAAATGTGAAAAGCAGAAAGATTGCAAATTAATGTCGATCACAAACAATAAGAAATACAAGGCTTGTCTATTGGTCTTTAAATGCCTAAAAAGAACATCTATAGAAGTTATGAACGCATGTCTTGAACCACTAAATCATAATCAGAACACCCGTAATAATAAGTATGCAGCTCGAATCCCAAGAGTCAAAACAGAAGCAGGAAAAAAGGGTTTTTGGTTTCAAGGTCCGAAGATATTCAACGAACTTCCGAACAGCCTTCGCCAATTGGACTCATTTCTTCTTTTTAAATATAAATTAAAGCAATTTTATTTGGACAATTAAAAAACTTTATGCTTCTAAAAATGAACAGTTTTACCGAATAAGTATCTTTTGTTGTAAAATATTATAGTACTATTTTTGGTAGTTTTAAATACAGGGCCTTCGTTGATAACAACACTTAAGAGTGTTGAAGAGGCTACCCTGTATAAACATTGTTATTATTATTATTATTTATTATTATCAGTTGGGGACTACACTATTAGTATGCGTTGCAATCGCTAATATGATCTTGTCATGGTAGCAATAGAAAGACAAGGTTCTTTATTTACCAAGCTGAATAATAGCAGTGCCAATTGCGTAATGCTGCTTCCCGAAAGAAATTGTTTATTTCTATCACACTTTGCCGACTCTGAAAAGTGATAGGAATTAGTTATCTTCTAATATTTGTCTGCATGATATCTAATATTTGTGAATCCAATGGATGTCAATGGATCATTTTGTATTTTGAGCACAATTATACACCAGGTTGACCCAATAAAACGTGATGCTCTTTTAAAATTCACCAAAAATTAATTATTCAACCGATCTTGAAATTTCTTTTTGTAAATTTGTATCGAGGACCATACCAAATTGATTTTTAGTAGATTATCGTTATTTTATTGTTTTGAAAGAGAGACGACGAAAAAATGGCATGAAAAACCATATTTTGAGCAATAATACTTTGCAAAATATTACAGTTTTAGCCAAAAAGCTATATCTTGCAATTTCATATAAAAGTTTAATTCCTAAGTGATATTAGAGTCTTTTCAAAGACATGAACAGTAAGTTTAATTGGTGGTGCGGGATAGTATTTCAATTTCATAATCATTTCTTTTAATTTGAGAGACTGCTCCAAAGCCAGGAAGCTTGTAAAAGCACAAATTCTGGCAAATGAAAAGCACTTCCAAGACTTTGCAATATCTCTAAAATTAATTTTGACAGTCTTTGACAAAATGCACAAAAAGAACATTTTCGTGATCGGTAACATATCAAATTTTGATGATTTTTCAAAACGTTTCACTTTTTGGGTCACCCGGTAGATTAGCCCTCATTTTAGTGTGTCTTGTTGCATTCAAATTATTAACAGTTAAAAATCTGCGACAAATGCTTTTGGAATTGAATTCACAAATAAACTATCTTTCGACATTCAAAAAATTTTCATTGAGTAAATTAACTCAGGACTTTGGTGTCAAATTAGTCCCGAAAGTTTACCTCAAGGGCCATTTTGGTATTGGACCACTCCTGCTCAAAATCTGAAAAAGCACCAGCAAGTTGAAGTGAAGCATGACAATCTTCACATGTTCACCTATGGCTTCTCACACCTTCGATTCACATATTTCTCTCAACAGTTTCGTTTTGCAGAGCATCAAGATAGCACTTTTCAGCATTTCTGCAACAACAAATTCACCGGTCACTAACATGATCAGAAGTTGCTGTTGATGCCCTGTCTGACAACAGACCAGGGATAGCGCATCTTTAAAAGCATCTCTGGTAAGATTAACGATCAAGCAACACAACTGCCTGAAGGATGCTACAATTTGATAGGCTTTTGGGACATATTAAGGCTCCCAAATTTGAAGTAGCAGATAATTCCCGCCGTCAAATTTCTCCCACCTACCCCTCAAACGGTTGCAATTATGAATGTTCAATTATCTTTGATGTTCAAGGTATCATACGTTGATGCTATTTATGTTGTTCTCTTCATTTCAGATTAAGCAGAATCTTGTGGATATCGAACAGCAGATTTACGAGGACACTGCAACATCGAATCTTTTCAAGATACGGTCGAAGTGGCCGAAAGGAAGTTATGCTTTGCCAAGGCCAAAGAGCGGTTGTCCGATATCATCTGGAGATACTTGGAAGTTTGGATATCGTTTGTATGACACTAATTTTACCTCCAACTACGATGCATATGGAAACGCAAGACAGGGCTACCATCTTAGAAACACAGTTTCGCTACTATTCTTCGTAGAAGAGTTCTGCTCAAGATCTGCATCAATTGAACGCAGTGAAAAGACCTTTCCGCCAGGGCAGTACTGCGTTTACAAGACCGGTATTTCGTGTCCCGTTGGACTTCAACCTGGGTCTATTAAATTCTTTCAAGATAAAACAACTGCAGATAGATGTTGGAGTCATACCAAAGGGATTTCACCTAAGAGTGAGTCATCATATACTCTTTTTTCAGGTGCACTGTCGTCGCGCTGATTGGGTAAATGGGTAAATAAGCCAACCAAACAGATGAGAATAAAGCTAACCTCAGTATTTTCGATTTATATAGAAATCCACGAAGATTATAATGATCTGACTCCCTTTATTCTCGAAAGAAAGCATGATCCAATAGCAGAAATGTTTGGTAATCATTTAAAGGCCAGATATTTTGTTAGTGATCGTATCCAAACATCTCGCCAATCACATCACGACCTTGTGCCTTTCTTCTTTTGATTTGGCATGGCAGGATTGATTTTGCATTTATTTACGAAATGTCGCTTAATTTTAGTCTGCAAATGACATTGTTTTTTTATCAGAACTGCTTGATGTGCAATATGATATGGTTCTGGTCACCCATATGTTTTGTTTGCCTTAGTATAGCAAGCAATTTGCATCAAATCTTTTAAAAAGATTGGACGAATGATTATTGCATCTTCCGGGACGACTGCACTTTAGCAAACCAGATTTATGTCATATCTCTCAGGAATGAATTTGACCAAATACCCTACTAACCCCAACTAAACCCTACCTTACCCTAACTAAAACGGAACTTACCGTAACTTACCCTAACTAACCCTAACTTAAACCCTAGCTAACCCTAACTAAAACCCTAGCTAACCCTAACTAAAACCCTAGCTAACCCTAACTAAAACTCCTTTTCCAAAACCTAACCCCAACCCTTACCCCATGACACATGACTTGCCGATATTGAGAGCTGGTCCGCTAGAGTGCAGACTCTCCTTCGAGCCATCTTCCTTCTGATTTAATGGCTCGAAGGAGAACTTCAGGTACCAAAAATAATCGTAAATATCCTAAGTTAATTGAGGATAAACTCAAAACTTACAGAATATATTAGAAACTGCTCGGAAATACGTAAGAATAACCAATCAAATGCAAGAATAACAGGAAAATAACTAACATAAGATTTGCGTCAACGGCCAACCTAGGTAATAAAGCAACTACTACTAGTCACTAGTCATGAACCAACACAACAGTACATACCGAAAAGGAATGAAAGCGAGGCTAATACCCAATTAATGCTGATATGTGAAACGATACCAATCATTATCTGGAAGGAAAATAATTAAAACTTAATGAATAAAATAAAGCTGAAGGAAAATCATATTCAAATGAATGAACTCATAAAAATACTAAAAAGTGCGTATCGTCACAAAAATCATTAGCTTATCTGGTTTACCATTTAGCAATTTGATGACGTCACAACCTTCAAAACTGGTTGAAACAAAGAAGACGCTGTAATTCTGAATGGAATAAAGATATCAAAAATCCCTCCAGTAGAATTGTAGCAAAGTACCTGAAGTTTCCTTCGAGCCATTAAATCAAAAGGGATTTTGAATAACCATTTGTTCAATCATTTTTAAAGATTTGACGCACATCTCTTGGGGCTCTAAAAAGGCCTCGCAAAAAGGCGTCGACGTAAAAGACCCATCAAATGTGCAAAGCTGAGCTCCCAAAACATTGGGGCTTATCTTACCCATGTCCACTACGTGTTACATGTCATACGTCCTTCGTTCCATCTAGTGCTGAACTTGAACTGAAATAGACAACACTTCCTCCGAAAAAATACTGCAAAAAGCAAAATTTACGAAAGCATGAAAAATAGCCCCTAGAGAGATTTGAACTCTCGACCCCTGGTTTACAAGACCAGTGCTCTAACCCCTGAGCTATAGAGGCTTGTAAACTTAGTCAGAAATGTTGATATTTAATATAAATCACCTTTGCATTCATACTGGAAAGCAAAGTGAGTCATGGAAACCACAAACGTTGCTGCGAGAACTTTCGCCCTTATACCTGTGTGGATGTGTGGAGGAGTGATGTAGAGCTTATAGTAAAACCGATCGATTGTATTTCAAACTTGAAGACAAAAAGCACACTGCAAAAACCCACATACGAGAACCACAACTTTTAACAACATCCAAGAAAAGTCTTGGAGGAAAATTTTCTGAGCTTTGTGAGAATTGCAATAAAACTGGATCGAAAGATATTTCAAAGTGGTGATGCACAAAGTGATTATGTTTATATGCACAAAGCGTGCCATTTATATGGTTTTAAATACTACATGCCTTCTTAATTGCATTATTCCTAAATTTTTATACTCCATAACTAAGAACGTTCACTAGGCTAAGCTACAAATGTGATGGTTCTTATTTATAGCAGGTTTTTACTTTAGGGAAACCATTGGTTAATTCTAAAGGTTCTTTCTAAGCTCACCTCCCGTAATAACTACTTGCACAATAACTGCATAGATTGCGAAGCATTCTGCTTTTGAGAACAGAAGATTTGGAGGCCTTCTGCAGCTACCAAATCTTCGGGGGGGGGGGCACTTCACTATTGGGTCATATAGGGGTGTGCGCTGCAAGAATTCCTATTATAACCCATTCCCAGAATATAAGCGGGATTTTAGACCCAATCCCAGAATATGGGTGGGGTATCCGACAAGCGTTTTCACTACAAAACAATCGTAAAATTATTGTTTATCCTAAACCTGAATATTCCTAGAATTTCTAGTAAAAATTAGACCCCAGTCCTAGAAAATTTCTACAAAAAGTACATCCCACGCCTAGAATTTTCGTGCCAAAAACTACCCCAAAATCAGAATCTGTTCCTATTTAATCCAATTCTGTTGAGTCTATCGGAAAAGGAATTAACACGAATCAAATACTCCTTTATTATTCTTATTTGAAAATGTGACGTTTTGTCTTGATGGTACCAGGATGGTAAAGGCATTGCTAGATGTACTAAGATTTTTCAACTAGTGCCTTATTAAGTAGAGATATTCTGCATAGGATACATAAAAAACAAACAAATTTGGACGAATAAATTTCGGACAAAATATTTTCGGACCTTTTTTCATCGAATTTCGGACGTTTTTAGAGAAGATTTGGACGACCATGAAAAACGGTCAATAGACCTTTTTACTTGCCAGAAAAGAGGTTTGGATCGAGCGTCCAAATCTGGTAAATTTTGCGAAGGAAAACAAAAGCATGACCCCCGTTCTCAGTATAAACACTGCTAGCTGTGGCATGAAGTTGCTTCGGATCTCGGAACACTTTTCAGAGAGTTAATCATCGATAACTTTACTCAAAGTGAGTTAGGAATGGTTCAGTTTATATACAGGCAAGTTTTTTTCACCTTTTGGCCTTGTTTCTCGTTGTTTTCATTCATTGTTAGCTGATTTGCTGTGCAACAGTCTAGGCCCATATTCTATCAAAACACAGTGATCTTTCAGCAGCAAATCTTTTCCAGCGTTTTAAGTATTTTGAAGCCTTCGCCTGAGATGTTCTGCCCAAATTCTTTCGATAGGTGTATGCAAGTGTATGTGTTTCCTCATCTACAGTTTGTAATTTTATCAATCATAATATCGAACAACCTTTCTTTTCATTTGAATACGACGGTTGAAAACATCAAACTTCGATTCGCGAACTCGCAAAATGAAACCCTTGCATGCTCGCACTTTTGTTCTGCAACTGTTACACAGCAAAATCAGCTAACAATGAATGAAAACAACGAGAAACAACGCCAGAAGGCAAATAAAACTTGCCTATGTACAAACTGAAACATTCGTAACTCAATTTGAGTAAAGTTATCGTTGATTTATTCTCTGAAAAGTGATTCGATATCCGAAGGAACTTTATGCCACAGCTAGCAGTGTTTCTACTGAGAACGGGGGTCATGCTTTTGTTTTTCTTCGCAAAATTTACCAGATTTGGACGCTCGATCCAAACATCTTTTCTGGCAAGTAAAAAGGTCAATTTATAGTTTACTTTGCGTGCTTTATAATGGATGGTTTGCAAGTCGTGCCTTATTTTAAGTTTTCAAAGGGATCGTTGTCAGAAATTTCTATTCAATTATTATTTTTGAGGATGATGAGAATGGCTCCTGAAATGAATTCAGTTAAAAAATATCATTTTTTCTAACTAGCTCTTTTAGCATATTCCTTTTCGATGCAAAATGTTCGGTGAGCAAAATTTACGGTTTTAAAGAGTAAAAATGCTTTCCTTTGATTTTTCTGTACTGCAAAGATTTTCGGACAGTAAAGTTTTCGAACGTTTCAAAATTTTGAAAATCGAATTTTTTGCTTTTAATGTGACATTATATTAAATGTATAACCGGGTCGGCTCTAGCCTTGTTTTTTTCGTTTGAAAATAAAGCACTTTTGGTTTCGCAATCTTAATTTTTTTTCGCGTAACTTGGTGCTATGGCTGGAAAAGTGAATGAAACTGAAATTGCAAGTCCTTGAAAAATGATTATCCCGCATGCATCCATATTTTTGCATTTTTGGATAAATCAGTGCAAGGAATTAATCGTTACAAAATAAGTCTCGTCAGTAGGAGATGATGATGGCTAGCGAACTGTATTTTGTACCCCATTGTAAAAATGGCTCTAAGGCTCTAAGTGTTCCAGACACTATAGAACCCCGTAACAAGTCATCAACGTAGACAAATTAACATTTCAAAATCAACCTCCAAATGCGTTCAGTCTAATTTACCATCTTCTCTAAGACCTAAATTTCTTCAAATTTTGTTTCATTGTGCAATTGGAAAACATTTCGTTGGAAAAAACTGCAAAGCCGTACAGTTTACCAAAAAATAAAAAATAGCCTCCAGAGAGACTTGAACTCTCGACCCCTGGTTTACAAGACCAGTGCTCTACCACTGAGCTATAGAGGCTTGTATACTGTATAAGAAATGTTGCTGTATATTTGTTATCTTTGTAACCGAATTTGAACGCAAGGGAGCCATAGAAACCATAACCTTTTTGCGAAGAATTTTTACGCTAACACGTGTGTTACAGGAAGAGTAATATACAGATCATTGTAAGAGCGCAAAAGAGTGCTTGACTATATTTTAAATAGAAGAAAATAAATCACTGTGTGCCTACAGGCCAGTGCTAATCAAGATCCAGAAGGTTCGGACAATTAAAAAAATTCAGTCAAATTTGTCCCAATTACCTTTAAAAGCGTCCGAAAAATTGCTTGGCTAAATTTCTTGCTCACGATACTTGTAATTGAATCTTTTTTTAATATTGTGTTAATTCGGTGCACATTTTCTTAGTACTTCGCCTTTTTTGCAGGCACAGTAAACTTTGATGCATCAAATGTCAGCTGCTGTTACACTGAGTTCAATTATTGTTGTACCAATGATACTGGCATTGCTGAAATAGAACTACCTACGGAAAAGCCTTTCATCTTATTACCCACAACAGCCTCGTGTCAGAATGTATCAAACACTACAAGCAAGTTGGAATACTTTGATTTCAATATCGGCAGCATGTACAGGGGCATTCCAACGCTAACAAGTGGAACACATCCTTATGTGACGTCATCTATAGTCGACGGGAAGACAATCATGCGTTACCATATTTGTTATTATGAACCAATAGTGAAAGACGTCAATCGATTGGTACTGAAAGCTGCTATGCAGATTAATGAAGTCAATGCATATTATCCGCTTGGAATTGAACTGGGGTTGTTTCGTGACGATACTATTGTTACTACCGGAGACTATTCGGCCTTGGTGGTTAACATTACAGTTAGCACAAACTGTACTGTATTTGCAACATCTCTTAACTTCTTGTTATCAAATGGATTTTCAGCGTACGAAGGAGCAATTTACCCGTTTAAGCACTGCGGGAATAGCGTTAACCTAACGGTAACGTTCGAAACGACTGTTGCTTCAAACACACGTGTAACCACTACAAGAGAGCTTACGATGGTATCGAAAACCAATGTCTTTGTGTTCATCAGTAACTACACATCGCAACAGTTGCCTACGATAGCAAGCGAAATAAGTTCGTTAGAGTCGCAAATGAATTATGATAACACTGAATTTACGAGAGAAGTTCGAATCGTAAAATGCTTTTACAAAACAGTGGAAGACTTTCGTTACAAACTACGAAATTATGGAAATGAAGCTGAAACTGATCCAAACAGAATACATGGAATTATAGCCGTTGATACGTTAGAGATAGACGATGTTCTAAATTCATATGCTGTTGTCAATGAAATTCCATTAATCATCGGGAGGACTAAACATGAGAAGACCATAATTTCAAATAACGTATCACTGCAGTTCGCATTGTCGGAAAATAATCATCTATATACAACAGTATCAGAGCTAGCAGAGTTAAACATAACTGAAATCGTTATCATGCGCTCAGCAAATCTTCACATCCCAGCCAGTATTGCTCATTACTTGCTGAAGTCTGGTATCGTCATTCGTAAGGACATAATGATTACTGGAGACGCGAGCCAAGAGATGATCAGAAAAACGCTTAGTGTCTTGCAAGGCCAAATGATGAATATTTTCTACATGATAGGAGAAGCGATGGCGATTAACTTTTTCATAGGCGCTGTTAAAGCAGGTATTTCTCCGCTGGATGGATATAACTGGATATCAGGTTCTCAAGACGGGGTGTATGAGAGGGGAATTGGGGCACAGGATTGTTACGAACTGAAACCAATAAGCTGCGGTAAAGCTTTCCGGGGGTCGATGATGTTTAGAAACTTTGATCCATCGCAATACCCGTCATCTTACGTCGACGGAGGGGAAATTAGCTTTGATGATTCAAACAGTCAAGTAGATTTGATACTGCGGAAAGAAATGATTTTTGATGGTATTACGGCGCTCGTCAAAAGCATACAATCATTAGCATACATGAACAGCACTATAACAACAAGTAGAGTTCTAAATTTTGCTGCAGCAAGCTATTCCGATGGACTTGGAAGCCGTTTATTTTCACCCAGCATTGTTTCTTCGAATTCTACGACAAATGTGGGGAACTGCAGAAAAGGATGGACGGGCCTAAACTGCAGCTTTCCTGTGTGCATTATTCATCATTGCATTCCTGGGCAAGGGATATGTGTTGGCTACGAGACATGCGAATGTTTCAAAGGGTTTTTTGGCAGATCTTGCTCTGGATATTGCTCACGAACATGCCAGCATGATGGTATATGTAACGAAGGCGCATTAGGTGATGGGACCTGCAAGCGATGTCACTGGTTATATGATGGTGCCTATTGTGAGGAAGCAACTGTACTGCAAGCACTGATTGCAGCATGTTCTGGATCGTTAATCGTCGGGATCATTGCCACTTGTTATATTTTAAAAACTTGCAGGCCTAGGCAAGACAGCATAAGTATCGGAGAGCGTGATGAATCGCGGTGGATCGTCGACTGGGGTTCGTTCGCTGATAAAGAGGAAATCGATATGAAGCAAAGCGCAGTGGCTCGCCATTTATCAGAAAAGATTCGCTTCACCAACTACTACAAAGCGACATTTAATGACGAATGTGTTTTTGTTAAATGTTTAAAGAAGAAGCCAGTGAAATTGTCTCTCGATGTAAGGGTTGAGATACGAAAGGCTACGCAACTCGATCATATAAACATTGAACAAGTAAAAGCTGTCTGCTTAGGCCCACCCTTTGTTGCTATGGTAACAGAGCTAGCAGGCATGGGAAGTTTATATGATGCACTTCATGCTGAAAATGTGGATGTTCCGTTAGAGATAAAATTTGCATTTATGGAAGACATCTGCAGAGGAATGGCGTATTTACACGATCGATGCTCAATGACGCATGGACGATTGAAGTCTACCAACTGTCTCCTTCATAAAGGTTGGAGAGTGAAGATCACGGATATCGGCCTCGCTAGTTTGAGGAGAAATGTTGGGAGTGGATTTGAAAACTATGTTGCCCAGTCGGTTAACAATGCATATGCAGATTCTAATCAACAAATACAAAATGCAGTGCCAACTGACTACAACAGTGAGTTTTATTTTTATCAATATGTTTTAAATGAAGGGCAGTCTATTTTTCATTTCATTTTAAATTCTTTATACACAAAATCCCATCAGCTTACAAACGCAATACTGAATAAGGAAATAGATATCATAGTTATATTAAATACGTTATATACAGTTAAAGATAAAATTATGTACGGTAACCTATCTACATAGCAGCTCCTCCCTAGTCCTACACAACCACCCTAATCCGCGAGGGTCGTTATATATTCAACTACCAAACAGTCAGGGGACAAAAGTTCTTTCCTCAGGATTTCTGCGAGTATATCTGTTCTTCCACGTATGGTATCAATTACTATCAACATTTTATAACACAATGTAACTAAACGTCCTAGTTACGGCAACCTGATGAGAATACCATAGATACTTCAAAATGCAACACTCTTGTGCATAATTTTCACTACGATAACAATTTACGCTTTTGGCGTATTCTGATTGGCTATCGGAAAAGCGATGTCGATCAAGAGTAGAAACGAAGAAATTTACTTAGATGAAGGGTCTGTTCAGATATGCTCACCTGAGTGGAGTAGCTCTCTTGAGTGAGATCTCACCTGCACTGTGATTTCTATAGGAGAATGAAGTTGCGTTCAAATGATAGGTAGGCAAGCCCGGCTGAATGGGATCTCATCCGAGAGAAGGTGATATCTCACTCAAGTGGGATAGAAATTTCTCATATAAACACGATTCAGTGAGCCAGCTCGGCCAGGTGGGATTAATTTGTCAATATTGCGCATGTGTGAATCTGATAACAATGAGCATATCCTCCAAATGTTTAAAAAACATTGCATGGATGGTTAGTGCATCTTTTGTTTGATTTTATGGCTTGAAAGAAACTTCAGGTACGTTGCTATAATCCTATATGTAGCATTTCTAATATCTTGATTCTCAGCGGTTTTCTTTTTATTGAAAGAAGTCGTGAAAAATTTTGAAAAGATTAAAAATAATCGTAGATCCTAAATTAAAAATACGAAAAACGGTACAATCCTCAAGAAAACCATAGTTTATGAAGGTCTATAATATGGCAATAAGCAGAAATCTGTAGCTTTTCTAGTTTACGATTTAGCATTTTGATGGCGTCACATTCTCAAAACTGGCTGAAGCAAAGAAGACGCTGTAATTCTGAAAATAATCAAGATATCAGAAATGCTACATATAGGATTATTGCAAAGTACTTGAAGTTCCTGTCAAGCCATTAAGTCAAACAAGATGCATTAACCATCCGTGCAATGATTTTTTAAAGATGCCAAAGATTTGGAGGCTATGATAACAATTGAAATCGTTATCTTTTGTCAACGCCATTGAATTCGAATTAATTGTCTGACTCACTGTGCCGGGCTAAAATTCATCATATGAACAAGAGCAGAGAATCATCCCTCCTGAGTGAGCCAGCCAACGTAGGTGAGCCACCCCACCTATTCAGCCGACTTGCTCTTGCGAACAGTGGAAAGTTCTACAAGAGGAATTTTCCGCCCACTTGAGATTCGGCTTTATGATTTGAATGGGATCTGCCCTTGGAGATCGATTATTTGTTGTTAGCATTGCTTCTTTTGAATAGCCAATACTGCAAATGTTTGCTCGACACTTTACAAAAACGTGCACCATTTATCTTTAACATGATTTCAATTTATGGGAGTACATAAAAAATAGTTACAAGTTAAAATATATAAATAGTTACAACAGCCCCAGATTTCACAGTTGAATTATATCAACACGCTTGGTTTTTTTGCAATTTGCTCTAAGAAAGATGAATTTATTTATCTAACTAATAATTACAAGGCCTTAAACTGTGAAATTTCAACACATCTTTGAGCGAAAAGATAGCGGATATCATTAGTTTAACTTTATTCTTCCTTTTTTGTGTCGATTTTTGCCCGTCTGTTTCGTTCGACATGAAAATACACCCCCACAAGGTTTATCATACCATTCCAGACTTTGATGATACCTTATTTTGAAGCACTCGGTATGTGTTCTTATTATTCTTTAACTTCTTTTCAAGGCTTGCTGTGGACAGCACCTGAATACCTCGGACGAGGAATAACAAACATAGACCAGATAGGAAAAGTTCGCTTTGAGGCAGATGTCTATAGCTTTGGTATTCTGGTAGCAGAAATATTAACAAGGATACCACCATATGGAGAAATGAAGATTATGTCACCACAAAATATTATTGAAGTAATAGCTCATTTAAGCCGACCTTTGTTTGACCTGGAGGTGATTAGGCCTGGTTCAACATCAACAGCAACAGAGGATATGCTATCGAAACAAAGTAAGAGCTCATCCTTTGTCACCATAGGAGACTTTCTACTACTGGCTTTACCAAAAATTCCCTCAGTTTAAAAATCACCAACACTCATTATTAAGTCTATCATTTAAATTTTCTTCTTGATCTGTTTTGTCAATGATCCAATCATCTTTCACATGATAAAATGTTTGCTCTTATTACTCAAAGGGTATAAGATGACACGTTGAAATTAATTTGGCAACCATCTGCGCTTTTTTGCAGTATGCTTCAATTCAAACCAGGCATTCCCAAAACGAACCAAATTAACTTTAAAATCAATCAAAAATAGAAGCTACAACGGAGAAAATAATTTGATCCTTGATCTGCATGCCAAAAAAATAAATTTCAAGGCTGGCCTTGTAATCAAATTTTGTATTTTTTCAAACATGGGGACTTTTTCTAGGACACCCGGTAGTTCGAAAAAGAGACTGTTAGTATTGCAACCAAGGTCGTAGTGACAGAAGGAGTAAAAAATAGCAGTTTGAGACAAGTTGCTTAGGTGCATTTTTACCAAACTTTTTCTCTCGTTTGATCACGGGCTGTAGGAAACATTCGAATTGGTCTTGGGAAAATGTTGTGGTCATAGGTTGCAGTTTTTAAGATTAAATTAGCCGCTTTGTTTTAACAGCGGCTTCATGTTATTTAGTAGCCACTCAAGGGTTGACCCAGCAGACGCTAATAAACGGAAACTCCTCCAACAGAAATGGGCAGATTAGCATCTGCTGGGTCAACCGTCGAGTGGCTACTAAATAACAGTGAAGCCTCTGTGAAAACGTCGCGGCTAATTTAATCTGAAAAACCGCAACATATGACCATTACATTTTCCAAAGACCAATCCGAATGTTTCCTACAGCCCGTGGTTTGATTGCAAATATGCCAACGTTTACGAAGTTATTGTTGCGTTGAGGAGTTATACTTGTGATGTTTTGCTCATTGGTTAGTTAGAGGATTATTTAGAACTTGTTAATATTTGAGGAAATTTTGTCAGTCTAGAGGAACAGCCATTTAAAACTGACATTTGGAAACGTTTTAGCAAATGGTTCGGGTAGTTAATAAAACTTCTTCGTAAAATGTTAGGAAAGTGGCAGCATGCATGTCGTAATAAAAAACTAGCTCAGTCCCAACACGGGCTGTAGGAAACATTTGGATTGGTCTTTGGTAAATGCTGTGGTCATAGGTTGCGGATTTTAAGAATAAATTAGCCGCGATGTTTTCACAGCGGCTTCCTGTTATTTAGTAACCACTCGACGGTTGACCCAGCAGACGCTAATAAACGGAAACTCAGATTAGCGTCTGCTGGGTCAACCGTCGAGTGGCTACTAAATAACAGGCTAATTTATTCTTAAAAACCGCAACCTATGACCACAACATTTTCCAAAGACCAATCCGAATGTTTCCTACAGCCCGTGGTCTCAATACAAACACAGAAGCAACTTTTCACCCAAATTCTCGCCCCAGTCCTCTTATACGAATTAGGTGCACGGATGTCAAAAAGGGGTATTGAAAGTTATATTTTCTATTGCCCGCTTTGTAAGGGACATAGATGCTTATTGTTATTTTCTCCCTTGCAATTAACAGCAAAGATCTTTCGACCACGAGTGAGCGACGACAAGCTTCCGAAAGAAGAACCCGGAAGAAGCATGATAAAGGTTTTGATGGACTGTGCGTGGTCAGATGAGCCTGCAAACAGACCCCCTTTCTCGCATATCTCAGAAGTTCTACGAATCATTGCACCTCTCAAAGGCGATCAGATGTCCAAACGAGCATTTTTCCTTGAAAAAGAAACTGAGCTGTTGGAAAAATACATCGCGTTTGACACTAAGATGATTCAAAAGGAACGAGATAAGATCAATGATTTGTTCGATAGATTACTTCCAAAGGAGATAGCCAATCAATTTCGAGCTGCTGAGAATATTGAAGCAAGGCTTATTGAGAATGTCAACGTTGTCGCATTTCAGATTGCTGATTTCGAAGAAATTATTGCTGACTGTAATCCAGACCAGCTATTCGGACTATTGGACTATCTGCTAAAGACGTTTCATGCAGTAGCAACACATTATGGATTGAGCGTGACCAAATTTGATCTTCTTTCAGATATAAGCGTTGTAGGTAAGTATACTCTGCTTTAAAGCAGTCAGTCAGTCAGTCAGTCAGTCAGTTATTTGTTTTAAATGGGCTATCAGGATTTTCTAGCTACTTAACGCTAATTTAGGCCCACTATGCATGCCGCATCCAGGCATGGGACCCCTAGTTTAACGTAGTTTAACGTCCCTTCCGAAGGACGGTGAAGTGAGTTGCGAGGTCAGTCCTCGGGTGAGGCCTCCGAGGTCACCCATCCGGAGTTTGACCTCACTCGACCGAGCTTAACTTCAGTCACCTGATGAAAACCGTATAAGCCGCTTGGCCACTCACCTCACTAGAGACCGGAGTTGTAACAGGGGCAAGTTGTAACAAAGGCAATTACTCTGCCGCTATCAAAGCTGTGTTCACCAGCTGTTGTGTGAATAGTATTTCATATTTTCATATTTCATTCACTTAAGGAGGGTCGACCTTTAGCAGAAGCTGTTTTTCAAGGGCCCCTCCGATAAAGGGACCCTCCGAATAGTATTTCATATTCTTCTCTGGCCAATCGGGGTTCAGGGCTTTACACTCTGTACTGACTTGCTTGCTGAAGTGTACCATAAATTTTGACAACGGCCTATTTACAGGGGTTATATTCATTGACTTGAAGAAAGCGTTTGACACATTAGATCACGATATTCTGATTGCGAAGCTATGTCACTATGGAGTCGTTGGCAATGAACTCGATTGGTTTAAATCGTATTTGAGCAATCGAAAACAATGTTGTAAGGTAAATGGTTATGTTTCTAAACTACAAGATATTAATTGTGGAGTACCTCAGGGTTCTTGTCTTGGTCCACTCCTCTTTTTGAAATACGTTAACGACTTGCCATTTGCCTTAGATAGAACTAAGGCCACAATGTATGCGGATGATACGAGCATTTCCTACTCCTCGAAATATGTTACTTATTTGACCCAAGTCGTCGACACTGATCTTAATAACATTCGTTTATGGTTAATGGGAAACAAACTTTCCCTTAATGTCGCCAAAACACAAACCATGTTTCTAGGTTTTGGAGTACGATTGCGGAAACTGGGCCTTAATGATACTACAGTCGGTCGCGACTTTCTAATCAACGAGGATAGGATAGCTTTTACAAGTAACGTGAAATATCTTGGGGTTCAAATAGATTTCCAACTGAGTTGGAAAGAGCATATTACTGTTGCACTCAACAAGATTTCACGAGGAGTAGGAATGCTTAAGTACTCCAAAAAATATCTGTCTTTAGAGACTGTCCAGAAAATGTATTTAGGCAGTAGCACCACATATTAGGTACTGTTGCTCGGTCTGGGGTTGCGCTGGTGATACCATCAAACAAAAACTTCGAAAGCTACAAAATCGAGCTGCTCGTATTGTGACAAACAGTCCTTTCGATAAAACTTCGCTGCCGCTGATAGCTCAACTCGGGTGGCTAAATGTGAAAGAAATGGTTGATTTTGAAACAGCTACCATTGTTTATAAATCCCTTCATGGACTAGCACCTCCTTATATGCAGGACATGTTTCACAAACTGTCTGATTCAAGGAATCGAATCCTACGGAATACTGAAACAGATCTTAGGATCCCACTATGTAAAACATCTAATGGGCAACGTAGCTTTTCATATCGCGGAGTGACTGTTTGGAATCAATTGAGCTCCGAAATAAAAACCGCCCCATCGCTGGCGATGTTCAAAAACAGGCTAAAAACGTTTTTGAAAAGTCATAGAGATATTCCAAAATGAATATCACACATCGAAGCTAGAGTTTCGTCAATTTTCCTTTCTTAGAATTGAGATTTTCTTTTTTACGCTTATTCTATAGCTTATAATTTAATCATAGCAACATAAATTGTTATTAGTTTAGGTTTTTAGCAGGGCACATTGTAAATCAGTTTATTCTTTTATAACTGAATGTATTACCCTGGGTAAATAATTAAAAATG